>JAMPIV010010697.1:0-494574 GCA_024509875.1 Oreohelix idahoensis
CAGCTGTGCCCAAGTCATTCCAAATTTCCTTAGCCTCCTTTTCCACAGTTCTTCTCCACGTTCTCCTTGGCCTCCTCACTCTTCTTTTCCCTTGTGTATTCCAGTCAAGGGCACCTCTAGCTATGCTTGTTTGTTCTCTTCTGAGTATACGATTCCCAGTAGAGGAAATATAATTGAAATTTTATTCAAAACCTGTGGTCCTAATGATGTCATACCCCCCACTAGTCTTCTGGGTAGTGAGAGATTGGATGCCTGGCCTTCACGAATGAGGGTGAAAAAAATAGGACGCCCGTGTGCAAGTTGCGCACGTTAAAAATCCCAAGGCAGTTGGAAATCGTAAAAATTAGGCCATAAGGCCGCTGCCCTGGGAAAAATTTTAAAAATTAGAAACCTACCCACTACAAAAATATTTATAGATTGTGTGATTCCTTTATTGTGATGGAGTTACTGTGATTTAGTCTTCAATAGGCCCCATTTCGTTTTCTCGTCGTAACTATTGAGTTTGCCATTTTTTTCTTCCCTCTATTAAAGATTGGGAAGTACTCTTTTTCTCTCTGAATAATAGGGGTGTTTAGATTTGTTCTGTAGGTAAAGTAATTGCGGGTTTTTTTCTATAGGGATTAATGTAGGTTAGTACTGAAATGGCACCAGTCGGCCTTTTTCTAATTATCGCGATCTTGAAAATTCCATTTTTTGCGTTGTTAAATTTATCGCGGTCATTTTTCGTGGGGAAGGGGAGATGACCCCTACCCAGGTAACGTCCAACTTTCTGCTCACGCTAGCATCATCTCAGCCCGTAACCCGTCATGGGTCGTAGGGGTGCCATGGTGGAAGCATCAGCAGACAGGGTCATCCACTGCTCTCTATCCTCAGCAATGCGTACAAGTGTGGAAAAACCGTGTCCTGCCCATTCTTTGATGTTATCAGCCCAGGATTTTCTCTGCCTTCCTCTTCTCCGTTTACCTTCGACTGTTCCCTGAAGGATCGTTTTCGAAAGGGAGTCATGACGAGTTACATGCCCAAACCAGGCAAGCTTTCGACGTTTCACTGTTGACAAAAGTGGTTCTTGGTGGCCTGCATAGGTGTTTATCTTCTCTCTAACATAGACATTTGTTTTGTGCTCTTTATAGCAAATGCGCAAAATTCTTCTATAACATTTATGCTCGAAAGCCTGAATCCTTCGCTCCGTATCTGCAGTGAGTGTCCAGCTCTCACACCCATACAAGAGAATAGATAATACAAGTGATTTGTATAATTTGATCTTCACAGGAAAACTGATGTTACTTTTCCAGATCACATTCAACCTTGTCATGGCAGCTGAGGCCATCTCATGTCTTGTCTTGATTTCTTTAATTGATCTTCCATCACTGCATATAGTGGACCCGAGATATTTAAAGGTGTTAACTTCTTCTAACGTTTGCCCATTTAACGTAATGTTGGTCGGAACATGTTTCTTATGGCTATTCACCAATATCTTGCTTTTTTCTATATTAATTTCCATCCCATACGTTCTTGTTACTTTCTCCAGTCTAGAGGTAAGGTCTTGAAGTTCTGATTCTGATCCAGCTATCAGATCAATATCATCAGCAAAACGTAGGTTGCACAGAGGTCGGCCTCCAATCGATATGGTTGATTTATAATCGTAGAGAGCCTCTTGCATAATATGTTCTAGATAAATATTAAAGAGCACTGGGGACAGGATACATCCCTGCCGAACTCCTACAGTTGTTTTGAAAAATTCTCCAATGTCGTTGCTTGCAAAAACAGCACTGCTTGCGTCCTTGTATAGTGCTTCAATGATATCTATGATGTTGGTATCAAAATTGAATTTTCTCATTACTTGCCATAAGCCTTCATGCCAGACTCGATCGAAGGCTTTTGTGAAATCGATGAAGTTATGGTATAAATCGTGTTGATGTTGGAGATGTTTTTCGATAAGTAATCTAATATTGAAGATTTGTTCTGAGGTACTTCTTTTTGGTCTAAAGCCAGCCTGTTCCTCTGACAAGATTTCTTCTGATTTCTGTTTTATTCTGTTCAAAAGTATCCTTAACATCACCTTACTTGGATGACTAATAAGGCTAATGGTTCTGTAGTTCTTGCACATTTTTAGATTTCCTTTCTTTGGAAGCGGTATTACTAATGACTGCGTCCATTCTTTTGGCCATTTTTTTGTACTCCATATCTTCTGGCAAATTGTTGTCATGATTTTTACTATATCTGGTCCTCCATATTTCAAGAGCTCTGCTGGGATATTATCCACACCCGGTGACTTCCCTCCTTTCATCGAACATATAGCCTCTTCCACTTCTTCCCGTAATATTGCTGCATTTCCGAGTTCCCTGTTTTCGCACTTAATGTTGTTTAATATGCCTAAGTTAGTGTCAAGTTTACAGTTATATAATTCTTTACAATATTCTGTCCATCTTCTCATTACAGCTGTTTTTTCATTGAGCAGAGCCCCATTGCTATCTTCTATGACAGTTACCCTGGGCTGTTGGGGTTTTGATAGTTTTCTTAATGTGTCAAAAGCTGCCTTGCTGTTACCTTTTATTAGCCCCGTATTAATGGACTCACATTGATCAGCTACCCATTTTTCTTTGGCCTGTTTCATTTTCTTCCTAATATTTTTATTCACCATACTGTATTGCCATGCTGCTTCAGGAACCTCTTTCTTAACCTTTTTCATTTCTCGCCGTGTATCACATAACTTCAGAATGTCATCTGTAACCCATGGTTTGTTTATTTTCTTTCTTTTACCAAGTATTTCTGTTGCTGATTCAATGAGCACGTCTTTCATGTTCTCTGTGATTGAGTTGATATCATCCTCCAAAAAGTTGAGAGCTGCGAATTTTCCTCCAACAGTTGCCTCAAAGATTCCCGCGATTTCTGGATCTTTCAGTTTGTCTAAATTGAATCTTAACTGAGAACATCTGTTTTGATTATAGTTCTTTTTAAGTTTAAGCTTGAGCGTCATCAATACCATGTCGTGATCACTACCAATGTCGGCGCCAGGAAAAGTCCTAGTCTTGGCTTTATTAATACTGGACTTGAATCTTTTGGATACAAGAATAAAATCAATTTGGCCATGTATCTCAGTTTTTGGGGCATGCCACGTTGTTCTTCTTGATAACTTATGAGGAAATAGTGTATTTGCAATGGTTAGTTTTATAGTTGCTGGCAAATTCTAGTAGCCTTAGTCCTCGATCGTTAGTTTTCACCTGTCCCAAATCTCCCCACTGTACCAGCCCAGTGACCGTATGCATCTGGCCCTATTTTAGCATTCCAATCACCTAACACGATGAGAAGATCTTTCTTTGGAATTTTCTTAATTGCTTCATCCAGATTGTCATAAAATGTATCAATTGCCTCATCCTCATAGTCAGTAGTGGGGGCATATACCTGTATGATGGAGATGTTCTTTGGATGTGCTGCAATACGAATGGTGATAAGCCTGCTATTTATTGGGGTGCAGCTGATGACAGAGTTCAATCTATCTTTATGTACGATAAAACCTACTCCATGCTGATGTTTAGACTCATCTCCACTAAACCAAATTTTGTGACCATCATCCGTTATTGATTCACCTAATCCTGTCCATCTGACTTCTGCTAGGCCCAGGATGTCCCCACGAGTATCTAACAAGTTCATGTGTTAGTTTTTTTGACTTTTCCACACGCATATAGCGTGCGTACATTCCAAGTTCCAACAACAAAACTTTCTCTTGGAAGTTTCAAAACAGGTGTTTTTTACCCCATTCGCTGACTTATCACTCTCAAGGGGCAATGAGAGCGCGGTCGTTGTTAATCCGGGCATCGGCCGATCCGGCAAATTATTACTGAGTTGACTTTCCATCATAGCATTTCAGTGGGCAAGAGGTTGGCTTGGCGGTGCCCATCTCCTCTCCAAGTATCCTTGCAGGTACATACAAAAATGTACCTGGAGCAGTAACAATAGCCCTCAATAAATCTGTAATGTTTTGAAACACTGTCCGATCGACACATCACAAAACCGCCATCTTGGCTACTTGTATCAACACAAACAGCGAACTCACATGATAGGCAAACTTGATGTTTTCATCTTTAAAACACTTAGCAACATAATCCAGAAAAAGCCAAACACACTACAAACTCATACAGCCTTAATAAGGGCTGTTACCACTGATGCAGACTCCAAAACAACGACATGAAATGCACAACACAAAAAGTGCGGCCTACCACGCCGCCATCTTGACCCAACATAGACTTAGTCCGTTCTAATTTAATTTATTTTTTAACTTTATAACTTGTAACGCCATCATTTATTTCTACAGTGTCTATGAGTGATAAAGAGATATTACGTAGGTGTGCTCCGTAGATTTAATAGTCTGTAGACATACACGCATCCTAGATTTATATTAATTTACAGAATATTCTGAAGCGTGTGTATTTTATTTCATTGAGAGATTAATTCTGATAAGTCTCCTAATAAAATACGGGAACTGATTTTCGGGAAAATTTAATCACGTGGTTTATCGGGATTTATTCGAGTAGGAATTCTGGATAGATAGAGTAGATAATTAAGTATTTTTCTATCGGGGGAGTTAAAATATAATTGCAGGGAAACCACGTGGGGTAGAGGTGAAAGGAAAATTATGGTGCCTTAAGTGGCTGTGTAATTAAATATTATGCAGAGTAGTATTTGATTTTTGTGTTATGGAATTTAATGAGTTCTAGGAAATATAGTCTATAGAGATAGATATATTTCTGTGTATAGAGATGTAATATATAAAATGTAATGGTGAATTTTAATCATTGATGTGCAGTTAATTGTTGTGCATTGTTATCATAAGGGGGAAACGATGATAAGGTCCTGAGACCGCTTACAGAGTTAAAGTAGGCCTAAGTACGGGAGGTTCCCCTACCTGTTTTTAATGTTTTAAGGCCTGAGGCAAGCTGTGTATAATTAGTATTGATCAGTGAGTCTGGGGTTTACTAGACAGGCAGGGAGTTGATGGGAATAGCTGACCCAGGATCAGGAAATATTTATGTATTGTCGTGCACAAGATGAAAGGGGGAGAGGGGAAATGGTGGAGCAGTCTGTGTTTCGGGTGTTTACATGTTTGTTCTAAGACATGAGCGTGACTGAAGCATCCACTGTTTACGTTTTATATGTAAGTTTATTATATGGAAGTATTTTGGTATTGTAGTACAGAGTGGCATGTCTTTTGTGTCCACAGCAGTGGTCACGGCCCGAAGAGCGGGAGTTGCCAATAAATCTTGTTCCTGACAGCTGGCTAAGGTAGCCAGTCTTCTCAAGAGAGAAAAGTCGAGGAAACGCCAGAGGCGTAAGAGCTTGTACCGTGGAGGGGTATCGGCTCTGAGTATTGTGGCCCCAGAGAGAGGGAGCGAGGAAGAGCAGGTCGAGACAGCGACGCAGTCTTCAGTGAAAAGGGTTTTCTTAAGACCCGGAGCTCTAAGCTCATATACACACCCATCGAACCCAAGCAAGCGGGTTGGTGTGTCGTTTTTTTAGCTTCGGTAACAATTCCGAAGGGCCTAAACCCAAATGAGGGGTAACATAGCAAGGGAAAATCAGCTTTCTTTTCGCCAAATAGAGAAGCCTCTACAGTCTACGGCAAGTGCCTAGTCAATATTTTCAGAAGTCATCAGAAGTACGAGTCAGAACCAGGAAGAAAGGGATATCATTTCCCGGTTGCTGAAATGAAACGAGAGCAGCAAGGCAGGAGAAGTGGAGAGAGAAATGGTGACAAATAGATCAGGGACCTGCAGAGTCTCATATTATTCTTAGAGGGTAGCCTCTGAGCCTTAGAGTTAGAAAAAGTCTATTAAGTAGCAGTGCAGAGTGTGACTTAGTGGCGTATAGCGCTGACAGAGTTAGCTACTGTGCAGATAGTCTTCGGCAGTACCAGCAGAACCTTGACATTAGAAATAGTAAATTATAGAGTGTGGCTATAGTTGACGCCCCACCAAATTAGACTGTAGTTAAGATCACTTATCATTTTTTTAAATTTGTCCCCAGCAGGGTGTATGAAGGAGTGAAAGTGGTTGGAGTTTTAATTTGGTGTGCTTATAATCAAATTGATTTTCTTTGTTTTCCAGGTCGGTGCAACCTGGCACGATATATGCTTTTCTTTGTTTGTTACTATGTTATGAAAATTCTGTTGATTTGTATAATAAACTTATTTAATGTTCACTGGATCAGCTTCGTCACTGTATAGTCCTTAACTGTTGTCTGTACAGTGGTGTCTGTAGTGTTAGTTTAACCTTATCTCCTTTAGTCTGTTAAAGGTAGCCAGAGGTGGTGAGTTTATAGCATTTCTTTAGTCACGATTTGGCGAGGAAGATTTAATTTCGGTTATCCTCCTCGGGCCAATAGACTCACCTTACTACATTCACTGTCATTTCTCATAATTAATCTATTATCTTAGTCTTTTCTCACACTAGGGGCTTGTCCTACACTTGGGCATAACTCTAACTTAAATCCAACTCGTGACATTTATATACGCGTAAGGATTATCGCCGGTGCTAAGGAGTTCGCGCACTGTGCTGAAATCCTCCTTGTGTGATCTAAGAGAGGAGATCGGAGCACCGATGAAGTTGTCCGTGTGCAATAAAGATAGTCCTTAAAAACAAAAACCACAAAAAAACAAGCTTATTTAGTTTTGATTTTCCACCGCTCTGTCGCTGAGATTGCAGGAAGCAGTTCGTGCGGCAGGGAAAAAAAAAACAACAACTTACAAATAGGCGGCAACGTATTCCAAATTTCGAAATACTCTGAAACCGAAAACAGACATGATTAAATCACGGTAGATCTATAGAGGTAAGTGTTTCTAAAGTAGATCACCACAGCTCATGGATGCCTACCGCTGGTATGTACAGTTAAAGCTGATTGGACACGTCATGAGAAGAGAGGAGTGTAGGGAATATGATAACAACTGGTAAATTAAACTCATCTAGAAGAAGGGAAAGACACAGAAAGAGAAATACATCTACAAGCTGACCACGTGACATGGGAACAGTTTGAAGATGCAACAGATTGAATACACCAGAGAATCTAGGAACTGAGGATACAATGTCTCCAACGCCAGACAGCAGTCAGCATGGCATTCAGTCAGTGAATATTCAGTCATTTCTCTTCTACTCCACGTGGAGCATTAGCGCTCAATAGATTCAAGCCATGTTTCCTTGTACTGTGCCATCCGTTCAGTGTCTTCTTTACCCCCTTTCATTTCTTTCCGTTTTCCGTGTGTTTTTAGATCTTCCTCTATTTCTCTGACCCTGGGCATCCTAGAACAAAGACCGCCTTGTAATGCTATTACCAGGTTTTTCTCACCGTTTATCCTATCCAACTCCGAAATCTTTGCCTCGCCTCTAATTCCACTGATTAAACAAACAAAAAATGCCAAACCAGACCACACTGTCTTATATATTCGGACATGCGCCCTAATGTGAAGGTTGAACGGTGCGCGCTTCTTCAAAGCGAGGCAAAAGTTTATTTAAAAAAAAAAAAAAAAAGTTCCACTTATATTTGTCTGTGTCTTTCCATTAGCTCAACATTGACTATCTTCTTGTACTATTTCAATCCATTCATTCCGCGCAAGCACCCATTGATGAGAGCATGTACCTCTTCATTGTATTTTGTTTGTTTGTTTGTTTGTTTGTTCTCCATGTTTCATAGACAAACGAACGAACTTTATTTGCAATGGGTTAAGAATTGTGTGCGCAGGCCCGTCTAACATTCCGCCCTTCCACTCTCACTTATCTTGCATACTATATCCTTTCATTTCTACATGTTACTTTAATCATTTAAAGGCATGCAAGATTATGAAGGTAATATAACAGCATACATTGACAGAATCAATCGTAATCAAAATTAAGTATGAAAAAAACATAAAAACAAACAAAGTAATGAAAAGAAAAAAACAACAAATTCAAAATAAATAAATAAACAAAGACAAACAGTAGTGAGCGTCCGATTGGCAGAGTAGTTAGAGCGCTGGTCTTTCGTGGCAAAGGTGATGGGTTTGAATCACCGTATCGTCACGCTCCAGTCTCCTCACCCTTATATGAGTACCTGACTGCTCTTGAGTTAAAGAAGGAAAAGGTAGCTAGTCACATCTCACCTCTCAGTGCTGGAACTAGTATGGTGAAGTCTCAAACACTTAACTTCCCTACGGCAGTATCTGATATGGGACTACCTTTATCTTACAGTAGCGCTACCTTGACATTTGAGTTGAAGATTCCAGCTGTTTATATTGAACGTGATTTCATCATATTTCCGTGTACAGTATTGCCGGATGCGATGAATATGCAGGGTATTCCAAAAGTCCGTTGTTTTGGATTGGTTTTTGGACCATGCGTCGGCGTCTGTGGCCTAATGGATATGAACGCAGTTTCATAATCCAGATATACCAGGTTCGAAACCTGCAGCAGGCGGTTTGGTAGCAGATCGCTTTGTTTGGATTTTTAACAATGGTATAAGCGCCGTACCGTTCAGAAAGCAATGGCAAACTACTGAATGAAAAAATTGCCTAGAAAAATCACAAACAGCCAATAAAAGCTGGGGTTGATTGCCACGTCCTGTAAAGGATAAGCAACTAACTTTTTTTGGACCATGCACTTGAAAATCAGTGTTTGTCGTGTGCACGGGATACCTTGTTCAACCCTACATGGGTTATAATTAGGGTATATAGTGTTCATCATTCTGTATAGCATATTACTTTGTTTTTCTTCTTGTGCGTTGGCTTTTTCAGGCTGTAATTTATCTGCCGTTTGTTGTGGCATTGTTTAATGTCTATGGTGTTTGTAATGTATCCTCTTCCATGATACTATATTTCTCTTTTGTAATGTATCCTCTTCAATGATACTATATTTCTCTCTCTCTCACTATTACCATTCTTTTAAATGCATCTACTGGGCGTTTGTTGGGTTTTGAATTGGTAGTGTTTTTTTTTTAATTCTTGTACTGATAATACAATTATGGACATTTAAAATTTTTTTTTTTTTGCTTTGCCTTGTCATTCTCATTTGTTCTGGTTGTTATATGTTGGTTCTTGTTTTGGTAATATAAAATTTTATTATGTTGTGTAGCGCCCTGGGTAAATCAGTTTTTATTACAGTTTCTGGTGACGGTGATGGAGAGTTTTGTTTGTTATAGGAAATATTAAGAGAAGTTGTATACCGCTCCACCTATGTCCCAGTCTTGACGTATGGATGTGAGTCATGGGCAGTGACAACAACCCACAAAAGTCATCTCTAAACCTCAGAAATGAGGTATCTGAGGAAGGTGGTTTATATAACAAGAAGAGACATGGTCCGCAACCAGACGATTCGTCAAGGCCTAAAAACCCAACCCCTGTAGACCCAAGTAGAACAGTCCCAACTAAGATGGTTTGGCCATGTCTGTAGAATGGGAGAAGATCGGCTGCCACGGCAGGTATGAGAGGCTAGGAGCCAGGAATCCAGACTTCCAGGCCGACCCAGAGTCCGCTGGGAGGACAACATTAGACAGTCTCTGAAGGACCGAGGACTAGAATGGAACCAGGCCAGGAGGAAGACAGCCGATAGGATGGTATGGCGCTCTCTCTTACAAACCTCTACACCTCACGGTAGAAGAGGAATGGACACCTTGTATATATCCTGGGCGTGTGTGTATGTTTTGAAACGACGAACATACGAGGGGCGTTCAGAAAGTAATGCACCACATCGTTTTTCTCAGCTAATAATGAAGATAGAAGCATGAAATTTTGCACACTTCAAATATGGCATGTGCCAATTATGTGCACCAAATCGCACCGCAACCGGCCAAATAATACGGCTGCCCTAAACCGTTGAAATAGAGCGTGTTAGCAACTTGCGTTATAAGCAGCGAATTGTGACAGAATGTCTCGTTGCAGAGAAGGAAACTGTTGTGAACATTCACAAGCGTCTATGTGATGTGTATGGAAATTTTGCAGTCGACAGTCGCTGGGTTCAGAGAATCAAAGAATCAGGAAGTGGAGATACGAAGCTGCTTGTTCGGCCGCGCTGTGGACGTCCTGCCACAGCCACCAACGCAGAAATGTTGAAATGCGCTGAGGGCATTATTCTTACTGATAGGTCGCTTCAAGCGATCTTTGTCCTTTCAAGGCTGTGTGTGGTCCCGGTTGCCGGGTCTTCCCAGTTTAGTAGAGGCAATGCTATGTGTGTCCGTCCAGATAACGTCCATAAAAAGAGTGGTAGAGGCTCGCCGCTGGCTGCGCATACGCCTGGTACGTCCGCTACGATGACTGGCTGCTCTGCCAGATACCGCATTCTTGTCTCGGAGATATAACCCCCCTTTGCAGGGTAGGGAACCTCCTTTCTCGTGGCATTGCACCCTCGCTACCCGACAAGAGGTTCCCTGGGGTTGCAACAAAGCCCAAGACCGCTCCTCGTCTCGAAGATATAACCCCCTTTGCAGGGTAGAGAGCCATCAAACCTCGGAACATGGCACACACTCCAAAGTGGGACTGGTGCGTTATGCTTCTGAGTCTAGGATGCTCCCTGGGGTTGCAAGAAAGCCCACTTTTGACAGCCATGTGGTTGCGGTGGCTTTGCCACCGCGCCACAATGCTGTCTGGCTGCTCGTGCCATGACCGGTGACTGATTGCTTGTGTCAGTCTTATTTCGGAGATATAACCCCCCTGCACCTGGTAGAGAGTATCAAACCTCTTGGTATCGCACGCACGCCAAAGTGGGCCTGGTGTTCCATACCGCTGAGTCTAGGATGCTCCCTTGGGGTTGAAACAAAGCCCACACCTCACCTCCCATAACTGGCTCAAGGGTATGAATGAGTGAATAACTCGTCCCCTAAAGGGCAAAAAAGTAAATAACTCGCGCCCAGGGAATCAGATCAAATCAAATCTTACTGATAGGCGAATCACTACTCAACAATTGGCCTTACAGCTGTCAGTCAGCATTGGTAGTGCAAATGCAGTTATAAAAACTCGGATTTTCTAAGGTTTGCGCAAGATGGGTTCCTCGAAGTCTCACAAATGACCACCGATTGCAAAGGAAAGCAATTTCTTCTGAATTGTTAGAGCGTTTCAATGCTGATGGAGAGAACTTTTTGACTAAGATCGTTACAGGTGACGAAACCTGGGCACATCATTTTGAACCTGAGACAAAAAGACAGTCAATGGAGTGGCATCATCCGCAATCACCACGAAGAAAGAAATTCAAGACAATTCCTTCAGCTGGAAAGGTCATGATCACTGTCTTTTGGGACATTGAAGGTGTGATTCTTGTGGACGTTACGCCAAGAGGAGAGACAATCAATTCGCAAGCTTACATTAAGACATTGAAAAGACTCAATCAACGTTTTCGCAGAGTTCGGCTGCACAAGAATCCAGCAGACCTGCTTCTCCTTCACGTCAATGCGCGACCTCACACAAGTCTGGCAACACGGGAAGCAATCACCAAATTCGGTTGGACTGTACTACCCCATCCACCCTATAGTCCCGATGTGGCACCCTCTGATTTTCATCTATTTGGTCCATTTAAAGATGCACTCCGTGGGACAAGGTTTGAAGATGATGAAGGAGTGATTCATGTAGCGAAGAAATGGCTACATGATCAAGACAAAATCTGGTACGGGCTAGGAATACATGCACTTGTTTCGCGCTGGCATAAAGCCGTACAAGTTGATGGGGATTATGTTGAATAATACCAATGTTTACATGACATATCAATGTATATTGTGTATAAATTTCATGCTTTTTGAATAAACAGCTCCTGAGAAAAACGATGTGGTGCATTACTTTCTGAACGCCCCTCGTATTTTGCATTCTCTTCTGTCGTCCTTATACAACTAAAAGTGTTAATTACTAAGACAAATCGCATTACCTTGTTACAACTCCCAAAGTGCTGTAATGCATTTGCGTCTGGATCAAATATCATTTATATAGGTTTAGGCCTAAACCAGATATGACGTATAATGGAAAGAGAGCCTACGGTAATCTGACAGTCTTTGTAATCCCATTTGCGTTCTATGATTTGCTAGCAAAACCATGCATTTTTCTGCCTGTCTTACTCACACAAGCTTAATTTTATCCACGCTTTTTTTTCATTAAACATAAGGAAACGAATTGTTTACAAACTTTCGTAACCTGCCTGTTAAAACAGGTAGCGAATCAGCGTTCGTTTACCTCGTTTTCCCACGCCAGTATCTGTCAGGCGTACGATCTCAGACAGAAAACACGTGAAACAGACGTAACGGCCTTTTGAAGTCTCCGGAAAGGGGAGCTAACGCTTTGATGTCGAGTCGCGTGCAAAATCTTCGAGAACCCCGTTACACGGATATAAGTCTTTTGATGGCGGTCTAACGCTCGAGAAAGGCCGACCGTAAACTTTTATCTGGGGAACCCAAGTTTCTGATTCTCTGGTATACACAATAGTGTGAAAAGTAACATCGTATATAGATCAGAGAAACATGATGATATATAAACTGTGTTTTCTTAAACCTGATATCAGTTGTCACTCAGAATTTTTTGATAGTCTAAGCACGTAGTTCTAGAACCATTGTGGAATATGTGTTAATAGCATTCGTGGGGATTTTCATTCTGATTTTATGGTAATAGAAATTAGTGTTTACGTGGTTAACAGTGTTAGCGTACCATTATAATTCACTTAGAGTTCTAGCTGTTAAAACCAGTGAAATAAATAACGCGTAGCTATTTCATACCAGATGGTCAGTTATAATGTTAGTTTTCACCACCCGCTTTCTCACACAAGAAGAGACGGTTCTAGTTGGCAGATTTATATGTTAGGCGCGACTGATAGTGACAGAAAAGAATTCACGGTTTATTTCATTGTGCGTATTTATTATAAGTGACTATTATTTAATATCATATGACTAAACTATCAGACGCCGACAACTTAATATTATTAAAGACAGGCGATACTTTGTGTAAGTGTGCATATAGGTAACTGAATAATAATTAACATTGTACACTGATCGTTGGCCGGGGGCAGGAGGGGAAAAGCTGCATAATTCAACCAAACCTGCACTCGCTACGCGACGCGCAATAGGATAGGCTAAAGACACCATGTGCCTTTTAACTTTAATCAGGACTGATGGAGTGGATAAGAGATCGTCTTGTCCTCGTCCGTGTGCATATATGTAGCTATATAGAATAGTGGCATTTTTCTATAAACGTTTCTTTTTATTCCTAGCAGACCTGATCAAGGGCGTCCAGTGGTCTCTTTTTTCGTCGGTCTTTTCTTCATTTACTGATTGGTTAATGTTGTCTTTTCTTGGCTTGTGCGTCACCAATTTCACTTATGAGCAAGGACTGGCCAAAGATACATGAGAAACATTTTAACTTGTAAATTGAACTGGACTTACAAAACCCAGCAATATTTTTTTTCAATTTTATCAGCCCACTGGGGTATACAAAAGAACACTTATCCTCCCGACTTCTGACAGTCGTAGTAAGAGGATTTATCCAGAAAGTTACGCTGTTTCAGAAACGGCACTCTACCATAGAGTCAGCCGATAGGATTATCATCATTTGTAACTTTTTTTTTTAATCAGCCAGATGTTTCCCAATACTGGAAGTATATTCCTCTTTTTTTTTTAACTGTGAACCTCAAGAGCACGTTTTGCTACACTAACTATTCGCGATGACATTTTTTTCATCCAGGGAAAATTAAAACACCAGATTTGGCGTCCACCTCGTTAGTCTTGACTTGTTAGAGGATGGACTGGGGCCAATTTGGGAAATAAAACCTGGCAATTTTATTTTCAGGATAACTGTATTTCCAAGGGATATCACCAAGAGTAGGTAAGCGTGATTGCGTGGCCACTAGATTTGTTTAAGAAACTAAAATAACTATGTAAGCTATATTCATTAACTTAAAATTGGTCTCATTTACCTCTTCATACTTGCCCTGATTCTGACAAAGCAAAGCTAGGTTGTTCAACTGCTTGACCACATCTGGGTGGTCTCTACCTAGCACCTAGAACACAGTGAATAAAAAGATCATTATGCTTCGTGGAAAAAAAACCACAGTATGACAGAGAGAGTGAATATTTTTCTTTGTTATAGGAACATTACCAACATTGGATTTTGCTTAAACTTGTGTACTTTACTGGGTAGCATTTAGTAGGAACTTGTTTCTTTACTGTCTATTCTATAACGTAGTGCTAACCTTTGACCTCTGGGTTATTAACTCATTGGGTTCTTTTATCCATAGGGGGAGGGCACATTTGTTCTGTTATTTCATATGTATGTAAATCTGATTTTCATTTGATCTTTCTTTAGATGTTTGATGTTGCCAAGTTTAAATGATAATAAACAACAAATGAAACTTAACTTTGTGTGTTGGTCAGACCCATACCCAAGTAACCGTAGTTTTTCACGTTTGTGTGTCTTGTTGTCATATAGCTGTGTGTGTGTGTGTGTGTGTAGTTAAACTTATATTTGTATGTATGAGGAGGGAAAGGTTGTCTTGTACTAAATTATAGTCGTATAGATAGGCCGGAATAGAGAAACTTACTCATTCCAGAGACATATCTTCTCCTTAAGCTATTCACCCGTGAAATCTATTTCTCACTCCTTTTTCTCACGTAATTATCACCATCCACTCTACTCAGACGGGACAAAAAATAACTCAAAACCTATCGGTACGACACCAGAGATAACCTCGTTCATTCCCAGAACAAAATGTTAGACCACGTTTGCTGTTGTCACCCTTGCCAATTCATGACACGTTAATTTTTGTTTATCCTTTTAGCAAGTCTGGCACTATTGAGAAATATTACAGTTGACGTGCTGATAGCTTGTAGACGAATATGAGCACTTTGGCTTGTTATCTTCTATGTTCTCATGACCAATGCTATTGACACTGTAGGGTAAATTATGTGTTTTGTTATTTTTATTTTGTGCATTCTGCTTATAGTTACTTTATGTGTGCGTCTGATATATTCACTGCGCAGGCTTATAAAGAGAGATTTTGCAGTAGATTGGTACAACGCGGTTGAAGTATTACGCAAAATGTACAAATCACGTGTATTTAATTAAAATATAAAGAAAGTTCAACGTTTCAGCCACACAGTTATAACTGACGCGTTGTGTTGTTCCTACCAGCTGCCTTATATTTTCTTTCCTCATTCTGTATTATGCTGATACTTCGCTGGATTGGCCATGTTCGCCGCATGGAAGATGGTCGCATCTGTCGTGAAAAATTCTAAATCCACATATATAAATTAGAACATACATGTAAAGTAGAACGAAATAATACAAAAGAAAGAAGCATGGTGAAAGACCAGTGCTTTCCCAAGGGCGCTTCCGTTCTATAACGCCATAATGACTGAACAAGAGACCCTCCTTTTTCTATTTCGTCTGCATAAACTACACGCGTTTCTAAAAATAAAACTGGTACTGTATTTCTGGGACGACCTTGATAGACACACTGCTTAATGACCTAGATATAATACTAGCATTAATGTCATTATTACACTACGTTAACCTAAAAGACAGACGGGCTTAGAGGAGAGAGAGAGAGAGAGATGCACGGAGGAACGCATGCAATGCTACCAAGTCGTCTCGCGATTTAAAATTAATGCCACCCCACGCGAAAGGCATGCAGGCTTGATTTTTTTTTCAAATAAACAGTAATAAAAAACACTAACGATACGAGGTAAGGTTTTAAAAAAACATGTTTAATGCTTATTAGGAAACATGGCACAATACTGTTTCACGTCTGAAATCCTGACTTTATACTGACAGAACAGTCGAAAAGGCAGGACAGGTGGCGGTTCGAAGAAAATAAAAAAACAAATACACGACTATCCTAGAATAAGACATATTTTGAAAGAAGCCATTTAACCCCATTAAACTTATATATTCTTGTACCTTAAGACTTGCTGACAAAGAATATGTTATGTGTTACGCAAATGGTCTAGTACTTAATAAATTATAGCCAAAATACTGTAGTGAGGTTGTCTGACAGCACAAGATCATATTTGCTTATAGTGGCTGTTTTGAACAACACTGCTTTAGGGGAATTAGGCCAACACGTTAGATCCGATTTGATTGGCTGTAGAAATATGTAAGGCGAAACCGGATTAGTTGGACTGCAATTACTAGTTGGTTGTTAATGGTTACGGTAGGATGGGTAAAGTTTTTTCAAAGGCTATTGTAAACATGGTCCCATTGGTTAGAGCATTCGATATAGTCAAATAGAAGCGTCAGTTCAGGGCCAGTTTTGAAAATAAACTTATGAGAAGCCAGTGCGTTGAGAGCAAGCTTATAATTTTCTAAATAAAAGCCTGGGATAAGGCAGATCAAGATTGTGCCAGAAGTCATCGCCAGTCAACGTACTAGTGTATATTTCCTTGAATTGTGGTAAGCTAGACATATTTCATATATATGTATATATATATTATATGAAAATTGAATATGAATTGATAAATTGTGTCTGTATGGTGTGGTTCAGTAGCAAACAGAAGGCAAAGCCTAGGTATTGCTCCACCATGTAAAAGGTGTCAGAGAGGAGTATAACTGCATTGGCATATATGGGATTGCCATTTAATAACATGACACCTATCTTATTGTGTGGAGGGAAGTACAGCTGGAATTGCAGAGGCGTTGTAACCATTAGGGAGAGGAATACTGGTATATTGTAACATGAGAAGCTAGTAGGTGGCATACAGCGCTGAACTCTGTGTTTGTGATGTCCTGTACTTCAGTGTGGAAATGGATATTATATATTAGTTCTGAAGAAGGAGGTACAACCTTCTTATTTCAGGGACCGTGGTACTGAAGTATTAGAGCAGCACCTGGTCTGAGTTTTGCTGGATCCAGAAGGCTGGCAGCAGACTACTTGTCCAAGATATCGACCAGTGGTGTAGTTCAAGATAACTGAGAAGCAAGCGAGCAGAGGAGACAGTTTTCCTGCCGCAGACACCTAAGTTAAGACTGTGTCAGTTAGAGCAGCTCAACTTTGTATAAACCCCTTTAAAAATTGACTGTAATACTAAAGCAAGAGGGGCAGTTATTGTTTACAAATAAAAAGAACTGTGAACCCTTCAAGATTATTTCCACCATTAACAAACACATGAAGTCGTGATGACAAACAACAACATAGCTTCAAAAGCCAGTATTACCTCTTAATACCAGAGCCCAACACTACACACATATTGTAATAATATTCTATGTCAGGACAAAGATCCTTTGTATAATTTTTGTACATAGACATTGTGTTTCCATTTGATTGTGATTCCTGATTCACTCTGTAGTTGGATCAGGATATCTATTCTTGAAAGAAATTAATACATAATTTAAAATTTAACACTTGACTTACTTAAGCTAGTCTTCTAGAGTGTTATATGTATGTGCTTGTCATAGTGTTGTAAAGTGTTGTGAATCTTAAATAAAGTATTTATCTGTCTGTTGTTGTTGTGAACTTACACTTCATCATTATCATAACCCTAGACATTCAACGTAGTCATCACAATAGCCCAGAATAAGTCTGACTGAGGTCTAAATGTGGTAGCAAAGTAAGGTCATCTGTAAAACACTACTCATATTAGATACAGATACCTTCACAGCTGATCTCAGTCAGTACACTAAATCCCCTATAAATATTTATATAACCCCAACTTACCACAGCATCCCAAAAGATATCTTCTACGGACAATTAGCAGATGGCAAGAGAACAGTTGGGTGACCACAGCTGAGGTTCAAAGATGTGTGCAAGAGAGATATGAGGGCACTGGACATGGATCCAGCAACATGGGAGGATGAAGCTGCCGATCGCACTAAGTGGCGATGCTATTTACGGCGCCACCTCAGATTGGGCGAAGAGAGGCTCACACAAGAAGCAGAGGTGAGGAGAAAACGTCGAAAGGAGCACCAGGAAAATAAGCAGCTGAGGGCTGTCACCTCAGGGGCGCATTCCCATAGTCAGTTATGACTGAAGGGGCTATTATTATTATTATTATTATGCTGATATTAGTATCTATCCTTATTTCTCATTCCATGAATGCTCAAATCTCCACGTAGCATTGACGAGGATTCCATTGTGTATATACAAGAGTCACACATTGTATAAATATGTTTCTGGTGGGTAGGGGTAGGTTTCCTAATTTTTAAGTTTTGCCAGAGCCATTCTGTATCTTATGCTCATATTAGTATATAACTGTGTTTCGCATTATGTATATTATAAGGGCATTAGTAGCTCTTTCCCTGTTTCTCATTCTATTTCTTGCAACGGCATTTGAGATTGTCAAAGATGCTGTTTGATGTTATGGTACAATGTTGAAATGTTGCATGATGTTATGGTAGAATGTTGAAATGTTGCTTGATGTTTTGGTAGAATGTTGAAATGTTACTTCATGTTATAGTAGAATCTTGAAATGTTGCTTGATGTTGTGGTAGAATATTGAAATGCTGCTCGATGTTGTGGTAGAATGTTGAAATGTTGCTTGATGTTATGGTAGAATGATGAAATGTTGCTTGATGTAGTGGTAGAATGTTGAAATGTTTCTTGAATTTATGGTAGAATGTTGAAATGTTGCTTGAAGTAATGGTAGAATGTTGAAAAGTTTCTTGATGTTATGGTAGAGTGTTGAATGTTGCTTAATGTTGTGGTAGAGTGTTGAAATGTTGCTTGATGTTATGGTGGAGTGTTGAAATGTTGCTTCATGTTATGGTAGAGTTGAAATGTTGCTTGAAGTTAGGTAGAGTGTTGAAATGTTGCTTGAAGTTATGGTAGAATGTTGAAATATTGTTTGATGTTATGGGAGAATGTTGATATGTTGCTTGATGTTATAGTAGAATGTTGAAATGTTGCTTGAAGTTATGGTAGAATGTTAAAATATTGCTTGTTGTTATGGGAGAATGTTGATATGTGCTTGATGTTATGGTAGAATGTTGAAATGTTGCTTGATGTTATGGTAGAGTGCAGAAATGTTGTTTCATGTTATGGTACGAGTAGAATGTTGAAATGTTGTTTGATGTTATGGTAGAATGTTGAAATGTTGCTTGAAGTTATGGTAGATCGTTGAAATATTTCTTGATGTTATGGGAGACTGTTGAAGATGTCATATGATGTTATGGGAGATCGGTGAAAATGTAGCTTGATTTTGTGGGATAATTTTGAAGATGCCACTTCTTGATGTAATGGTAGAATTTTGAAGTGTTGCTCGATGTTATGGGAGAATGTTGAAGATGCCGCTTGATGTTATGGGAGAAAACTGAGGATGTCGCTTGATGTTATTATATATTAAACCACTCAAGTGGTTTCGAAGACTATCTGAGGAGACGAAGGAAGACTTACTCAACGTCTGCCCAAATGCATGTCTTAAAAAAGACGACTAATGAATGCACTGTTATGCACTGGGGGCCGCCAACCTCATCATGTAAAACAAATTCAGAGCAGACGATGTGCACTACGTCAGACATCGTGCCAGCGTCAGTGGATGTCCCTGGCTCCTTAAGGAGCGTAAAAAGGTGAAAGGAAGTTACTGTTGACTAGGGCGACCAGCTGCTGTTAAACAGAGTGGGCTGTTTTCTGGAGAGTGCTAATTCTTCACATTACAAGGTTAGGGTTAGTGCATGGGAATAAGCCGGGGCGACTCAAGCCAGCACGTCTGCAGCGGTGAAATTTTACAGTGTGTGAAATAAAAAGTTGCAGGCTTTTTTTACGGCATCGTTCTTGACACTTGGTTCATGTTTTAAAAAAAAGTGTGCGAAAGAAAAAAGATCAAAGTGTAAGAAGGAAAAACGGGAGATATGCACGAGAGAAAAAATACAGCAAATGGAAACAAGATGGCACTTGAAGAATCGCCTTTTCAGTTTGTAGAATCTTACACATTTCTTGGTAGCAATATAATCAATGTTGGGAGAACAGACAATAGTATCAAAATAAGAATACAAAAGACAAAATGAGCGTTAAATGCATTGGTAAATATACGGAGATCAAAAGAAATCAAGTCCACCACAGAAATTGTAATCTTCAACTCAGAAGTCAAGTTAATCCTTATTGTATGGCTGTGAAACATGGAGAACAACAAAAACAACTACCAAGACGTTACAAACTTTTATAAAAGGCGATTTCGTTGAATAGAAAAATTGAAAAGGCATGTCAAGATCACTAATGTCAAACGGATTATAATAATAACAAGAGCCCCTTCAGCGCCGGTCCGACATTTTCTGTATATAACTTTTTCAGTATTTGGTGTCTGCACCCCAAACAGTTCCCGCTAGTATTTTCATTAGAGTAATTCTCTAGCTTTTTGCTGGCACACATCAGTTTGATTTTTCCAAGTTAGTATGCTGTTCATTGTGATTCCAAGGTATATGGGACTTTTCTTCTGGCAACTTTAGTTTCAGTATGGCTTCTTTGTTCCTTGTTTGAGGATGTAAAATTTGTCTATGTTGTTTTCATTCAATTTATGTTGAGGATTCCTTCTTGCGCCCACTTGTCTAGTTTTTGTAAGGCTTCCTGCATCCTGTTGTTTGCTGTTTTGATATTTTCGTTGGCTACTCATAATGATATGTCATCAGCGTACAGGGAACTGTGGACCCTCTTTGGTAATTCGTCTATTATTTCATTGATGTTGATCAGGAACTGTGTAGGAGATATCCCACTGCCTTGAGGCATTCCTTGTTCTAATTTCATTCAGTGACTTATTATGTCTTTGTAATTGCACTCTGGCATGCCCGTTTTAGAGGGTGTGGTTTACATATTTGTACTTACGCCCACAGACTCAATATTTAAATAATGTTTGCTTTATCCCAGTTCTCCAAACTTTATCAAAAGCTTTCTCCATGTCCACTCAGACTACCAGCGTGTGTTTCTTTTCATGGAGAGCATCTTTAATCTCTTGAGTGATGTATATTATTTAATCCTCTGTTGATCTTTACTGTCTAAAGCCAGATTGCAGGTAATCCCTATTCAATATGGCAGGAAATATATTATACAATTTACAGTGCATACGCACTTTAAAAAATAAATTACTTAGTCGTTACTCTTCTAACCTGGGGTGTAGAGGTTTTCCAGCGAGAACGCTATACTATCCTGTCGGCTGTCTTTCTCCTGGCCTGGTTTCAATCTAGTCCTCGGTCCTTCAAGGATTGTCTAATGTTGTCCTCCCAGCAAATCTGGGTCGTCCTGGAGGTCTGGATCCTTGGCTCTTAGTGTCCCATATTTGTCGGGGTAGCCGATTTTCTTCCATTGTGCATACATAGCCAAACCATCGTAATTTGGGCTATTCCACTTGGGTCTGCAGGGGCTGGGTTTTGAGACAATGATGTATCGTCTGGTTGCAGACCATGTCTCTTGTTACTTCAACCACCTTCTCAGATACCTAATTTCTGAGTTTTAGAGCTGGCTTTTGTGGGTTGTAGTCATTGCACATGACTCGCATCCATATATCAAGACTGGTACATAGGTGGAGCGGCATGCAGCCATAGTCATATTCTTGCTGTGGTGGGTTTTGATGTTAAGAAGAATGGTGTGCGTATAGTTGTACTTGAGTGAGATCAACTGTGAAGGTCTCTGAGGTAAACAATGGACAACTGTGTTACAGAGTACCTTTCTTGTTACCACCCTACGATCTCACTCTAAGTTATATTCTTTATTGACTAGCGTGACTGAAAGCTACATAAAGTGTCTAGGGTATTGTAAGAGTGTTGTTAAAGAATCTCAATACAAAAACATATACAAACATATACTAATTACTATGATAAACTCAACTAACTCCAGCTGTTAAATTTTATATTTAAAAATTCTTTTGTTAAACTTTATTGGTCCTGAGCCTAAAGTTGTTTTGGTCAGGACTACAGTTCAATGAGAATCAATTTAGATGGATATATATATATTTACAAATATATATAAAGATATTTACATACAACAGACAATATGTCCATAGTACATTGTTACAAATTTTCAAGTTGATGTTAAGTACTCTATTTACTACTGGTACTAGAAGGCAGCTTGGGGATTATCATCATCCCAATGTTCTTTTGTTTCACTAGGATCGTTTATGTTAGTCTTTTGGAGGAACGTTTTTGTCTATACAGGAGATTTTTCTTTAGTCGTGATAAGTTGTCCCAGGCCAGATATTGCACTTATCTGGTTCCTGGAATCACAGCAGTTGTTGTTGGTTTGGCCAAACACTTCAGTCTCCTCTGGTCTTGAACTTCTCTAATACCAGCAGGTACCAGAGACTCTTAGAAATCGTGCTGAATTTCTCTATCATCGAGTACCAGCACCAGACAAGTGCCAGCAGGAACCCCTGTCGATGCAAGTTATGGTTCTGTCTTAATATCAAACTAATTCCTCCTAATTTACATGTAAACATACATTCAATACAAAAGAACATGGTCAGCTCTCTCTGACAACTCTGCTTCTCCACTTTAGTTTGATGGAACAAATTGTACCAGTTTTCTTTTCTCTTCCCTAATGGATGCTACGCCTCTGTCATTCCTGCAGTAATCTTTTCCATGCAATAAGATAGGTGTAATGTTCCTGTATGACCATCATATATATAGTCCTGTAGTTTTAAACTTCTTAGATAGTCCCTTATATGATGGATCAACATCTAGGCTATGCCTAAGTCTGCCATGGAACCATTTAATTACAATATTTTACATGGCCTTTTCTTTTTTCACACAACCCTTTTTTAATTAAAAAGTCAATAAAATCAATCTTACCACATATCAAGGAAATATAAACAAGTAACGATGAGTTAGGCAATAGAATATGGCACACTTTCATCACTGCCTCTGTTCAGACTGCTTTCTGTTGTTATTTAGTTTAAAACAAAGCACAAGTCTGCTCATCGCTGCTTGTTCCTCAGAATATTTCGAAAAAATGGCAGCGAGCAGCCTACTATTTCGTTAAAGTAAAAGGCTTTGGCCAATGAGACCAAGCATCTCTTTTCTTGAATGAAACTTTATTTTTTAAAAATATCTCAAACCTCTATGTGTTACTATTACCAACTAGATTTGTATATTTAGGTTAGCCAATAATATTTCGGCTTCCTTCAAATTTCATCCAATCCACTTCATCGTACTATCTTAGCCTTTCTTTCACCTAATTTTTTCCCAAAAAATATGCTATCCAATCTAAGCAGACATGACCTGACAGTATCTCCGATTCTCTGTGTATTATTACCAATATTTGAGTATTTAATGGACTATTTAGATAACTAACAACATATTCTTAGTCAGCAAGTCTTCATGTACACTAATATATGATTTTTATGGGGCTAAGTGGCTTGGTTCAAAATTCTATCTTTTTTTCTATGTTAGTTGTTTATTTTTAAGCTACCTCCTGTTCAATTCTTTTTCCATGTACTTTCAAGCTAAATACGAGAGTCTCTCGTAATACACGAGAATTACGTCATTCGCAACAAGAGCTAAGCGTGTTTTCATGACCGTAGTGTCCACATTTTCTAACGTTTACATGGTAATTTGAAAACCGCCTAAGGGCAAGGCTAGCAAGTTGGTTTTATTTTTAGAAACAATGTGAGACGTGATTTGCGTTGGTTATCTCTCCGTCCCCCTCCCCTCTACAATGTATTTTAGGCAAATACTTCATTGAACTTGGAAAAGTGGTACGTTTGTCTCAAGGACGAATTTGAAAAATAGGGTACCCTTTTTGGTTCGGCCAAAGCGTTATCAAATAATACGCTGAAGGCGTAGGCGACGACTACAATTCTCGCCGAAAATTTGTAGTACTATCCTATCTTTGACTTTATGCACTAGACTGTTATATTCTAATTTAGATATTGTATTTAGAAGTTCACCACACTTGCCAATTTCTCTTTTTCTGAGAAAAAAATCAAGGATTTATGGCCCGAAAAAGGCTCCCAGCTACCGCTCTTTGGGAACCCTTGATTCTTTTTCTTGTCAGCCAACAGTTTTATTCGTGGTGGAGTTTTTAAAATCGTCTTCTTACTCGTTCGCTTTCAGACTTCTACATTAATGACTCTAACAAAGGCAGAGTCAGCTCAAGGTTCCTGACATCTCAGCAGTTTTTCGTGGAAAGAAGTAGGTCGTTGCCATATGCTGCTCCGTTCACTGCTGCATGTTGGGTAGAACTGCAGCAGATGTTCGGCTGTCATGGGGGTGATGCCACAGGTGCAGAGATCTGTTGTACCAATACTGTACTTGTGGTACAGATGGTACATCAGTCTGTTGTGTCCATTGCGTAGCGGGAAAATTCTAACATGGTCTCGCCTAGATAGCTGATGATGAGCATCATTTTTTATATGGCCTAAGCGTTCTCTTTCCCATGTGGACTCGAATGTGACTTTTATAGTTGTTTTTGTCATTTCATAAGCTGTCTCTATATCGTTTTGTAATAGCGCTCCTTCCTTGAACATTAATAACACATAAGGAAGGGAAACCCGAGGCCTGTAAACAGTAAATTAATATTAGACAAACATAAAGGTATGTTTTCAGGCACTCGTAAGAAATAAAGAAGTAGAACACTTAGACAACAGAAAAACAACAGACGTGAGTGGCTTACCCAGGGTTCGAACCCCGTACCTTCCGTACGACAACACCGCCTAGTTATACAAGCGAATCACACTAACCTCACGGCCAGCTAGGCATCCCCAAAAAAGGATGCTTTATTGACCGGTCATCAGTGCGAAACACAAGACAACACCGGAAGTTTACAATGGGCACCTCAGCCTATTAATGACGCAATCACTTCTGTTGTTCCTCTATTCTGCAGTATATGTCAGTCCAAACAAGACAAAGACCTTGATACTGTGTCCAGTAAATGATTGAAGACTTAAGGACAGTAGTATAGAACAGAGGGTAGGTTTCTGGTATTGTATGAACATTAATAACACATAAGGAAGGGAAACCCGAGGCCTGTAAACAGTAAATTAATATTAGACATAAAGGTCCTTAAGTCTTCTATCATTTACTGGACACAGTATCAAGGTCTTTGTCTTGTTTGGACTGACATATACTGCAGAATAGAGGAGCAACAGAAGTGATTGCGTCATTAATAGGCTGAGGTGCCCATTGTAAACTTCCGGTGTTGTCTTGTGTTTCGCACTGATGACCGGTCAGTAAAGCATTCTTTTTTTGGGGATGCCTAGCTGGCCGTGAGGTTAGTGTGATTCGCTTGTATAACTAGGCTGTGTTGTCGTACGGAAGGTACGGGGTTCGAACCCTGGGTAAGCCACTCACGTCTGTTGTTTTTCTGTTGTCTAAGTGTTCTACTTCTTTATTTCTTACGAGTGCCTGAAAACATACCTTTATGTTTGTCTAATATTAATTTATCGCTCCTTCCTTGGCAAGTTTGTCTGCCTCCTCGTCGCCTGGAATGTTGCAATGGGCAAATGATGCATATATCCAGCGCCTAGTTTGTTTCTTCCTTTTGATTTGACCGAGAACGGGCTGGGAATCCTGATTCACAGAGATACGCTGTTATAGGAAGGCATAGTTATTTACCAAATACCTTGTATTACCTGTACCGCATAGACAAGCATCTCATACCCCAGGGGGACACAAATACCCTGGATTAGGAACCGCGGAAATAAATGATTCTTACGACTGCGGTTGCACATTTGTTTCTGATTATTTTCAAATCTATTCTCTTTATAATTGTTTTGAAATCACAAAGTGATTCGCTCAACTTACTTTTGCACACCTTTGTAACTAGGAAGATATCGGGGAACATCGCCTTGTATCTGGAAAGTAATGGCGGATTGATAGTCTAGTATAGACACCCATGTTTACTGAAATTTGTTCCTGAGCAACGGTGATTAGGGAGTCATGAACGATTTGCGATATCTAGTTCATGGTGTTCCAAAACAAATATGTCCACATTTTAATGTAGCCAGAAAAAAAACTGCTTGGACGGAGAAGAGGATGGTTAGAACACGGTGTGATAAGATTTGGTTTGGTTTTATGAACCATGCACTTGAAAACTGGTGTTTGTCGTGTGCATTGGATACTCGGTTCAACCCCATATGGGTTATAATTAAGATATATGTATGGTGTTCATCATACATATAGCAGCGTAGGCATGAACGACGGGGGGAAAGACTTAGTGTGTCAAAAGAAACATTAGACAATCTCTGAAGTACCAAAGACTAGATTGGAACTAGGCCAAGAGGAAGACAGCCGATAGGATAGTATGGCGCTCTCTCGGGCAAACCTCTACACCTGAGGGTAGAAGAGGAATGACTAAGAAAGTGTCAACAGACGCTGAAGATCACCTGGACAGTCTAACAAAGCAACAGGTAAGAATACTTGCTGTGGACAGAGAAAAGTAAACACCCCCCCCCCCCCCCCCCCCCCCCCCCCATTAATGACTGTTACTTCTTACCCGCGAATCTGGAAACGGGAGTCTGGCAAAGTGGTTAAAGCGGTGGCTCTCGAGGCAAAGGTGCTGGGTTCGAAACACGCTACAGTCTACCCAGCTGTAAATGGGTACATTGCTCTGCTCTTTAGTTTATGACGAAATAACCTCGATCTTTAAATTGTCCTGTGCTATCCTTTAATTTCTTCTGTGCTCTTCTCTTTCCTCTTTTCTCACTTCTTACAGTGCTTACTATTTTCGCTTCATAGTTCCACTTTCTTGTCATGTCTGCGCCAAATTGACCATCCCTCGCTGATGGTTTTGATCGCTGACTTTCTTTTGGAAACATATTGACTTCTGGATTTTTAGAGTGAAGTGTTTGTGTACGATTGCGAAGCACTCTTCTGACCTGACAGTAAGCGCAAGAATTAAAGTGTAGCAGTGGAATGACCACTTGGTTTTTTTTTTTTTTTTTCGTTTATCGTTTACACGGCTATTGTAAATCCAGACGTTCTGTCTGGGAAGATACATTACAAACCGTGAGTTGAGGACCAGGTCAGCCAAATAATTGCCACAACCCAGGCTTGTTGCCTGATAAGTTGTTCGTTTCCACATGACGTGTCAGAAAATCTCAATCTGGTGACAGATTAAAAACACGCACTTAAAATAACGAATGGGTTTTTTGGGAGCACGAAAATGATGTAATCGTTTCCGGCCAGATTTTGTTGTAATGGGTAATAACAAGAAAATGAAACATTGAAAGAGATTATCCGTAAAATATCTATGAAGTAGTGATTGTAAACATGATAAAAATCATCGGAAGAGGCAAAACTTTATATGGTCCTGTAAGTCAGATTTGAATTTGTAGATGACATGGAGAGAACTTTAGTTTATTTTCGTCTTGAAGAAGATTCTAAATAAACGAGGGTAGTGGGGATATACCCCTACCAAAATCGGCAAGTTACTTGCGATTGGTTTGGCATTTGAGATGTTAATATACATCATCTGTGATTGGACTAAACTTCCTGTCACGGGTTGCCTTCCCTTTGCTCTGCAGTAGTGGTCCAACAGTGGCCAAAACCTAGAGTTTCTAATGTGGGTCTTCAAAGGTTTCTACCTTCGCACAAGATTACTCTTGGCAGAGTTGTAAGATAGAAGGATAATGATGCTTCTATCTCAATGGAGTATTCACAAGATAGTCATAAAGCAAGAACAATGCTGAATGAGTCCCAGCAATGTTAACTTTAGTATCTGCCGTCAACGTGTGAGGATTGTCTTATAATTAGCTCATTCAAGCCCCTAGCTGATTTAATTCAGCGAAATTTTAATTATTATTTTATAGCTCTGTTTAAGTGTATTTAAGATGACTGAGACATACGGGTGCAGTACATTCAAAATGATTAAATCAACGTTAAATTTGTATATAAACAAATAACAAATTTAATAATCAATTATGTTTAACAGTTTAAAATGAATACTTCTTTAAAAAAATAATCAACACAGGGCGATGTTATGGTTTTCGAAAAATGGACAGTTCACTTGGCAGCTTTTAAGTTTTACTTAGCTGCCAATAGTTGTTTCTGCTCCCGCTGAGGTTTGGTTCTTTGCAGATAGATGACTGGTTCAATCGTCACTGGTCAAGCCGAAAGTTGTGACACGTTCCAAGAAGTTTCAAGGAGTAATCACAAAGCTGGTCCAGCGTCTCTAAGACCCTTCTGATGATGGTGTCTAGTGTCGACTTCAGGCCACTTATACTCTCACTTGTTCCAGAGATATTACTCTCAATTGGTACCACCGACTAGTGTCACAAAAGAAGAGAACAAATACCCTCTTGAGTATTGCGTTATCCTGACACACACTCTTGTGCCCCCATCTTTTCATTCCACCATCCCATCTACCTCAGAACTTTACCCTCTCTGAGAATTAATTATAATCCCCGTGAGCGGAAAACTTTCATTATATTTAAACTGAAGAGGTTTACATTTACTTCTACAGGTGTTGAAAAGGTTAACAATATAATAAGTATGTACATCATTTCTCTCATCATTCACTCCCTGCTCCATATGGAACTTGGGATTACTTCTGCTTTTGGTTCTATATAAGAAACTCACATAAAGCAGTCACCAGCCCTTACAGTGGTGGTTCGTGAAATCATCATTCTGTATGCTGAGGTTGCCAGCCTCGTATGACTTGGACATCCACTAGCAATTTTCACATATTAATATTGTGAGGATTTACTGTGATTTTATTTTCAACGGGCCCCATGCTTCTTCTGTATGTAATTATTTGCGTTTATGTAGGAGGAGTTACTGTGGGGTTTAATTTCAGTTTCGCCCCAGTCTTTTTCTCTCTGTTAATTTTTGTTTTATTAGTCGTTTTAGCGCATAGTTATTATTAGGCGGGGTTAATTTTCCAGACCCTCACTTACTCTGGTTAATTGTAGGGTGGGGGCAGAACCACGACCCCGTTTCAGCGCTGCAACCAATGAAATTATTCTGGTACCCTGAACGGTCAGCGGGTTACCATTAAGTAATTATTTTTGCACGTGATCACGGAATATTTTTCGATTTTGTCTTGGTAAACATGAGTCATAAGTTAATTTACGATATCATTGGCGGAGGTCAGATGTAATTTTATTTACAGGAATATTTTTGGTCTAAGGTCGGCCCAAAGAGACGCCACGCGATAACTCATAGCGTGGGTTGTTGCATCAGTTTTTTTCTATTATAAATAACGACGCCGAAGCTTTTTAGCGCGTGTGTCTCCAATAAAATTTACCTGCCGTGAATCTACGCCTATCGTCTGCTCAGCGAGTCAGCGGTTGCTCAGCGAGAGATATTCGATAATTGGGTATGTGTATAACTTTAGTAGCGCCGTAGTTGTTAGTTTTATATAAGATCTTAGCACGATAGAGTAAGTTTCTTCCGGGAGTTAATTAAAGTTAATTTAGCTTGAAGTGCCATCAATTGCTATCTTATAGAAATAATAAAAATGTAAGTTGTGCATGTAAGTTTTCTATGATAAGTAGCAGTATCTATGATTTGTGTAGCGGCTTTGAGATATTAATTGTGTGAGGATAAGCGCTTAGATAAACGGGTGCTCTGTAATATATAATAGGAGGTCTGTGACACCCGCATTTTGATTATGATAATTTGCAGTGTATATACGCGAGCGTATCTGTGTATTTTATTTCTTCTTCTTCTTCCTCGTTCGTCCTGAAAAGGACGTTGGTTGCGTTGTGTCTGTTTACAGCGAAGCTGCGATATCTGCGCCTTTCGGCCGACACATCCAACTTCAGCACGGCATTCTTTGGGACCGGGTTTGCCTTCCCTCTTCGATCCCTACTCTCTCACCCAGACTGCAGTGATGCAGCCTGTTTCCAGGACCACCACTTGGAGGTGGAGTATGGTCTTGGTCAGTTCTGGTTCGCTGACCCTGACGCAAGCAGTGAAGCTATGGGTTGCTGACTGCATTCTCTGTTGCTGCGTCTGTGGGTCCCTTTGGTATTTTATTTAATTGTGTATTAATTTGTTGTGTAGTCAGGAGACAGGAGTGTAAGGGATGTAATTTATATTACTGAGATGGTGTAGTAACAGGGTGGTTAAATATTGTGTTAATTGTTGCCTTCCCGGGTCAGTCTGTAAGAAAATAGGGCCGGGGAACTTATACCGGGGATTTTCTTTTGCTTGCGGTGAAGGCAATGTTGTGACGCCGAGGCAAGCCTAGCACAAAAGATTTAGGTCAACCCGTGTCTGGGGTTTTACATAACAGACAGCTAGTTACGTTAAAGTGGGGGAAGAGATAGAATTTGACGGTAGATTAGTTTGACCCTTGGGTAGGAATATTTGTTTAGCGTTGGTGCGTAGTTGTGTAGGGGAGATGTATTAATTTAGGGGACCGAGGGGAGTAGAGGAATTTAAGGTGTTTATGTGTTAGTGTTGAGAATATTTTGACGTGTTGTATATTCGTTGTTATTTTTTCGTTTTACAGCATTTTCACGGCACATAGTGAGAGTTGTAAACTGCTCTACAATTTACCACGGTAATTTGTCTTCTCAGTAGAAGGTTCGAGACATCGTCAGAGGGAAAGAGAACTGGTGACGCGGTATTACCGGCGCCCAGCACGTCTGCACCAGTAAAAGAAAGCAGTTCTCATGCAGTGAAGCACATTCTTCAGCGGAAACGGGTTTTCTTAAAATCCGGAGCTCTTAGCTCGTTAAAGCACACCAAAAAGGCGCGTGGCCTGGTGTCTGTTTTTTCCACGGCCATAATAACGCCGTTTGTCCTAAACCCGAAGAGGGGTAACTGGGCAGTTGAAAGAAGTTTCATCAGCAGTGAAGCATCTACATCCTGAGTCAAGTACCTCGTTCTTAATACCAAAGTCATCAGCTGCAGTAGTCTGGAAAGGAGAAAGGGAAATCATTCCTTTCCGAATGCTAACGAGAGGAGGGGCGTAATGGAGACGCCACTCAGCAGAAGACGGTAGTGTCAGAGAGACACTGAGCAGAAGCAGAGGGGAGAGTGAAGTTAGAGAGTTAGATAGAACGTTTTGTTAGGACAGCCTCTGAGGTAGCACTGAAAAAGGTCCGTTAGGGGATCAGTGCTTGTGGTACAGTGGTTAGCGGTGTAGGACATCAGAGGGCACTTCATATTTGTGTAGACATTTAGTTATACGTCTGCAGCAGGACGGTGTGTTAGATTTAATAATAATACTAGGATAGTTAGGAGTGGTGGCTCTTAAGTTAGAGACCCCACCTAGTAGATTCGTTTGTTTAATCCTTAACTTTCTTCCCTGCAGGTTGAAAGAGAGGGTGACATTGTGGGTTATAAGTGTCTTACTTACTTACTTAGTCGTTCCCCTTCTACCGTGAGGTGTAGAGGTTTGGAAGAGAGAGCGCCAGACTATCCTATCGGCTGTCTTCCTCCTGGCCTGGTTCCATTCTAGTCCTCAGTCTTTCAAAGATTGTCTAATGTTGTCCTCCCAGCGGACTCTGGGTCGTCCTGGGGTCTGGATCCTTGGCTCTTTGTTTCCCATGCCTGCCGTGGTAGCCGATCTTCTCCCATTCTGCAGACATGGCCAAACCATCTTAATTGGGACTGTTCTACTTGGGTCTGCAGGGGGTAGGATTTAAGGCCTTCACGTATCGTCTGGTTGCGTACCATGTCTCTTGTTACTTCAACCACCTTCCTCAGATACCTCATTTCTGAGGTTTGGATCTGGCTTTTGTGGGTTGTAGTCATTGCCCATGACTCGCATCCATATGTCAAGACTGGGACATAGGTGGAGCGGTATACAGCCATCTTCGTTTTCTTACCAACCTCTCTCTTGCTGAGGAATCTTCGATTAATGGCCTGAAAAACTCTCCCAGCTGCTGCTTTTCGAGTGGCCAACTCTTCTTTGATGCCTCCCTTTCGGTCTATAATAGCTCTGAGGTATTTAAAGTGGTCGACCTGCTCCAGGACCTGTTCTCCCAGTTTAATCTGATGTCTTCTTTCTTCTCGTGATATCACCATGGATTTTGTTTTAGAGCTGCTTATGACCATCCCTCTCTTCTCCAGCTCTTCCTTTCAGACTTGCAGGTTGGATTGGAGATGTGCCTCTGATTTAGCAATCAGGGCAACATCATCAGCAAATGCCAGCTCCGAAATATAGACCTGTCTCATCTTCCAGTACCCCACTGAATACTTTCTTGTTTTCTCCTTACATGCCTTGATGACATCGTCTATGAGGAGTATGAAAAGGTAAGGTGATAGGATATCACATTGTCTTACACCAGTGGTGGTCTTGAACTCTTCTGACTTATGGTTTGCTGTCCTCACATAATTTCTGCAAGACTTGTAGAAGCTCTGTATAGCATGAATCAGAGGTGCTGGAATATTCTTCCTTGCCAAATAGTCCCAAAGTTTGCTCCAGGGGACCCTGTCAAACGCCTTTTCCAGATCTATGAAACAAAGATGGATCTCACTCTTATACTCAAGGGCCTTTCACTCAGCTGTCTGAGTGTGAAGATTAGGTCTTGAGTACTTCGGTTTGCTCGGAATCCGCACTGGACCTCATCCAATTGTGGCTCAGCTAGGCGTCGGAGTCTCTGCTCTAGGATTCTAGAGTAGATTTTACCAGGGACACCGAGAAGGGATATGCCTCTATGGTTTCCACATTGCCGATTTTCACCCTTTTTTGAAAATTGGTGCTATGATGGCAATCTCCCAATCCTTTGGTATAGTCTTGTTGTACCACGCTGCCTGTAAAACCCTTAAGAGTAATAGGTCGCCTGATGCTCCCATGTACTTAACCATTTCTGGTGTTTGTCGTGAAATATTCTAATCCACATATATAAATTATCAGGTAAATATAAAGCCTAACAAATAAATTCTAATAAAGAAAAGAGCAATGGTAAAATAACAGTGCTGTCACAAAGAATGTACTCGAAATTCCCCTTTGTTTTATGCTTCGTCTGCAAATTGTAACGTTTCCACGTTAAATATAAGCCACTGCATAAATACAAGCGTTTCCACAACACATTAAAACGGGTATTGCATTTCTAAGAAAAACATTGAGAGGCACACTGCGTAATGACCTAAATTAATCCTAACATTAATTATACTACGTTACCAAAACGAACGAACAGATGGACTCAAATAGAAAGAAGGGAGGGCTGAAAATCAGGAACGCATGCAACACTAAACACGTGTCTCGCTATTAATGCCACCCCAACACGCGTCGCGCGATACACAATTACTACTATCACGCGTGTAAGGCCACATGCACTAACTTTTTTTCAGACGGACAGTGATAAAAAACACTAACCTTCCCAGAGTTAGGTTTTAAAATCCTGAAAAAACGCTTATTAGAAAAGATAACATTAGATGGGTTTACGTTTGAAAACATTACAGTACCCAGACAGCACATCTTCGAAACAGGAGGTAGAAGAAATTGCATATTTTGAACGCAGCCACTTAGCTCTTTTAAATTTGTATATTTGGGTTCCTTAGGGCTTGCTGACAAAGAATATGTAAAACGTTACGCAAATAGTCTAGGAATTAATAAATTATAACCAAAATAAAATAGTGGGGATGCCTGACAGCATGAAATCATTTCTGCTCATAAAATTTTTTTTATAACGTGTTTGAAAAAACCTTACGTTACGGAAATAGCCTACCATGTTAACTCCTAATTGATTGGAGCGCAACAAATATAAGACTAAACACGATTGGTCGGGCTATAAATACTATATTGCGTTGTTATGGGAAACGAATAGAAGGGGTACTTTTTTGAAAAGATGTGGAGACGTGGTTTCATTGGGTAGAGCTGCGAATATACTTGATTCAGAGCGTCTGTTCATTGCCACATCTTGTAATAAACCTACTAAGAAGCAGTACGTTGAGCACCAGTGTATATTTTATATAAAATAAAGCCTGGAACATCGGCAGATCGGAGTTGTGCTATATCCATTGCCAGTCAACGAAACTGTTTATTATTCTATGAATTGTGGGACTGTGGTCTTAACGTTATTGAGCAGCACCTGGTCAGAGCTTTGCTGAAGCCAGAGGTGGACAGCATACTCCTTGGTCCATATAGCAACCAGTGGGGTGGCTCCAGAGCTCATTGAAGTGATCGAACAGAGGAGCCTTTTCTGCAGTCATCACGCAAGATAAGAGAGTGTGGCCATGGAGCTCAACATTATGTACCCCCATCTTAAAATGACAGTGTAAAATACAATTAAGAGGGGAATTTAATTGTTTTAATATCAGGAACTGAGAACATCTCCAATACTAGTTCCAATAAAGACAAACTATTGAAGTCATGATGACAAATACCAACAGAGCTTGAACAAAACAAAACCAGTATTACCTCATATTACTACTACACAACTAACACACATAGGATACTTTTAATAATATATATCACTACAATATTCATATTGATAAATTCTGTACATATAATTTGTAATTAAAATTGATTGTGATTCCTGGTTCCCTTTGTATTTGAATCAGGACACATATACCTTCATGACAGCAATGAATACATATTGTTATTTGAAAAGTTACCAGTGACTCCTTTAAGATATCCTCGTAGAGTGTTTTATGTATGTACTTACACTTCATCATACACATACCCTAGACATATAACGTAGTCATCACACTATTCCAGAATAATTCTGACTGAGGTATACATATGTGGCAGCAAGTAAGGTTATATATAATACACTACTCTTATTAGATATATATACCTTCACAGCTGATCTCAGTCAGTACACTAAGTCCCCTATAAATATTTATAACATCCCACTTTACCACATATATTGGGGTCTCGCTCTTGGGATTTTGAATCTTTACCTATTACAAATATTGGGGGTAATTCACTTCAGGGAATAATAAGAATTAAAAAGGTATCCTTGGGTGGAATTAAATAAGGTTGAGCTCTCGGTGCCTGTGTTGTCCATTAGATATATATTTAGAGATTGAATTGTTAGTTAGACATTGTATAAACTTACCTGATAGACAATGGCGGACCTAGCCAAATTTCGATCTGCTGCTGTTCAGACTGCAAAAGAGTTAGGATTAGATGGGCAAGTTATGGTTGCCTATGTCACTACGGAATGTGACAAATTTATTGAACGCGAAGAAAGAAGGTTTGAAGCCGAAAGAAAGTTAGAGGCTGAAAAAGAAATTAAGAGGTTGCAGATTGAGGCTGAGGCTAAGAAATTGGAAGCAGAAAGAGAAGACAAAAGATTAGCTGCAGAAAGAGAAGAAATTAGCTGCAGAAAGAGAAGAGAAGAAATTAGCTGCAGAAAGAGAAGAGAAGAAATTAGCTGCAGAAAGAGAAGAGAAGAAATTAGCTGCAGAAAGAGAAGACAAGAAATTAGCTGCAGAAAGGGAAGCAGAAGATAAAAGATTACAAAGGGAACATGAGTTACGACTTAGGGAGTTTGAGTTTCAGGGCCATGCTCCTGAAAATGGTGCCAGTCCCTTTGCCTCTGATGCCACTGCTAGCCAAGGAGCCTCAACCTCAGCTATGAATTTTCATTTAGATCATTTTGTTGAGAAAGACGATGATATAGAGAGCTACCTAAATAGGTATGAACTATTAGCTACCACGTATGGGTTAGAGAGAGAAAGGTGGAGCTTAAAGTTATCTCAAGGACTTCGTGGGGCAGCTTATGAAGTTTTTGCAAAAATGAGCAGAAGTGATCAGGAAAATTATGACATGCTAAAGCAGGCTCTTTTGTTAAGATATGAAAAGAATGCAGAATTTTATAGGAAAAAATTTAGGAATGCTAAACTACTGTCAGGTGAAACCTATCACCAGTTCTCTGCACGAATAGAGACATACTTGGAGAAATGGACTTCTCTGGGGAAAACCCAAGACCTTAAGGAAATGGTCCTTATAGAGCAATTAAGAGAGTCCATGGCTCCAGACCTGAGAAAGTTTCTCATGGAACAAGGTGCAGAGAGGCTGGGTAAGTTGCTAAATGTTGCTGAAAGGTATCAATCAGCTCAAGCAGAGGTAACAGGTAATAAAAAGAAACAAGTGGATAACTTTAGGGCACCACAGAACTTTAATAAATTTGATCCTAGGGATCAAAACAAAGGTAAGCACCAATTTGATAGGCCACGGTATGAAAATAAAAATAAATTCCCACAATTCGATGAAAGGAAATGTGATGAAAGAAAATCTTTCAACCAAGGAAAAAGGTGGTGTAAAAATTGTCAGATGGACAATCATGACACTGACCGTTGCAGAAGGAAACCTGTGTATATGGCAACCCTTCAGGTCAGGTCGACCTCAAGACAGGAGGAGGATATTATGTTGGATACCACTCCAGAAGAGATGAGGAAGGCACAGGCTGGGGATAAAACACTCAAGCCTTGTTTCAGAAAATTGTCAACTTGTCATACAACTCCAGGCAAGGGAGATTTTTACATGAAAAACAAGTTGATGTATAGGAAGACGGGAGCTAGGTCCAAAGGTCAGGGACAGCTGGTACTTCCTAAAAGATATAGGGCAGACTTAATAAGGAGCCTACATGTGAAACCAGATGGGGACCATGAGAAGATAGGTACCATCATTCAAAAGGTGGCTCACAATTATTATTGGCCTAAAGCAAGATGGGACATTGAGAATTTTGTAGAAAGGTGTAGCATAGCACATGAGGGAACACCCACAAGTGGGAACATTGATCAGGACCTGGACACGCCACGGGGCAAAATTAGGCCTGAGAATAAAAAGAGAGATAAATTTGAAAAAGTGGACCAAATGGAATGGGAAGCCCCTTTTCACGGACAAGCTTCACTTAACTGTTTTACAATGGCCACTATGCGGAGAGTGCAAAAAGATGTCTTACCCCAGGATAAGCCGACAATCCCTCAATCGGACTTAANCAAACTGGAGGAAGAGGATGTAGAGAGGAAATCTCTCATCAAGAATTTTAAGTGGGGAGAAAGCCCCAAAAGAAAAATTGGTAGCGGTCGTTTTGTGAATGATAATTCTGGGAGGAAAAATCATCACTATAGAGCTTCGAGTGGAAGAGACCATACCGGTGCATGGACAAATAGGTCCACAAAATTAAAGGTCCATATGTAGCTTTGTTAAGAACGTGGACTGATGAAAAGGCAGAGGAAAACATTACATCTTCATACCAATATGTGAATGAGCTGACCACTCGTTTAAAAACTGGCTGGAAACTTGCCAATGAAAATTTGAAACAAGCCAGGAAGAAACATGCTGCCTATTATAACAGGAAGGCGAAAGACAGAAATTTGGCTGTGGGAGAGAAAGTACTGCTTCTTTTGCCCGGGAGTCAGAATAAGTTACAGGGTCCATATACAGTTCTAGAGAAGGTGTCTAGAACAAATTATAAGATAGATAAGAAGGGGAAAGAAAAAATCTATCATGTGAATCTCCTGAAGAAATATTTGGAAAGAGAACATCAGGAAGAGACACACTTGTTGACCTTGTCCATCGCCATGGAGATGGAAAAGGAACCACTTTCATCATTTGAATATCCATTACACCCCTGTGAGACAGCAGCACAGGTGAAAATCAGTACACATTTAACGAAAACTCAGAAAGAGAGAGTGCAACAGGTTCTAAATAATCATGCAGAGGTGTTAACAGACCGACCAGGGCATACAAACCTATTGGAATATGATATGAAACTGATAGACCCCACACCTGTCTGTATGAAACCATATTCGATTCCGTTTGCTAAGGAGAAAGCTTTAAAGGAAGAGATAGACTATCTATTGAAGGAAGGAATTATTTCACACAGTGAATCTTCGTATAGTTCCGGTGTTGTACTCTTAAGGAAGCCCTCTGGAGAACATAGACTCTGTATAGATTACAGGAGACTGAATGCTATTACAGAAGGACAGGTGGATCCATTGCCGGATACAAATCAGCTGTTTGCCAGACTAAATAAAGCTACATATTTCTCAAAAGTGGATCTGAGTAAAGGATACTATCAGATTCCAGTAAAGCCTGAGGTTAGACCATACCTAGCTTTTAGTACCTCAGAAGGACACTATGAGTTTAATAGATTGCCATTTGGATTGAAGAATGCGCCTAGTGTCTTCTCTAGAATGATGAGAAAATTGTTGGATGTAAACATTTCGGAGGAACGTAATGAATCCCTGAGCCTCTTTGATTGAGGATATTCCGAATGTTTCATACAGGATAATAAGAAGATTATGGGACCCACTACGAAAACTCTGCTATCACCAGGTATATGTTATCTCCTCATAACGTACATTTTGAGGGAAATATAATGTTCTCTGGACATGTCATTGCGCAGACTCAGAGAAGAGAAATGGTGAATACGGGTTGCGAAGCAGCATTAAGACAAGCACTCACACTTGCGGCTGTTCAGTAACATAACCGAAATATATTATTGGTGGTAGAAGTCTGAGGCAGATTTCATGAGTAGTGCCTACTCTGAATGGACCCAACTACATAAAACCATGATAGCACCACAGCAGAGTAAAGTCAAGTTGACTTACATTTATCTATGTGTATATAGAATAAAGGACTGACATATAATGTCTGTTTTAAGAGGGGAGGTGTCGTGAAATATTCTAATCCACATATATAAATTATCAGGTAAATATAAAGCCTAACAAATAAATTCTAATAAAGAAAAGAGCAATGGTAAAATAACAGTGCTGTCTGTAGTGAAATTGACAGAGATACAACGGTAAAATACCTCCAAAGATAACATGTAAGGATAAAAACATAATGCGTAGGCTGCTGATAGTACATGATCGCCCAGACCGCGGGTCATCACCCTCCATAAAAATTGACTTGCTAGACAGGAGGGGAACGGCGGATAAAAAGGAAAAAATATGACTGGAAAGATTGCGTGAGACTAGAAAGGCTAAGGAGACGCAATTGGGGGGGCAACGGAGGGCGGGGGGGGGGGGGGGAGGGGGGGTGGGGGCGGGGGGTGGGAGGGGGGGGGGAGGGCGGGGGGGGCGGGGGAACGGAGAAAAGTCACGTTTCCCAAGTTGACATAAAGTAAGGAACTCGACAGAAGGGACCTTGGATATGTTACGCCACAGTCATTTATTGGTCGCTTTTGCGATACCAAGCCTTTGATTTGAATTCAGCGGCAGAACGCAGATGTTTGGAATATTACAAAAATTAAAAAGTAACTTTTTTCGTAATATTAATGTTAGGAATATAAAAATTAGCTGGCCGGATGGCCCATTCTGAGCAGTGAACTAATATGTTCTTAATTTTACAGACGGATAGATAATATTGAAGATAATGACAAAAGACAGTGTTGTTCACATCAGCGACAGACTGTATTGAATAAAAAGTGTCGCTATTTGCACAAAAAAACACGACCTCGAGACGCAGGTGTTCAAATCTACTTAGTAGGGAAGCGAAGGGACATTGGTGGGAGCTGTGTCTAAATATAACTTTTAACGACAACATTTTGGAGGGGAGAGAAAGGTTGGTTCAAAAATCAAGTACGTTTTTGAAAAAAACAAGTAGAGACGGACAGACTAACAGATAAACATCCATACTTGACTGAAGCATGACTGAAATGACTTTAGGGTAGGAAATTTGAATTTGAAATAAACCTAGGCAGTGATTGGCCACAGACAATCATTTTATCGGCGCTCAGACGAGAAGTGGGGCCATTCCTCAATAGTTGTTCGATGATAGACACAGTATTTTAAAGTGTGGTGATTTCCAAATGAAAGAAAGTGAAATAAGTTCAGGGACGCCATACTATAGCCAGCAGCTCAGCTGAGTTTTGCTAGCATTTCTGTGTTCTTTATTCATAATCTGAGCTGTGAGTTTCAGTTGTCAACAAGGCGGTGTCCATTCAGTTGGTGATTTTACTCGAGTGTATCTGTGCAGTACGTTGTGACAGAGACCACTATTATTGCCCGCCAGCACGGAGAGGTGGGACCACCAGATTTCAGCACCAGAGCTACATATGCAAGTTGAGTGAGCCTCTGGTCTGCTGGAAGTTCACCAACGCCTTTTAGTTACTAATACCCCATAAAATTCCTGTAATTTACTGGACACTGTGTAGTCAATATAGACAGGTGTGATGAGGCCACCCCAACAGCACAAGCATTAACTATCCTCCCAAGTAGATGACTACTAGAACATTTTAATAAAACTAACTAGTCTAGTACTTATATATGTACACTCTTGCATTTAGTATGTAACATTCCATGCATTTCTTTCATAATTTTAAATCCTTTTTTTAAAAAAGTTCTGGTCAACATAAAACTTGATCCAGAACAAATAAATGTAATATAATTCTATCAAAAATTTTACACTCTTGAGTTAGTTCAGTGTATTATAATATTTGTTAAATATTATTAGTCTGCTTAAATATCTGTGGGTGTATCCATAACTATCACACCACATTACATATCATAACCCTAGACATTTTACATAGCTACATTCATTAAGAAAAAATTGAGTGTGAGGTCGTAGTGGTAGCAAGAAAGGCCTTCTGACAATTCACAACTACATTTTATCTCAGGAGCCTTCACAGTTGGCCTCATACATTACATTTAGTAATATCACCATCATACAATACCATCAAACCCACTACATACATTGGGGTCTTGTCCAGGGATAATTAGCCCAACAGTAATATTAGGATCTCCTGGTTGGAGAAATAAAATTAGGGGAAAAAAAATTGTGAAATTCCCTTTAAAATTAAAAGTGTCCCTGCAGATAAAAGTTGGTGAATCTTCACAGCCAGTGATAATTAATTAGTTAACTGGTTAGTTAGAATTAGTTAGACTATAGTCATAAGAAGTACTTAGTGTATTTACTGGTTAGAGATTTAGCTTGTATATTATTATATTGTCTGAAAAGTATGGCGGAGCTAGCAAAATTCCGATCAGCTGCTGTGCTGACCGCAAAGGAGATGGGAATGGATGGTCAGATTTTAATTCAATATGTAACGGCTGAATGTGATAAATATATTGAAAGGGAAGATAGAAAGGTAGCTGAAGAGAAGAGGTTACAAATTGAGGCTGATAGAGAAATTAAGAGGCTGCAGATTGAGGCAGAAGAAAAACGACAGCAAAGGGAGGCAGAAGAAAAACGACAGCAAAGGGAGGCAGAAGAAAAAAGGTTGACTGCCGAAAGGGAGGCAGAAGATAGAAGGTTGCAAAGGGAGCACGAATTACGACTAAGGGAGCTGGAATTACAAGGCCCGGCCCCTGAAAATGGTGCCAGCCCTTTTGCCTCAGATGCTACGCCCAGTCTGGGAGCCTAAAACTCAGCTATGGGGTTTCATTTAGACCATTTTGTTGAAAAAGACGATGACATAGAGGGGTACCTAGGACGTTTTGAGTTATTAGCTACTACATATGGGTTAGAGAGAGAGAGGTGGAGTTTAAAGCTATCACAGGGATTGAGAGGTACTTCTTATGAAGTATTTGCCAAAATGAACAGGGAAGACCAAGACAATTATGACATGTTAAAGCAGGCTTTGTTATTAAGGTACGAGAAGAATGGTGAATTTTATCGTAAGAAATTTAGAAATGCCAAACTGTTGTCTGGGGAGACATACCACCAATTCTCTGCTAGACTAGAAACCTATTTGGAGAAATGGACGGCTCTGGGGAAGACCCAAGATCTTAAAGAAATGATCATGATTGAGCAATTGAGAGAGTCCATGGCTCCAGACATGAGAAAATTTCTCATGGAACAAGGTGCAGAGAAGTTGGGGGAAATTTTAAATGTTGCTGAGAGGTATCAGGCAGCTCAGGCAGAGGTAAGTGGTGCTAAAAAGAAGCACATAGACAATTTTAAAGCTCCACAGCAATTTAATAAATTTGATAATAGAGAGCAGGGAAATAAAGGTAGGACAAACTTTGAGCGGCCAAGAAATGACTATCGCGACAGAAACTCACAGTTCAATGACCAAAAGTTCAATGAAAGAAAACCGTTGAACCAAGGAAAAAGATGGTGTAAATGGTGCAAGAAGGATAACCATAACACCGAATTTTGTAGAAGGAAACCTTCAAACATTGCTGCAATGAAGTCGGGGACGCGAAGATTAAAGGTTAATCCTAATGGACAACAGGAACCTTATCACCCCCCAGTTTGTGAGGATGTTATTTGTAATGGGGTCACCATAAGGTGCCTTTATGATACAGGTTTGGATTATGATTCAGTTGTGAAGTCTAGCCTAGTGGACCCAAGTCAGTATACCACAGAAACAGTGGAAATACAAGGGGCGACTAAGGACATACCACTCATGACACTTCCCATCGCAAGGATAATGGTGAAAACTCGCTATGTGGAGGGAGAAATCAGAGCAGCAGTGATAGATGAACCAATCTACCCTCTGATATTGGGGTGTAGATACGTCTTCTTGGGGAATCCCGAGAAACCTGTGATCATGGCGACAGTGCAGACCAGGTCACAGAAGAAGGAGGAAGAAGGTGAACCTATAAATGCTCATCCAGAGGAGATGAGGAAGGCGCAGGCTGAGGATAGGACACTCAAGCCCTGTTTTAAAAAATTGCCCAAATGCCACACACCTCCGAGCAAGGGGGAATATTTCATGAAGAACAAACTCTTATACAGGAAGGCCGGAACTGGAACAAATGGTCACAACCAGCTGGTTCTTCCCACTTCATATAGAGATAAAGTGATGGAACTCGGGCATGCGATTCCCTTCAGTGGTCACATGGGGATCAGCGCCACAGGACAGCGTATAGCTTGTCATTACTTCTGGCCAGGGATAACGGAGGATATAAAAAGATATGTCAAATCCTGCCCAGAATGTCAAAGGGTAGCTCCAAAGCACTGGACTGCTCCTGCAACTCTAGGGGAAATGCCCATAGTGGGAACACCTTTTGAGAGGGTTGCAGTGGATATTGTAGGACCTCTCACTCGGACCAAGAGGAGGAACAGTTACATCCTTACTCTGGTGGACACTTGTTCTATGTGGGGAGAGGCGGTAGCCCTGCCATCAATTGATTCAAAACATGTAGCAGAGGCACTACTTACAATATTTACCCGATTAGGATTCCCGCATCAAATCTTGACGGATAATGGTTCTCAGTTCAAGGGGAAACTAACGGAAGAAGTTTTTAAGCTATTTCAAGCCAGACACTTTCATTGTAGTCCGTACCATCCACAAGGGAACGGCCAGGTAGAGAGGTTCAACGGGACTCTCATTTCTATCCTGAGAAAGCTGGCACACGAAAAACCGGATCTGTGGGATCAGTTCCTGCCCGCCGCATTGTTTGCGTATCGGGAGGTACCACATAGTTCAACCGGGATGGCTCCCGCAACTCTGCTATTTGGGAGGCCAATAAAAGGTCCATTAGAAGCTCTATTAAGGACCTGGACAGATGAGAAGGCGGAAGAGACTGTTACCTCATCGTATCAATACGTGAACGAACTGACCACTCGTTTGAAAGCTGGATGGAAACTGGCAAATGATAATTTGAAGCAAGCCAGGAAGAAACATGCAGCATATTTTAATAGGAAGGCAAAGGACAGGGAACTGGCAGTCGGAGAGAAGGTGCTGCTTCTACTACCCGGAAGCCAGAATAAATTACAAATTGGTTGGCAAGGTCCATATACGGTTCTAGAGAAGGTGTCTAGAACAAACTATAAAATTGACAAAAAGGGGAAGGAGAAAGTTTATCATGTAAACCTGTTAAAGAAGTATCTGGACAGACCACTCCAGGAAAGCACCCCCTTATTGACCTTGGCTATTGCAACCCAGATGCAAAAAGAACCACTCACCTCACATGAATACCCATTACATCCTTGTGAAACCGCAGCACAGGTAAAAGTCAGTAAGCACCTGACTAAAAACCAGAGGGAGAGAGTTCAACAGGTTCTGGAGGAACATACAGATGTATTAACAGATAAACCAGGCCATACAAATTTGCTACAGTATGACATGAAACTGGTAGACTCAAACCCAATCTGTATGAGAGCCTATTCTATTCCGTTCGCGAAGGAGAAGGCATTGAAGGAAGAAATAGAGTATTTGTTGAAGGAGGGGATTATTTCGCACAGTGAATCATCTTTTAGTTCTAGTGTCGTTTTGTTGAGAAAACCGTCTGGGGAACACAGACTGTGCATAGATTACAGGAAACTGAATGCTGTCACAGAAGGACAAGTGGATCCATTACCATACACAAAACAGTTATTTGCCAGACTGAACAAGGCAAAATACTTTTCAAAGGTGGATCTTAGTAAAGGCTATTACCAGATCCCAGTGAAGCCTGAAGTGAGACCTTATTTGGCTTTTAGCACTTCGGATGGACATTATGAATTCAATATGCTACCATTCGGACTGAAAAATGCTCCGAGTGTGTTTTCAAGGATGATGCGCAAATTGTTGGATCCCCTGAATAACCCATGTATCACGAATTTCATGGATGATATTCTCGTCGCCACAGAGACATTTGAAGAACACATTGAAGCTCTGGAGATGTTGTTTGATAGACTTCGGGAGGCGAACTTAACTGCTAGGCCAACAAAATGTTGTATTGGATGCAAAGAGTTGGAATTCTTGGGACACACTGTATATCAGGGTAATATGACCCCTGATCCTAAGAACTTGGAAAAACTGCAGAGAGCACCTAGGCCGCAAACAAAAAAGGACGTGCGATCATTTGTGTCGTTATGCGGATTTTATCAGAAATACATCAAGAATTTTAACGCTATTTGTGCTCCTCTGACTGATCTGACTCGCAAGGGACTTCCAGATAAAATTATTTGGACTGCACAATGTGAACTAGCGTTCCAAGAGTTAAAGGAAAAACTCACTAGCAAGCCTATTCTCAAACTGCCTGATTTGACACAGGACTTTGTCTTAAGAACCGATGCAAGTAATGTAGGACTAGGAGGGGCTTTGTTGCAAAGATCATCTTCACCTGATGGGGAACTGAAACCAGTCGCTTATGCAAGCCGTAAATTGAATGTCGGTGCAGATTTCCTCAGTCGGCACCCCTGTGATCAAAATTAGAGTAGTGGCAGACGTGAGGAGTAATTTTACCTATGTGTATCGCTGGTTTTGGAACTTGCCATAGGCATGTTTTCAAGTGGGGAGATGTGTAGTGAAATTGACAGAGATACAACGGTAAAATACCTCCAAAGATAACATGTAAGGATAAAAACATAATGCGTAGGCTGCTGATAGTACATGATCGCCCAGACCGCGGGTCATCACCCTCCATAAAAATTGACTTGCTAGACAGGAGGGGAACGGCGGATAAAAAGGAAAAAATATGACTGGAAAGATTGCGTGAGACTAGAAAGGCTAAGGAGACGCAATGGGGGGGGGGGGGGGGGGGGGGGAAACGGAGAAAAGTCACGTTTCCCAAGTTGACATAAAGTAAGGAACTCGACAGAAGGGACCTTGGATATGTTACGCCACAGTCATTTATTGGTCGCTTTTGCGATACCAAGCCTTTGATTTGAATTCAGCGGCAGAACGCAGATGTTTGGAATATTACAAAAATTAAAAAGTAACTTTTTCGTAATATTAATGTTAGGAATATAAAAATTAGCTGGCCGGATGGCCCATTCTGAGCAGTGAACTAATATGTTCTTAAATTTACAGACGGATAGATAATATTGAAGATAATGACAAAAGACAGTGTTGTTCACATCAGCGACAGACTGTATGGAATAAAAAGTGTCGCTATTTGCACAAAAAAACACGACCTTGAGACGCAGGTGTTCAAATCTACTTAGTAGGGAAGCGAAGGGACATTGGTGGGAGCTGTGTCTAAATATAACTTTTAACGACAAAATTTTGGAGGGGAGAGAAAGGTTGGTTCAAAAATCAAGTACGTTTTTGAAAAAAACAAGTAGAGACGGACAGACTAACAGATAAACATCCATACTTGACTGAAGCATGACTGAAATGACTTTAGGGTAGGAAATTTGAATTTGAAATAAACCTAGGCAGTGATTGGCCACAGACAATCATTTTATCGGCGCTCAGACGAGAAGTGGGGCCATTCCTCAATAGTTGTTCGATGATAGACACAGTATTTTAAAGTGTGGTGATTTCCAAATGAAAGAAAGTGAAATAAGTTCAGGGACGCCATACTATAGCCAGCAGCTCAGCTGAGTTTTGCTAGCATTTCTGTGTTCTTTATTCATAATCTGAGCTGTGAGTTTCAGTTGTCAACAAGGCGGTGTCCATTCAGTTGGTGATTTTACTCGAGTGTATCTGTGCAGTACGTTGTGACAGAGACCACTATTATTGCCCGCCAGCACGGAGAGGTGGGACCACCAGATTTCAGCACCAGAGCTACATATGCAAGTTGAGTGAGCCTCTGGTCTGCTGGAAGTTCACCAACGCCTTTTAGTTACTAATACCCCATAAAATTCCTGTAATTTACTGGACACTGTGTAGTCAATATAGACAGGTGTGATGAGGCCACCCCAACAGCACAAGCATTAACTATCCTCCCAAGTAGATGACTACTAGAACATTTTAATAAAACTAACTAGTCTAGTACTTATATATGTACACTCTTGCATTTAGTATGTAACATTCCATGCATTTCTTTCATAAATTTTAAATCTTTTTTTTAAAAAAGTTCTGGTCAACATAAAACTTGATCCAGAACAAATAAATGTAATATAATTCTATCAAAAATTTTACACTCTTGAGTTAGTTCAGTGTATTATAATATTTGTTAAATATTATTAGTCTGCTTAAATATCTGTGGGTGTATCCATAACTATCACACCACATTACATATCATAACCCTAGACATTTTACATAGCTACATTCATTAAGAAAAAAATTGAGTGTGAGGTCGTAGTGGTAGCAAGAAAGGCCTTCTGACAATTCACAACTACATTTTATCTCAGGAGCCTTCACAGCTGGCCTCATACATTACATTTAGTAATATCACCATCATACAATACCATCAAACCCACTACACTGTCACAAAGAATGTACTCGAAATTCCCCTTTGTTTTATGCTTCGTCTGCAAATTGTAACGTTTCCACGTTAAATATAAGCCACTGCATAAATACAAGCGTTTCCACAACACATTAAAACGGGTATTGCATTTCTAAGAAAAACATTGAGAGGCACACTGCGTAATGACCTAAATTAATCCTAACATTAATTATACTACGTTACCAAAACGAACGAACAGATGGACTCAAATAGAAAGAAGGGAGGGCTGAAAATCAGGAACGCATGCAACACTAAACACGTGTCTCGCTATTAATGCCACCCCAACACGCGTCGCGCGATACACAATTACTACTATCACGCGTGTAAGGCCACATGCACTAACTTTTTTTCAGACGGACAGTGATAAAAACACTAACCTTCCCAGAGTTAGGTTTTAAAATCCTGAAAAACGCTTATTAGAAAAGATAACATTAGATGGGTTTACGTTTGAAAACATTACAGTACCCAGACAGCACATCTTCGAAACAGGAGGTAGAAGAAATTGCATATTTTGAACGCAGCCACTTAGCTCTTTTAAATTTGTATATTTGGGTTCCTTAGGGCTTGCTGACAAAGAATATGTAAAACGTTACGCAAATAGTCTAGGAATTAATAAATTATAACCAAAATAAAATAGTGGGGATGCCTGACAGCATGAAATCATTTCTGCTCATAAAATTTTTTTTATAACGTGTTTGAAAAAACCTTACGTTACGGAAATAGCCTACCATGTTAACTCCTAATTGATTGGAGCGCAACAAATATAAGACTAAACACGATTGGTCGGGCTATAAATACTATATTGCGTTGTTATGGGAAACGAATAGAAGGGGTACTTTTTTGAAAAGGTGTGGAGACGTGGTTTCATTGGGTAGAGCTGCGAATATACTTGATTCAGAGCGTCTGTTCATTGCCACATCTTGTAATAAACCTACTAAGAAGCAGTACGTTGAGCACCAGTGTATATTTTATATAAAATAAAGCCTGGAACATCGGCAGATCGGAGTTGTGCTATATCCATTGCCAGTCAACGAAACTGTTTATTATTCTATGAATTATGGGATTGTGGTCTTAACGTTATTGAGCAGCACCTGGTCAGAGCTTTGCTGAAGCCAGAGGTGGACAGCATACTCCTTGGTCCATATAGCAACCAGTGGGGTGGCTCCAGAGCTCATTGAAGTGATCGAACAGAGGAGCCTTTTTCTGCAGTCATCACGCAAGATAAGAGAGTGTGGCCATGGAGCTCAACATTATGTACCCCCATCTTAAAATGACAGTGTAAAATACAATTAAGAGGGGAATTTAATTGTTTTAATATCAGGAACTGAGAACATCTCCAATACTAGTTCCAATAAAGACAAACTATTGAAGTCATGATGACAAATACCAACAGAGCTTGAACAAAACAAAACCAGTATTACCTCATATTACTACTACACAACTAACACACATAGGATACTTTTAATAATATATATCACTACAATATTCATATTGATAAATTCTGTACATATAATTTGTAATTAAAATTGATTGTGATTCCTGGTTCCCTTTGTATTTGAATCAGGACACATATACCTTCATGACAGCAATGAATACATATTGTTATTTGAAAAGTTACCAGTGACTCCTTTAAGATATCCTCGTAGAGTGTTTTATGTATGTGAGTGTCACAGTGTTGTCAAGTGTAGTGGAATAAATTAAATTGTTTATCTGTCTGTTGTTGTTTTGACTTACACTTCATCATACACATACCCTAGACATATAACGTAGTCATCACACTATTCCAGAATAATTCTGACTGAGGTATACATATGTGGCAGCAAGTAAGGTTATATATAATACACTACTCTTATTAGATATATATACCTTCACAGCTGATCTCAGTCAGTACACTAAGTCCCCTATAAATATTTATAACATCCCACTTCACCACAGTGTTATACCATCATGCCCTGCTGCTTTGCCCATCTTGATTTTCTCCAGTGCTGCCTTCAGTTCTTCCATCTTTATGTCATCTTCACCATCATTGGTTTTCTCTTCTGTGCTAGTGGTTATCATTTCTGATGCTTCACCATGCTCACCATCCAGGAATTCTGAGAAATATTCTTTCCATCTTTCCATTACTTCCTTCGGGGCAGTAAGCAGTTTACCTTGCTTGTCCTTTATAAATTTGAGAGGGCATTGTTTTTCCTTCCTCATGTTCTTTAGGGTCTTATACAACAATTTCTGGTTTTCTTGTTCATCTTTTTCTAGCTTTTCTCCAATTCTTCCCAGGACTTCTGTTTTGCTGCTAGCACCTTGTTCTTTGCTTCTGTTCTGAGTGTCACATATTCTCTATATTTTTCCATTTGTCCTGTTGTGTTTTTAGCTCCTAAGTATTGTTTCCATGCCATTTTCTTCTCTCTTATTTTCTCTTTGACTTCCTCTGTCCACCAAGGTGTCCTCTTTCTCTTGTTCCCAAGTCGGACTTCACCGCATGCTTCTGCAGCAGCTGTCTTCATGATATCCTTGAATTTAATCCAGAGGGTTTCCAAGTCATCAGGTCGTTCTTCTGTGTTGCTCACCGCTGCAGCAATAAGCCCCTGATATCTGGTCTTAATTTCTGGCTCTCTCAGCTTGTAGGTCCTAATGCTCATTTCTCCCGCTCGTTGACTTGGTTTCTTGCGTGATGTTGGGCAGTTCCTAGGCTGAGCAACTCTTTCAGTTGTTCGTTTGATTGTTAGCAGGTAGTGATCACTTCCAATCTCTGGCCCCCTCCAGACTCTAGCATCTCGGACATATTTGAATGAGCTTCTCCGAACAATGGCATAGTCGATCACTGACTTCTCATTCTTTGTTGGTTCACATCTAGTGTATGCATGTATGCGCTTATGGGGGAACTTTGTGTTTGTAATGATCAGATTCTGCTCACTGCAGAATCTAAGGAGTCGCTTTCCATTGTCATTGAGAGTATCTTCTTCATATCTTCCGATAACTCCACCCCATCTAGCATGGTCATTTCCAACTCTGGCATTAAAATCTCCGAGCATTATAACTTCATCTAGGCAGTCATCCACTGTCCTTTGAAGCAGCTCGAAGAATTCCTCATTGACTTCTGCTCTCTCATCCTCATTTGGCCCATACACTATGACCAGGTTGACTATGGTTTCTCCTTCTTTTAGTTTTACGACCATAAGGCGCTCCGAGACAAAGTTCCATCCCTTGATACTATCTTTTTGATTTTTGGCCACAATGCAACCCACGCCCCCTTTAGCTCTTTCAGATGTGGGTACACCACTGTAGAGCAGCGTGTTGCCATCAAGATTCATGACTCCTTGTCCTTTTTTCTTTGTTTCCGTTATAGCCAGGATTTCTAGTTTTGCTTTCCTCATCTCTTCCACCAGCTCCTCTTCCTTCCCATTTATACTTCTTGTGTTCCAAGTTCCAAAAGTCGTAGTCCGTAGTCCGTTCCAGTTCGTCGCCTTTAGAATCAGTCCGGTTTTCTCTCTTACGTTTCGCATAATCAGGTTTTAAGACAAACAGGTGATTGGCCTGTTGTGCCTTTGCATGGTGGAGGGGCTGCCTCCTTACGGCCTCCATGCAGGCCGCCCTCCTCCTTTTTTATCCGGGCTTGGGACCGGCATAAACCGTTTGTCCTAAACCCGAAGAGGGGTAACTGGGCAGTTGAAAGAAGTTTCATCAGCAGTGAAGCATCTACATCCCGAGTCAAGTACCTCATTCTTAATACCAAAGTCATCAGCTGCAGTAGTCTGGAAAGGAGAAAGGGCAATCATTCCTTTCCTAATGCTAACGAGAGGAGGGGCGTAACGGAGACGCCACTCAGCAGAAGACGGTAGTGTCAGAGAGACACTGAGCAGAAGCAGAGGGGAGAGTGAAGTTAGAGAGTTAGATAGAACGTTTTGTTAGCACAGCCTCTGAGGTAGCACTGAAAAAGGTCAGTTAGGGGATCAGTGCTTGTGGTACAGTGGTTAGCGGTGTAGGACATCAGAGGGCACTTCATATTTGTGTAGACATTTAGTTATACGTCTGCAGCAGGACGGCGTGTTAGATTTAATAATAATACTAGGATAGTTAGGAGTGGTGGCTCTTAAGTTAGAGACCCCACCTAGTAGATTTGTTTGTTTAATCCTTAACTTTCTTCCCTGCAGGTTGAAAGAGAGGGTGACATTGTGGGTTATAAGTGTCTGTCATTTTAATTGTTCTGTTTTCAGGTTTGTGCGACCTCGCACGTTATTTATTTTGCTGTGTTATTGATGTTGTTGTTCAATAAACTATAAAAAGTACACTGGATCAGTTTCTATATAACTATACTGTACCTATATGCATGTCTGTATAGTGTTTCTGTGGACTTTAGTGAAACCTTATCTCCTATATGGTAGTCAGAGGTGGTGGGACAGTAGTTAGTACTTACTTCACAAGTGGCGAGGGAGAGTCAATCTAGGTTCTCACCCTCGAAGTTATAAGTCTCATCTTTCCACAGTCACTGTCATTTCTCATACAAAATCTATCCTCTCAGATTTCTTCATACTAGTGTCCTGTCTATATATTGAGACAAACTCTAAACCTAAATCCACTTCGTGACAAGTGGTGGCATCGTCGCTGGGATCATTTCTGTTGGGATCATTTCTGGGATCTTGTTTAGATTCATAGAGTGTTTCTGTAGTGGATTTGATGGTACTGTATGGTTGTGATATTACCTAGTGTGATGCATGAGGTCAGCTGTGAAGGCTCCTGAGATAAATGTAGCTGTGAATTTACAGAAGGCCCTTCTTGCTACCACTTACGACCTCACACATATCTTTTTTACTAATGAATGTGGCTACGTTAAAATCTAGGGTACTGATATGTAATGTGTTGTGGTAGATTACATACACACACACACACACAGATATTTAATAAGTCTAATAATATTAATAAAATTTATAACACACTGAACTAACTCAAGCTGTTTAAATTTTTGATATTAAATTTTCTTTAAGTATATTTGTTCTGAACCAAGGTTTTATTTTGGTCAGAACATATGAAAGGTTTTAAAATTATGAATGAAATGCATGAATATATGTCATAATAAACTAGAAAATGTGTACATATGTATTTCAAATGACTGGTTAATAGTAATTATCTTAAGATAGTCCCAGGAGAACTTATTTCTAGATATGCTGTTGGGGTGATATCATCACTCCCTGTCTATGACTACCAAACATTGTCCCTTCACTGATGGGAGTAATACAAGTTTTATTTCCCAAAAAATAGTAGGTTCTAGTTGATGGTAATATAGTTGGTGTGTTAGTTAGTAAATAAGTTGGTGAAGGTCCAGCAGGCCAGACGCTCACGTATCTTGACTGAGTAGTTCTGGTGCTGGAATCTGGTGGCCCCACCTCTCCGTGCTTGGGGGCAATATAAGGCTGCTCTGACAAAATACTAGACTGCACTGGTCCACCCTTGTATATATCATCACAGCATTTGACACCACTTTGATGCCAAACAGAAACTCACACTTCTGCAACAAAAGTATTGGGTCATGTGTCAGAACTCTACCTCCTGAGCCACTTCTGCACACAACACTACACAACAACACCACATAGACGGGGTCAGATCTCTCTGACCATACAGCACATCTTACCAAGTTGGTTTCAATAGTACTAGTTCCCCAAGACTACATATTCTGAAATATGTTCATTAGCTTCCTGCTATTGAATAAGATAGGTGATATGTTCCACTGATCTCAACACTTGATCCGCCCTTCATAATCCTTGCTGGCGTTTATGTATTTTGTTTGTCTCTAGACCCTGAACTTGGGCTGGGGATCTAGAGCGAATCCTTACTTGTTGTAAGGGATAGATTTTGATATGGCAGTATAAAATCACTCGAAACATTAAACAATATTAAAATATACAAAGAAATGCTTTCAGTCTTACCAGAATTATGAATAGAGAACACAGTTATATTCTAGCAAAACTCAGCTGAGCTGCTGGCTCTAGTATGGCGTCCCTCTAAATATGGCAATTAGCTTCTGGGAACTACACCACTGAAGAATTACTGTGTCTACTAATGGACAATTTATGTTGAATGGCAAAAATGCGCGTCTGTGCGCCGATAATATGATTATCTGTGGCCAATCACCGACTTCCCCCCTTTCAAATTTCAAACCTCCAACCAAAAGTCAATTCAGTCATACCTCAGTCAAGTATGTATTATTGTCTGTTGGTCCGTCTGTCTCTACTTGCTTTTTCATAAAAAACACGCTTGGTTCTACATGCCTTTTTACACGAATCGGTCTCTAGAGTTATTTTTAGCCACAATTTTCCACTATTTCCCCCTCTCTTTCATTCCAACTAGATTTTAGCACTTGAGTCTCAAGGCCGTAATTTTTGAAAATTAGTGACATTTTTTTAACAGTGCAGTCGCTCGTCTGTATGAACAACACAGTCTTTTGTCAATATCTTCATTATTATCTATCCGTCTGTATAAATGAAAGCATATTATTTCTCCGCTCAAGATGGGCTATCAGACTAGCTAGGTTTTATATTCCTAACATTATTATTAAGAAAAAGTTACTTTTTCAAGGTTAGTTGTTTTTTTGAAATATGTTCGAGCATCTTCTGTAATGCGTTTGCCGCTGAATTCAAATAAAAGGACTAAGTATCGTAAAAGCGTCCAAGAAATGACTGTTGCGTATAATAGCTAAGGTCCCTTTTGTCCATTTCTTTACATTGTGTCAACTTGGGGACGTGAATTTTTTTCCTTTCCCCACCAATTGCGTCTTTTTAGCCTTGCTAGTTTCAAGCACGTGTTCAGTCATATTTTTTCTTTTTGATCTCCGTTCCCTCCCGTCTCCAAGGGTAAACATTTTGTCTGTACGTCTAACAAGTTAGTTTCCATGGCGGGTAGTGAACCGCGGCATGGGCGATCATGTCTTCTAGTAGCTTCCGCATTATTTTTATCCCTACATTTTATCTATGGAGATATTTTAACGTTGTATCACGGTTAAATTTATCACAGTTTCTATAGGAGGTTCTCTGAGAATAGATTTTCTTTATTTTACCCCTAGACTCTGAGCTGTTAGAACTGATCCAGTCATAAGGTTTTTTTTCCACAGGGTGCATTCATTATAGATTATTGTAGTTGTATTTAGGTTTTAGATGACTTAGAGGTAATTGATGGCTAACCGAAAAATTTTGTCTCTAACAGTAAGGTAATTCCGGGTTTTAGGGTAGCTTCATAATCATTTTTTTTTTCTGAGTTCGGGTTTTTTGTTGTTGTTGAGACAGCAGTCGTAGAGGGAGGATTTCCTAGTAGGTAACAGGGAGGTTTTCCTTTTTTTGTCTTTCTGTCATTCTCTGTAATTTTTGAGCTCACCGCAGTTTTACAGGTAAGATGGAAATTGTATGGAAATGACACAATTTTCAATTATATAAGTTATGAGTATCATCAGGATTTGTAATATTTGCAGATGATTCAGGGTCTTTGACACACCTGGACAACACGTCCGCCAACACATTGTGACTCCCCTTTATGGCTTGAATTGTGTAGTTATAAGGTTGAAGAAAGAGCGAGGCTTTTGCTGCATTTTGGTTCTTGAATCTCGCAGTCTGTAGATAAGATAAATCACGCTGATCTGTCTGTAGCGTGAATTGAGCTCCCATCAAATACCTCTGTAGATTGTTAAATGTGAACACAATAGCGAGCAATTCTCTCTCAACAATGAGATATCGTTGTTCTGTAGTTGATAATTGACGACTGACGTACATAGTAGGATGCAGGTGTCCTTTAAATTCTTGCATCAATGTCCCACCTATGGCCGTATTTGACGCATCGACTCTGAGAATGAAAGGATATCGAATGTCAGGTAACCTCAAAATTGGTGATTTCGAAAAGGCAATCTTAATTAAATTTAAAGTCACATGACACGACTGTGTCCAAATGACCCTATTCGGCGCGTTCTTTTTAACCAACGCAGACAGAACTGAAGTCATATCCGAGAAATTAGGCAGAAATTTCCTATAGAAGTTTATGAGACCTTGTAGACTTCGAACTTGTTTTTTTTGTTCGAGGTATTTCAAGATTCAGAATTTTAGAAACGGTAGAATCTTCAGGTTTGAGAAAACCACCTTCTATCTTATGTCCAAGAAAAGAAATTTCAGTATAACCTATTCTGGTCTTTGAAGGTCTAGCAGTAATGTTGTGAAAGCGTAATGTCTTCAACAACGAATGAATTCCGTGAATATGATCATCCCAAGTATGATGAAGCAAACATATGTCATCTATGTAAGTTATGAGATCATCACGATCAGAAAATAGTCTACGCATCATGCGAACAAAAGTAGCAGGAGCGTTAACCAGACCGAAAGACATGTAATTGAATTGAAACAAACCTAAAGGCGTAGCGAAAGCTGTGTAAGGCTTAGATTTGTCAGTTAATGGCACTTGCCAATATCCCTTGGATAGGTCAAACTTAGTAAAGTATGTAGCTGTGGACAATCTACCCAGAAGGGATTCAAGGAGCGGCAAAGGTTCCGCGTCTTGAATCGTGACAGCATTTAAACGTCTAAAATCTATACAAATGCGAATAGATGTGTCTTTCTTTCTGATCAAAACCATAGTAAAACTATATGGTGAATTAGACGGTTCAATTATATTCAACTTTATCATTTGTTTTATTTCTTCTTGTACCCGAGATTGCAAATGAATCGGTATGGGGTACGGTTTGAGTTTAATAGGTGTAAAGTCTGTAAGCAAGATATCATGCTGAATGATATCTGTATGCCTAGGAACATCCGTGAACACATCAGAAAAAGTTGTAGTAATACAGAAATCTGCTCTTTCTGAGTAGAAGATAACGTAGAAGCAATGGAAACATCTTTCCAGCTTTCAGTCGACAAAAGGTGTATATCAGGTAAAGACAATATAGGTTCACCACCATCAGAAAAGTCAGAGTTCTCCTCCTGAATAACTGCTAAGGAGGAGTGACGAACAACAGATTCGTCAATAGCTTCAAAGATAGGTTTCAGATGTGGAGATCGAGTATGAAACTGTTATAACAATGTCGGTATTGAAGAAAAATTACAGGTCCCGCCAACCTCCCGCTATCATATACATTTAATGACATAAACACATTAATATGGTCAAAAGAACACTGGCAAACAGGATAGTTTAGTGACACAGACTGTATGTAACTAAAAATTCACTAATCTGATTGCCAGTGAAAAAAATTTCCTCTAGTTCCACCGCCTTTTTCTTCCAGGACCGATGTAAACCAGATAAGTAGACCACCGTTAGGTCTAGCAATCCAGAGCAGCTGACTTGAACAGAACTCCGCTTTGGTCTGTAGTCTTGAACATCTCCATCTTCAGCAAAATACTTGACATTTGCAACGAAGCATGCTGCAGTAGATAATATGCACTTTGCATATGTTCCCTTAGACTGGAACTAAATAGTACTGAACTTGTACTGCAAATAGGGCTGCGAAACCTTTCTCCGGCTAGCAGACGATCCAGTTCGCCATCTTTAAAATCTGGAACAGGGCACGAAATCCCAAGTGACGACTGTAGTAATTTTGCAGAAAAATGATTATGGCTGTAGATCACACGATCCTTTAGCTTTATATATATTATAATATATAATATTGTAGGTTGTTAGATGAAGGGGTATCTTCGGCGAGGTCCTCTTCATTAAGACATAGATGGACCAGGCATGCACCAGATGCCGGTGATACGTTTCATTCAGCCTTCTTTCATAACATTAATCTTCTATAATGAAGAAGATGCAAGGCCAGGTTGGACGATAGGACGACATCAGTTTATTACAATACAATGCTCCAGTAATACTTTCAAGAGATATAAATCGATAAGACAATGGCATGACCTAGCCAGTCTTGAACGTCGTCATGTAGTCTTCTACTGACAAAATGTCCGTCGAATTTGTTCTGCAAAGTTTATTGAATAAGTTCCAACTTACGTACACAAGAATACAGCATACACTCCTCTCACTGTAAAATGTTAGCATCGACCCAACTCAACATGTGGGCGATCTAAAATGTTGGAAATATAACACATTCTCGGAGCTGAACACAATATACGTCCGTCCACCTTGAAGGCGACACAAAAAAGGCCACGAAAGCTCCTTGACGTATGCCAAGTTGAGACCGGTTTGACTTCTGCTAAAACAGTACCAAAAGTCAATGACGTACTTCCGGGTAACCCGTGGATACGGTCCCTAAACAAACATGGTATCAACAATCGATACCTATGTGAATAAAGAATGCTGTGTTATGAGTTTTAATCATAACAGTCACAATGTGGAATTGATGACAAGAACCAGACAAATGCCAGTGGAAAGAGAAATGAAAAGAAGACGCTGGCGATGGATAAGGACACACATTAAAGAAACCTGTTGATAGCCTTACAAGACAGTCATTGTTCTGGAATCTCCCGATAAGAAGTTGATGGAGACCAAACAACACATAGAGGAGAGAAATGGAGACAGATGTGAGGGGATGGAGAAGACATGGAAAGACCTTGAAATGATGGCACGTGACAGGAAGACTTCCCATAAGTTTGTTGAAGGCCTGTGCTTCTTGTGGAGCTGAGGGTGATGACGATGATGGTGATGATGATGACGACGACAATAAAGTAACTTGACAAAAAGGGAACCTTTTATAAGTTTACAAAAGAAGGTAAACATTGCTTTAGGGTTCTCTAAATGTAAAGGTAGGTGGGAGTCAGAAATAAACACTTTTAGGACAAAAGCAAACAAGAACCTACCGAGCAACAGAAAGAACACTGTATGTGGAATGGGCTGGAGTTACATTGACGTCAGTGTGATCTTTGACGTAACTTGTCATGTGCAGCATGTGGAATCCACATGGAAAGTGGACGAAGGGACGACAAAGTAATACATTTAGAGACACTGTTACAGAAATGCGTCTCAGAGAACACTCCTGGAGATAGTGGCAGAGGGACGAGCTTTTTTTGAAACGTTCGGCAACTAGCCTGTCACCCAAGAGATCCCGTGGCATTGATTGGCTGATAGACGCAAAGGTCTCAGGAGTGGGTTCCAATACAACTGAGACTTATAAATGTATTTCTGTTAAACGGAATTTCACTTTAAACCAGTGGTTCCCAACCTTTTTACATCTAAGGACCACTTTTCCAACTGCATATAAGTTGCGGACCACCAGCTTGTATGTAATATCGCAATGCCATAAACACTTAACTGTTTTTAATTCAATAGATGAATAGGCCTATATTCAATAACACAAGTTGTTAATTATTTGCCAGATGACAAGGAAATTGTAAGGTAATAGTACTGAAAAATAAATTATACACACAATTTATTGGTTACATTCATGCAGGTTACATACTTATTGGTTAAATACTATATATTCATACAATTCAATGGTTAAAATTACAAAACATTCAATGGGAGCCTTGTGCTTACATTTCGCTCACTAAATTTTCAATATTAGGCTTCATATAAGTTAAAGACAGTCTCAAAGCTGGTTCTACTTGCAAACGGTTTCTGTGTTTTGTTTTTATAGCACTAAAAACGTGGGGAGGATCAGAGCAAAATCAAATCATTTAATATCAAATCGACAACGCAGCCGCGGACCACCTGATAATGCCCCGTCGACCACATGTTGGGAACCACTGCTTTAAACGATATCTTGATACAGTGGCCAGCTATATATATATATATATATATATATATATATATATATATATATATATATATATATATATATATATATATATATATATACATATATATATATATATATATATATATATATATATATATATATATATATATATATATATACCAGCATTCATTCTGATTAAGTGATTTGACATTAACCGAATTTCGTTGCTTGGTGTAGCCATTATGAAGTTTTGTTTATTCAGGATACATCAGTATTGGCCGTGGAAACAGTACAAGCCAGGCATCGACTTTTTAATAAATCTGGGATAAAGATGTACTGTTTTACTGTGGAGAGTTTATAGTAGATATCTTATACGTGTAACTTTATAATACGGAATATTTCCGTGTGTATACTTTATAACAGGGCCAACTAGGCAGTCTTTTGGGAACTGAAATATTGGAGCATATTTTTGAAAGAGCTGTCCATATATTTTTGCAAAAACAATTTTAAAAAAGTCTGTGTAAGATTATTTAACATGGACCGGTCAAACGTCAAAATACAAATATTTTTTATTAAATTCTCGCAAAATAATTGTCCTTTGTATCTCGCCTTCCTAGTTATGTTTTTTTGTAGCACATCTGCGGTGAAAATATAAATTAGTTTAAAAAAAAGCATTATTCAGTGTTAACCAGTAAATTATTTATATAATTTCGGTACGTAATGAAAGCCGCATCTGGCTCGCATGAGCGGTTAGTGAGCCGCGCTTTGACCCCATGTACAGGGCATCTCCTAAATGGCATAGTCACGTAGTGTATAATATAATGACTGCATAGAACTGAATTAATTTGAATCATACCCTTGTGTGATGGACTGGTATACATATTACACGTGCATATTCAGTAAGGTAATGTACTGTACGATAAATGTAAAAATAGTCTAATAGCGGATACTCCTGTAGGGGAATGAAGTGTTAGAGACTTCAGTATACTGGGTCCATCTTTATGACGTGAGAGTGACCAGATCGCTTCCTTTGCCTTCTCCAGCTGAAGAGCAGAACAAAGTGCTCATTTACAGCTTGGTAGACTTGAGCGTGATCTTATCAGGTATTGAACCTGGCCCCGACATTAGTTTAAAGTAATATATTATAATACAACATCTTCTTCTTCTTTGACCCTTTGCCGCCGACTGTCAAAGCAGTCAGTGGCCATCACGCCTGGTGGCGTCTTGTAGGGCAGCAACAAACTGCTTCCACTTTGCTCGGTCGGCGACCATCATTCGTGCAGTGCCCCAGCTCTGGTTCATTCTTTGCGTCTCGGCCTCCACAGTTCTCCGCCAAGTTGTTTTTGGTCGGCCTCACTTTCGCTTTCCTTCAGAGGTCCATAGCATAGCTGTTCTTGTGATGGCATCAGGGTATCTTCTGAGGACGTGGCCAACCCAACTGCAACGTCCGTCAGCTATGATGATGTGCATGTCCTCTTGGTTGCTCCGAGTAAGCAACTCTTGGTAGGTGATGGTATTCGGCCAAACGATTCGGAGTACTTTCCTTGGGTCAATTTCGACATTTCCTTCTGTGTTACTCTCCAGCATTCCGCACCATAGAGAAGCACATAAAGTACACAGCTCTCATATAATCTTAATTTTGTGTTTGTGCTGTACTGAGAGGACTTCCAGATGTTGTTGAGACTAGCAAAGGCTGTTCTCGCTTTATTCATTCTGTTATTGATGTCTTTGCTTGTTCCGCCGTCTGGTGTTACTATGCATCCTAGGTATGTAAGTGTGATAATACAACATAACGTACCTAAATGAATATAAACAATTACAACTTTGCAATAGACGTTAATTCCTCATGTTAGAAAGAAGCAATCCGCTTTCTTCAGGCATTTTGTGAGAATGAAGCCGGAAAATATCGTGACAACATGAAAGAATGAAGGAAAAAGAGATAGTGGACGACACAGAGAGAACATACTGGACAGTTTGTCATCATGGCATGGAAAGAAGTCAACAACAGAAACGATAAACAGTAAGTTGTGGATAGACATGATCGCCCACGCCACAAGGCATTACACATGAAGAAGAAGAATATAGGTTATTATTCATGTTTTATAAAATTAATTAATTAATTAATTAATGTTTTGTACTAACGGTAACCGATTTACGTAAATGCTGCAGTCCTCATGGAAATAGATACCGGAAACCTAAGCAAATATATCAATTCAAGCAAAGTTATTAATTAACCAACAAGGGATCCGTTAAAAATGACAGGTAAAAAAATTAAGGTAAGAAAGCCTTATTGTTTTAAATTTTGTAATTTAATAATTAATTTGATATTTGTAGCCATTTATTATGTGCAAAAAGAAATCATGACGCAAGACCCGGTTCAGCGTTAGGAGTTAAGGTTAGGCTAAGGATTAAGATGCAGAGAGAAACTGCTCGGTAACGCTTACCTTAACCCTAATCCTCCTGGTTCGACCTTTAAAAAAATAATGATAATAATAATAATGTGCAAAACAGATTGAGACCATACGTTAAAAGAAAACCACACACACATACAAAGCAACAAAAGCGTAAGTCAAAAACAAACAAACACACAAGCAAACAAAGTTCCCAGTTACAAAGTTCCCAATTAACCTATTATTACTGCGTCTCCGAATCATTATTTAGGGACGTATTATAGATTTGGGCGACTAAATCGGCCGACGTATCAATAATTATTTGGGCGACATGGGACATTTAGCCCCCTCAGATTCCGTTCAACCTTCTTAAACTATTAATTGTGATCATGTCTTACCTATAGTAATGTATTGTACAGATCGGATTGACTACACATTTTCATTAACTCTATGCATTCTATACTGTTATGCTTAATCTAAGATATACATAGCTATGCACACCAGCGATGCATTTCGCGAGGAAATCTGTGTAACATGAATAATTTTTTTAAATCCCGAATCTTTCTCGAAAAGCTGGTGTGCATATTTCCAGCTCACTGAACAAAGCACCATGGACAGATTGAAAAGCATGTGTGTTCTTTTAATAGGTGTTAAATTCAGCTTTCACAGTGTAAATATTCCATATTTTCCCGAAACATTGGTGGGATTGTTTTATAGGTAACACGCTTTCATTAAGGAAACTATTAATGTGTCGATAACCACATTGACAACTTGCAGTTTACCACTAAAATTTAGTTAGCTTTGCGTTAGCGTCATTCTCAGAATTTATTCTGGTACCTATGTTGTGCAAGTTTGTCATTTTTGCGCTCAAAATTTTTAAAAAAATATATTTGATTTTATAGCATATTTTGCCGCAATACGGAATCGCTTCAGTTTAATGTACACGGGTACATGATGGTATGGTCGGCATTCTTTTGATGCCACTTTAAAAAAAATTTAAATGCCATGAGAATTTGCAAACGGCAAAATGGTAAAATTCATTTTTTTTTCAGTTTTAAAACTTGTCACCTTTTTCGACCTTTGTGGTCTAAGACAAACTAGACCAGATGAGGTACCGTCTTTATATAGAGGGTGACGTGTAACAGATATACATATTTTTCTACTTCGTGGTTTCCTGTTATAATGTGATAGACCACATTCTGTCGATCTTTGGCAAATTTTTCCCCCACTTGTATCACATCGTCGACTTCAAGGGTCGGCCTAAAGTAGATCCCGGCAAGTTCTTTCCCCACTGGTATCACAATGTCAACTTCAAGGGTCGGTATAAGGTAGATCCAGGCAAGTTCTTTCCCCACTTGTAGCCATATTCTTTCTTTGTTTCATCAGAGCGCCCCCACACCACCTCCGCAACAATAAAGATTTTCGAGTCTCAGCAGCCACTGGAACATTTTCAAACGGTTTTAAATCTGAAGCGAAGGCTCTAAGGATAATTGCAGTGACTATCATGGACAGCAGAGGAAAAGGTTGGGACAGCGTTCATCGCCGATATCTGTTGGTCGTGGTTACGGGTGGTGGGTTGAATATTGGGTTGGACAGCGTTGACCAACCCCGTTGATGGAAATAAACTGTTTGGCGATGAGAGAAGCCAGTGACAGACGACCAACTTTAAGAGAGAAACAGATGGGATTATATGAGAAGGAACGAAGTAGACGAATCTTCGATGCGGAGACAATATAATGTCTGGTCTGATCGTAAGTCGTTAAACATTATTAAGGAAGTCTGGAAGGACCAACACAGAAAATACATCCAGTGTAATATGCTGTATAGAATAAAAATCACTCTGAACCAAAATTATAAAATATATGATGTTGAACCGGGTATCCCATTGTAACCGCCTGAAATGTCACGGCCACCAGAAATGTAACGTACTGTTTATGCGTGATGTGAAAGCTGGCAGAGTGAACGTGTCGTTTATCACCTGGACTGTGTAATGTTGCTGTGTTGATGTAGGTCACCAGCGTGAGGTGCTGCCAGGGGTAATATGATTACTCACACAAAACAGCGTACATGTTGTAGATGTGTGGTACTGGTATTATGATGTGCTGAGTGTGGGTGTAGACGAGAACGCGAATGCTTGAAGCTCTTAATAAAGTCAATAATGCACCCGTACACTCACATGCAGTAGTCAATGATGGAATGAAGACTGCTGGCACGTTTCAAACATTTATTTACGAAACTGACAGTAGCATCAACAGGACAGTCAAATCGACAAGATCAAGGACTTCACATAAATAATGAATGACTGTTAAATGTCTGGTAATCAAAGGCTTGCATCATACATCAACTAGGACATATCCAAACATCATCTGTCCTAATGTTACAATTTATAATGTAGCTTCCGTACCATTGACTCAGCGCGTCAGGTACTTAATTAGCTCTGTCGTCCAACAAACGAGCTCCTAAATTGCGTAGCAATAATACATAAGGCTGTTATTCAACTGGCATAGCCCGCCAGATATATTTCCTCTTGCTGAAAAATATTGGCCGTAATACAGGGCCTCAATATGTAGACAGCTGTGTGTCCTTTGTTAGCAGGCACGATCAAACCATGCTAAACATATATACCGCCAACCTGCGGCGTCCACAATAATTTATCATCATCATAAGGCTTCTGTTCGATTGAAAAACACATAGTCTTATTTGGCTAGAACAAGAAGCAAAGAAGGAATTCTGTCTCTCAAGATCTGTGAGCTTCACTCGCAGATAGGTAACTTCAAATGTTCTGCAACCAAAGGCATATTAATAAGAATGTCATTTACTTTTTACAGAATCTTCCGGATACACACTTAATAAATGTCGTCACTCTTGACGAACAAAGAATCACTGGGGAAAACATTGACATTTCAGTCATATCGAAAACTTCCCAATACCCACGATGATATAGAGAAAATCACAACGGACATCATGTCCGACAGCCCAAGAAACACAACACCCCTGACGGAAGTTTCCTCAGTTCGCGCCCAGAACTTGCGCATGCCCAGACAGCATAAAACTGAGCATCGTTAAGACAGATCAACGACAATAATTGAAAGAAAGAGAAGATATCCCTTAAACAACCTGTCATAGAAGTTAATACCCAATTATCCAACTTTGACCAACAAAGTTTTACAACAAAAGTATTAAATAGATTTACCTATTATGACTCCGTCAAAAACGACAGCAACACCCATGCATAAGACAAACAAATATCATCAAGAAATTGGCCAGTAACTGGGGGTAGACGAGACTGAGCGATAATAACACTGCCGATGAATCGCGAGATTTATTATACGAGCTCCCCCCTCCCCCCATTTTTGGGGACCAAATATAGTTAGAGGGTTATTCGGTTGTATTGTTAAATAACACCGTGAGACCTCTAAAATGGGTAAAGTTGTGTCTTTAAAAAAAAATTTTTTTAAATAAAATGTTGCCTCGTTTTTGCCAGGTGCGTCCCGTTCAACCTAGTCGGTTATATTAGGGCGCGTGTCCAAATATAAAAGACCTTTAGGTCTGAGTTAGTAATGAATATCTCTTAAGCGTCATCTCAAGATTACGTTTCCTGAAATTAACAAAGAAATAAGAAATAAATTAAGGGTTATTATCCTGACTGAAACCATGATTCGAGTGGGCCCGTCTCATTGGAGTGTCAAGAACAAAACACTAGCCTGACTCCAGTGGCGGCTTTCTTTAATGAGCTGTTGAGCTGCAGCACCCCCGGTAAAGAAAAGGACTGCATACTGTTTCTGGCTACATTATAATACATAATCCGGACAGACCAAAAAATAAAAAAAATTGAGGTTACACCGGAAGGGTTAAATACAAACAAACAAACAAAAATTATCCAACACTGTATTGTGGTAAGGGCTGCAAACGATGACAGCTCAAGTGACCTTGACCTTTTATAAGCGAATGCTTGTTATACACACAGCATAGGCCAACTGCGATTGGTTTGAATTTTTTAACTAGAGCTGCAACGGAACACAGCTCAAGTGGAAATTATCTCTAATTAAAGGGAAGTTACAATGACAATTTTAAACACGAGAAATAGCAGCATATATGTCTGTGTAACCTGGTTTGAGACTCGGGAAGCTGCTACGACTGACAATGATTACTCCTAGTTGCAGTAAACTTTTAAAATAACTTTTCAGAACTTCTTGACATATTTTAGATGAGATAAGACACTAATCATTTGTGTCTGGGTTGATATTTTACATGGTGGTCACAATTTGTGAGTGTTATGTATAGTATTTTAAATGAATGAACCGTGCAGCACCCCCAATGACAACCCCCTGGAACCGCCACTGAGCCTGACGATAGACTACATCTGATGATCAGAGTTCATTCTGCTATGTCGTTTTTCATACTGTTTCCTGTTACTTGTCAAGCCTAAGTCGAGCCTTCGAGATCAATACCTGCGTACAACTCACGTGAAAAATCTAGTTTGAAAACCTCTAAAGTAACCACCAAAAACGAGGGTTTTAATTTCACCTTGGTTGAATTGAGTAAATCAATATAATACAAGAAGCCGGCCGGATGCAGGCTGTCTAAGTGTACTATCAAGGCGTGAGATCGAAACTCTTGAGATCTGTTACAGCCAGCCTCCACGCGAAGCTTGAACAAGAAGAGAGTAATAATTTGCACGTTTTTTGTTGTTATTTGTTCTTCTGTTTGTAAAGTAGAGAGGATATTTAGCCTCAGAACAGGGCGCAGTTTAAATAGTTGTTTTATAATTTTTTTTTAATTTGAGAGCATATCTTAATTTATCGCTAAGTCCGTTTTAATCGGCCTGTTTTGCGATGTTTGTAAACATCGATCAAGCAGCGATCACATTTTATTAAAAATCGCTTGTAGTTTGAACAGCCTGTTTTAAGGTACTTGTAAAGAGCAGCAATCTCGTCGTGTCTGTATTAAATATAGTTTAGACAACCAGTTATAATGTTTGTAACGTAAGAGAAGCTATCTGCATCTAAAGTGCGAAACTATACATGTACGACCTTAAAATGCGAAACTATACATTTACGACCTTAAAATGCGAAACTATACATGTACGATCAGTGTTGCCACAGCTGGGTATTTTTTACTAGATCTTGGTTTTTTTGGCTTCCGTCTGGGTATCTAGGTATTTTATTTCCAAATCTGCATTAATCTGGGTATATTTGACAATTGGCATTTACGATGTATGTATATTCTGTGCACTGAGCATTATACGTTATATTTATATTATAATTAAATGTAAAAAATTATGTGCTATTTATTTTTTATTCCACTTAAATTTAATTCTTGTTTTTAACCACATCAATGACGTTGTTTTTTTTTACTCGTTTACATAAACTATCTATTTCCTGTTATTCTGTTTATGGCTGTCATCTATAATACTCAGTCATTTTTGCGATGTGTTTTAAAGTATTCTTTTTAAATTTTAGACTTAAGCAGATAAACAGCATATTGGTTTTTTGTTTTGTTTTGTTATTATAAGATTATAAAATGAGCGATGATGACGGTACGCTAGGTAGTTGTAGCAGCATGACGACACACACGCCACCGCGTTAAAAAGTGAAGGCTTTTTGTGTGGAATGGGTAACAGACAGCGAACTGAAGGATTGGATAAAGCCGGACTCTGGCAGTCGCTATGCTGCGATTTGTACGGTCTGTTCCTGTACATTAACTAATGCCAATAAAACAGCTTTATTGACACATAAAAGCACACAGAAACACATGAAAAACTTCGAAGCGAAAAGCAAAACTCTGAACATTAACAAGTTTTTCATCAAACCAAAAGAGCCGTTTCTCCACGACAAAATTGCTAAAGCGGAGATATTGTTGTCGGCTTTCATGGTAGAACATAATACTCCGTTTTCGCAATCTGATCATTTGATTGAATGTTGCAAGCAGATGTTTCCAGACAGCACAATTGTTCGAAAAATGTCACTGAAGCGCACCAAGGCTGCCTATGTGATGCAATATGGCATCGCTAATTTTGAGCGGCTTGAAGTTATAAACATTTGCAGAAATCAGAAATTTTCTATAATCGTTGATGAGAGTACTGATGTTTCTACGAATCAGATGTTGGCAGTCGTTGTGCGATTCTGTGACACAAAAACAAGAAAAGTAGTTGATTCATTGTTAGACCTCATTGAGTGTAACAAGAGAGTATCGTTTTCTTCTCAGTATGTTTATTAGGCAGGAAGTATTGCAGCATGAGCATCGCACTTGTCGTGAAACATTCTAAATCCACATATCTAAATTGAAAAGTAAATGTAAAGCCTAACGAATTAATTCAATAAAAGGAAAGAAGAATGGTAAAAGACCAGTGCTGTCACAATGGCGTACAAAAATCCCCCTTTTTCTACTTCGTCTGCATAATTGTAACGCTTTCACGTTTACTAGTAAAGCCTACAGCAGCATACACGCGTTTCTAAAAAAAAAACGTGTACTGTATTTCTTAGAAAACCTTGAGATACGCACACTGCTTAATGACCTAGATAAAATACTAGCATTAATGTCATTATATACACTGCGTAATGAAAAGACAGACGGACTTAGAAGAGAGAGATAGAGAGATGTACGGAGGAACGCATGCAATACTACCACAGTCTCGCGATTAATAGTAACGCCAATCCCACGCGTAAGGCATGAAGCACTAACTTTTTTTCAAATAAACAGTGACAAAAAACACTACCAATATACGATTAGGTTTTGAAAACATGTTTAATGCTTATTAGGAAACATGACACAATACTGTTTTACGTTTGAAATCCTGACTTTATACTGACAGAACAGTCGAAAAGGCAGAACAGGTGGCGGTTCTAAGACAGTAAATAAAAAATAAAAAAACAATTACACGACTATCCTAGATTAATACATATTTGTAACGAAGCCACTTGGCTCCATTAAACTTATATATTTGGGTGCCTTAGGACTTGCTGACAAAGAATATGTTAGGTGTTAAGCAATTAGTCTAATAATTAACAAATTATAGCCATAATACTAGAGTGGTGTTGTCAGATAACACAGGATCATTTTTGCTCATAATGGCGTGTTTGGACACTGCTTTAGAAAAAATGAGGCCACCACGTTAAATCCGATTTGATTGGCTAGAATAATATGTAAGGCGAAACATGATTAGTCGATTGCAAATACTAATTTTGGTTGTTACTAGAAACGATAGGAAGGGTACATTTTTTCAAAAGCTTTTGTAAACATGGTCCCATTGGCTAGACCATTTAATATAGTCAATTAGGAGCGTCAGTTCAGTGCCACTTTTTGAAAATCCAATTTGTAAAAGCAAGTGCGTTGAGATCCAGCTCATATTTTTCTAAATAAAAGCCTGGGACAGAGGCAGATCGGAATTGTGCCATAACTCATCGCCAGTCAACGTATTTGTTTAATATTTCCATGAATTGTGGTAAGCTAGACCTATTTGATATCTTGTTGATGAAAATTGAATGTGAATTGATAATTTATGTCTATATGTGTGTGGTTCAGTAACAATAAACAGAGGCAAAACCTCGATATGGCTCCACCATGGATAAAACTTGTCGGAGAGGAATATATCTGCATGGGATGGCCAAATAGTACTATGACACCTATCTTATTGAATAGAAGGAAATAATGCTGGAATTGCAGAAGCGCTGTAACCATTAGGTATATTGTTTCAGATGGGCTGATCATACGATTGGTGTATATTTGTTGTTTGTTTGCCCTTGAGCCACAAGCTAGCAGTTGGACTACAGCGCTGAACTCAGTGTTTGTTATGTATTGTGCTTCAGTGTGGAAATAGATTATAAATTAGTTCTGAAGGGAGGTACAACCTTCTTGTTTCAGGGACCGTGGTCCTAACGTATTGAAGCAGCACCTGGTCTGAGTTTTGCTGAATCCAGAGGCTGGTAGCATACTCCTTGGTCAAGATAGCGACCAGTATTGTTTCTCAAGGAAACGGTGAAGCAAGCGAGCAGTGGAGACTGTTTCCTGCCGCCTACACAGAAGTTAAGAGTTCGTGGCCAGAGCAGCTCAGTCTTGTGTACCCGCCTCTAAAAGTGACTTTACCTTAAATCAAGAGGGACATTTATTTGTTTCAAATAAAAAGAAACTGTGAACCTTTCCAATATTATTTCCACCAGAAACAAACACTTGAAGTCATGATGACAAACAACCACCTAGCTTGAAAAAGCCAGTATTACCTCATAGTACCACATCACAACTTACACACATATTGTAATAATAATAAAATATGTCAATACAAAGATCATATCTATAAATTGTGTACATACAACTTGTAATTACATTTGATTGTGATTCCTGGTTCACTTTGTAGTTGAATCAGGATATCTATTATTGAAAGGAATTAATACATATTTTAAAAGTTACACTTGACTCCTTAAGGTAGTTTTATAGAGTGTTCTATGTATGTGAGTGTCACAGTGTTGTAATGTATTGTGGATTAAATTAAATTGTTTTTCTGTCTGTTAGTTGTTGTGAACATACACTTCATCACTATCATACCCTAGACATTCAACGTAGTCATCACAATATTCCAGAATAAGTCTGACTGAGGTCTAAATGTGGTAGCAAGTAAGGTTATCTGTAATACACCACACTTATTAGATACAGATACCTTCACAGCTGATCTCAGTCAGTACACTAAGTCCCCTATAAATATTTATAACATCCCACTTTACCACAGCACTCTTGCCGACATTGATCCTTCGGATGTACAGGTGCACAAGAAACTGAATTACATTGAGCTGGGTGGACGATGTGAAGCGCAGTTAATCCGACAACCGTTAGGAGATAAAGAAGTCCAGTTTCGCAAGGATGTATTGGCATACCTGGTTGAACTTTGTACTCAAATACGACGCAGGTTCCCACTTGGACAAAACAGTGTTCTGGCGCAAATGCAGCTGTTGGATCCAAAGCAAGCTCTCGAGATCAACAAACCTTGTCATTCCATTAGCAGCGCAGTTCCCAACAGTTGTTTCAGAAGAGAGCCTTGATCGTCTGATCAATGGCGAGAACTGGCATCGTACCGAAAAGATCTTGGACATCTGGTGGATGAGGATCCGCCCGCATTCTGGCTGGGACTGCAACAAGTAACATATGCTAATAACCAGAAGAAATTTGATGTTTTGGCTGACCTCATGTGCACACTTATGGCACTACCTCACTCCTCTGCATGCGTCGAAAGAGTGTTTTCGAAGGTTAACTTAGTTAAAACTAAACAAACCAACAAGCTTTTGTGTGAAACAGTTTCCAATCGAATACTAGCCAAGCAAGCAGTTGCCAAAGATGGAGTTTGTCATAAATTTAATCCTAGTAAAAGCGTGGTTGAAGATGTGCGTGAAGGACGTTGTCGGCAGAGATATGCAAAGATTTTGGAACTCCACAATCAAGATTCTACGTTGTCAAATTCATGCATATGATCTTGACGAAGGAGAAGTTGTCGACATGGATGCTGAATCGCTGACAAGTGACAATTTTCAACAGTAACAAGTTACAACTAACATTTTATATTTGATTTGAGGAACATTTTGCTAATGTAACTACTGTAAGTATGTTACTGTTAAATATCTCATTTTCAAGAGTTCATATATCGGGGTGTTAATAAAATCATTTTTACATAATTGTGAATTTTTGGTAATAAAAAATAAAATAAAAATGAAGGAATAAATAAAAGTTGGTAGCACACAATCTTATTTGTGCTAAAGTTGCACTAAAAGATTGTGTAAGCATCGTCTATCCCGTGTATTTGAAGCATAAAATAATCTGGGTATTTCTGGGGGTTTTTTTTAAAGAAGAAAATCTGGGTTTATCTCTAGAACGAGTGGCAACCTTGTGTACGATCATTAAGGAAATAAAAAAAAGTTTCATGGCGGCAAGCTGATCAAGTGTTATTTATGTGTATCGTGGATCATACGTCTGCGTGTGTGATAAGGACATAGCTAGGCTTATGTACATATATAAAAACACTACAAACCAGTTCTAAAATGTTTGTAAAGTAAGAAAAGCGATCTAGTTTTATCACGGAAGTATAGTTTAGACATCTAATTTTAAGATGTTTGTAAAGTAAGATCAGCAATGTAGATTAATCGTGAAATATAGTTGGGACAACCAGTTCTACGACGTTTGTACACAAGAGCAGCGACCTAGGTTTATAATGCAATATAGTTTAGACAACCTGTCTAAGATGGTTGTAAAGTAAGACCATTGATCAAGTTTTATAATGAAATATAGTTTGGACAACCAGTTTTAGATGGTTGTTGTTGTTGTTGTTGTTGTTGTTGAACTACAGCTGCTGAGCTTCTCGCTCTTTAGCAGCCAATACCAAGTTGAAGACTCCTTGGTATTATCTACACTGTAGATCTAGGCCTTTACTGTGGCTTTTCTGACATTACGAAAGGTGTTGAGATGATTGCAGTCATGAGCTTCAGTTTCTTCAGCTTGGCTTGCATTTAAAGGATCGTCAAATCTGGTCCCAAACTAGGAGAAAGAAGTGTGTTACATACTGTGCATTCCCTCGCCATCCAAGGGGGCATAGTTGGAATGCAGAGCAATACTGTACTCTGGTTGTGGGCTCCCCCAAGAAATTGTCACGTCCTGCACAGAGCCACTTCTCAGCTTACCCTGCCTATCACTGGGTCCATAGCGAGATCCTTCTGCATGCAGTCAACCAAGTCAAAGCCAAAGAATTATGCTTGGGGCTCAAGTGACTTCTTCAAGCCTAGTGTGCAATGCTGGGTTCTCAACGAGTTTCACCACAAGGGGAATCCCTGGCAGTGTGTGGATGATTTCAAGAGTCAATGAGGATGTAATTAGCCTTACAGACATAGGTTCACTTCCATGTACATATATTCTAGCATTGTGCACAGCTGGTGGTCATATAAGGATGACTCCAGATATGCCTCCATGCATTAAATTAGATGGTTGTAAAGTAAGACCAGCAGAGTCTAGTTTTATCATGAAGTATAGTTTAGACAGCATGTTATCTTGTGACTTGAGAAGTTTATACAAACTGACTAAATAAAAATGTTATGAAAACTTAGAATAATATTTCACTTCAAATTATATTGTTTCGTCAACGATTTTACACATCTCATATTCCCTTATATAAGAATTCTCTTATCCCTCCGTGACATATTTATATTCCATTTTTCCCCCTCCAAAGTTGCAGTAGTTTTCATAGCGCATTTTTCGGTCGGGGAACTTGATTGCGCGCCTGTTGAAACAACAAGCACGTTGTTCTCATCCTTAATAATGTTGGACGTTTGATTTAGACACAATTTCTTAAAATTTCCCCCTTTGTAATTCAGGTGAGTATAAATAAGTATCTTATATATTTATGAATAGAGTTCGTTACATTTGCAGTAACTAGGCCGATTTAGTCGCTCAAGTCGATACTCCTTAAATAATTATTCTGAGATGGTGTAGTGTAAGATTTTTTTTTTTTTAATACATACCAAGGCAAGATTTTTTTAAAACTATATCCATACATTTACAGAGCACGTTACGATAAAGAGACAGTTAAATTTCAATCCATTGGCGGTTGTTTTTTTTCCACTTCTACCCCTACCATTTGTGACGCGTTGCTGCAGTTTCATAAGCAATATGCATCCAGATAAATGACCCCAGGAGAATTAGTGGCGTCATGAGAACATGCAGAAGAAAAGAAAAAAAACCAAACAAACATCAGTTCCCGCCATATTTTGGCGGGTGACTTACTCATATGCCACTAATTGTCCAAGCGGAACGTCCTGTAACGAACAATGAAAAACGTCCGCTACCTTTTCGAGAAAGTACGGAGACGGCACGCATTGCAGGGTAAAACATAAACTGAGTACCCATTAATAGAACGCGCATGTTTGAATATAAAGGTCCAAGTACCGGTACCTTGAAATGAAATGGAAAGTAATGAAGTAACCACGTGAGAATTAATGCCGTCATCAGGGCATGTAGCAGATGGAGCGCAACGTAATTTTCCCGTCTTATTTTGGCGGGCTACTTACTCATACATTGATAAATGTTGTCTAATTATCCCATTCCAAATAACATAATTACCGATGTGTTTTACGTCGGTCGGTCTCACTCAAAATAGTAAATCGCGCCAGAAAAAAAAGCGCGCAACGCACGGTGTACAACTTGCGCGGCGTGGGTGTTATTTAAAACAAATACTTTGGTTTTATTTTTTTTTTAATTCTTTCACGAAATTAGTAGCGCTCGACAAAGAAACAGTGCGTAAAAATTGGTGTGCATGAGCCCTCACCCGATGTACAAATCATGAAAACTTGAAAGTTTTTGTTAAAACCACTTATTATCAGGGAACACTCTTTGAAAACAATCCACGAACTTTCACACGAAATGTTGTCATCAAAGAACTTTTAAATTGAATAAAAAAATAACATAATTCTCGCCGTGTGTACGTTGGTCACAGCTGAGGAATGCAACCGTGTTGAAAAATTGTATAGTTTCCATTATATATACTCTTCCGAAAATAGTTACAATCAACAAAGAAAAGCGTTCAAATGACGGTGTTCATGAACAGTTTGATTACACTGTATAATGGAAATAAACCAAAACACTCTAAGAATGTACTTCTATCTGCTCATCCGGGAACGGAAACAGCACACTATAATTAAAAACCCGTCAAGTTTGACGGGTTATTGCTAGTAAATTATATAATTCTCTAAAAGTATCCCGTCCCGTCCCACACAAACTTTTTGTTGCATTCTGGAAACTGTATAAATACAAAGTGGAGCGCCTCTGGCCTTTGCGCTTAAAAACAATTAAAAAAAATGTTGCCTCGTTTTGGCGAGGCGCGTCTCCTTCACCCGAGTCGGTTATATTAGGGCGCATGTACAAAATATAAAAAACCCTTAGGTCTTGGGGTTTATATGATAAACTCCACGATGCTTAATATAGCGCGCATCTTTTTCGCACCAAATTTGCAAGTATATTTTAAATAATCAATAGAAAACATATAGTAAAGTGTCGAAAAAAATACAATATATTTTATTGTTATTCCTTTGATTGTTTCCCTTTAACAGAGGGTAAATTACTGATTGTTTCCCTTCAACAGAGGATAAATTACATCCCTTGAAAACAAAAGCCAATAAAAAAAATTGTGTTTTCAAAACTTTACAAAAATGAGTGAAATAACTTTATTCAGAATAAACATAATGAGTTCTCCAGTCTTCTAAATGTGCTGCACATGCTGAAATGTTAAGACATTTGCTTTAGTTCTTTCCCCGTCATTATTTGGACGGGTATATTTACTTGTTTAATTAGTAGTTGCCGAAATCTGAATGCTGTGTCTGTTTCACCTCGTGTTCATGTATTGGCGTATTAAAACGCGCGACACAGTTACCATTGTCTTGCGCTTGTAACATGTCGGCAATTATGTTTACATTATGAATTAGTTAAAAAATAAACGACATCTGCCCATCAGGGGTGAGACAGTTACATTATGTTTTGGTCGTGTCTATTCCTTTGATTAGACTCGTGTCTGTTCCTTTGATTAGAAACTTTGGCTGAGTTTGCCGTGATTGAAACAGTCACATATTTTAAATGAATCAACGCTTAATTTGACTCAGATGTGTTGCCGTTTCTGTGACGGACGTCGGCGGAAACATTTTTTTACAAATCTACATTTTAAGGATAACTGATAATTTTGAAGGACTTACACAACTTCAAAGCATGTCGAATAAGCGGAGCATGTCGCTCACAGTTTCACAACTGCCTTTGCCAGTGGCACAGGATTTAAAAAGTAACACGGCTTTTCGTAGCAATACCAGACGACACTCGATGTTCACATGGGAATCTAGGCAAAGCTCGATTAGCGGAGGTTACAGAAAAGGTGAGTAGTCGTTGACTAGACTATACCAGACCTATTTTAGCTAACATGTCAGTGGTGATGTAACTCTGAACCTGTCTCCGATTTTGTATCTGGGTTTACATATAAACGCATGTATCGCTTGACCAAGCGCTGACCCTTTCTATCTTAGTTTTGATACTGAACCTCAATATGTGCATCAACCCCCTGCATTACCCTTCTATCTTTGTTTAATATTAATCCCATGTGAGTACTACGGATCCTCTTTATCATAGTTTAATACTGATCCATTGTCTGTAAATCTACAACCGCTGAGCCTAATGTTGATCCTCTGTATGTGAGTATACTGCTAAACCTCCTTACGCGTTTAACATTGATCCTCTGTCTGTGAATCTACCTCTGATCTTCCTTATCTTAGACTAATACTGATCTCGTGTCTGTAAATCTATAACTGATCCTCTATATTAGTCTATTACTGTCAGTGAATCTACCACCGATCCTCTCTATCTTAGTTTAATACTAATCCTCTGATGATGCTTCAGTTCAGTTATTCAGTAAAGAGCGAAGTCTCCATTCTGCAACAGTAGCAGGTGTTATCTGGATTCTGTCAGTGATAAGCCTGAACACCTCACATTCAACACCCGTGTATTACTGGGGCTCGAAATGGGAGCAAAGAATAGTAACACTGTACCCTACCAGGCATGTCGTAAAAAGCGACTAAGGAGGGTTGGGCATGGGGCTGGTTACCCCATCCCGTAAAAAACTTTTTACCACAAAAACTTCAACAAACATGGACAAGTCAAATAAAGAATATAAATCAACTCAGCCGCCCAAGACAGAAGAAGGTCCTCTGGAAAGGAGGCGCATGAAGCAACCTAGAGAAAGCCGAAAGGAATCTGGGTTGCCGACTAACCTTTTTTCATCTTGGAAAACATGGAAAGAACTTGAGCGGATGGCACAGGACAGGAATACTTGGCATGTGTTTGTTGAAGGCCTATGCTCCTTGGGGAGCTAAAGGGTATTGACCTCACATTCAAAGTAACTGAACTTCGCAAAATGTTCTACTCCTTATTCGGAAACGTGACTGTCAGTAGTATAACATTTATCAGTTCATCATCTACACAAAAGTTAATACCAATGCGCTCTAATTTTTAAAAATGCAAAGTGTGCGGTTTCCGAACATGTGCTCTTTTGTCAGGTGTCCACATTGGAGCAGCGCCCGGCCTGGCAAGGCGGTGATTGATTTCTTACTGCTGAAGAAGGAAACAAAAACAATGATAATAAAATGGATAGATGAAACGAACAAACTAATTGGAAACGCACAAGAACGACGACCTAGACATGCGATTAAAATAGCCACATGTTACGTCTGCAGGCAAAGATAAAGAACGCCACTACTGCTCCGGACATCATGTCGTTCAAGGCAGCTGATATGAGGTTTGCATGGGGTGAGAACTGCTTCATGTAAAACGAATAGCTACAGGTACTACTGCTGCTGTAAGAGCATGGACATGCTTGATGCAGGTGTTCTTGCAAAGGGACCAGCTACAGGGTGGATGCATGCTCCGTAGGAAGCGAAAAGGAAAAGTATAATGATGGTGGTACGTCTGTGGACTCGCAGATCTTCTGCTTCCTCGTTCGCCCTCAGACTTCCACATTGATGACTCTAATAAAGGCAGTTGTCAGCTGAAGGTCCCTGATATCTCCTAACAGTTCTTCCTTGAGAGAAGTGGGTTGTTGCCATATGCCGCTCTGTTCACTGCTGTAAGTTGGGCAGGACTGGAGCAGATGTTCGGCTGTCATGGGGTTGGACCAATCCTGTGGTGATATAGATGGTAACTCAACCTATTGCGACCAGTACATAAGCGGAAGCTAATGACCTGGTCTCGCCTAGATAGCTGGTAATAGGCATCATCTTTTATGTGACTTGGGTGTTCTCTCTCGCATATGGACTTGAATATGGCTTTTATAGTTGTTTAACCCATTTCATGAAGTTGTCTCGCAAATAACGAACCAGAATTAGATGCATTCCGGGGGTGGGAGGAGGGTGTGTGGCTATTTATGAGATTGGAGGAAATAAGTTCACAGATGAAAGGAAACCACAATTATGTGCTTGCTTGAACCAGTTTCAGAAAAGAGCCAGACCTTCGTTTTTGTTGTTGTTATAAATCCAATAAGTAAATAAATAAATAAAAGTAATTAACAGGTACTCGTTGGACATAAAGGATGACACTAGACAACAGAAAAGAAAGTATACTTGATAAACTTACCTGGAATCATTTGTTATAGATCCAGCAATGTTTGCTAATTACACTAGTCAACAAATTTTCAAAAGTTATTTGTACCAGAAATTAAATATACCATTTCTTATTGATTTTGACATGCTGATTTCAAATATCATAATGAAATTCACCAATTGGCTCTGGTTTTTTTTAAAATGATGAATTTACATTACAGTAATACAAATAATGTATGCTTGTTTAATTCTCTGGGGTGAACAGCTAGTCTTTCTACTTTAACATTATAAAAATTATGGTTAGGTACTCAATTAATTGATATTTCAACATAAAATGATAGAAAAAATAAAAACATTATTTAAAGTTCACATATCATGTTTTAAAAAGGCACATTTGAGCCCATTCCGTCATTATTCAGTCGCTGTTCGAGCTCTCTTTGCTTGCTTCTTGTAGTCAATCGATGAGGTGTCTCTTGTCACAGTCCAACAGTAATCAGCAAGCATTGAAGGGCTCCAATTGCCTTGATACCTTGTCTCCATAGCAGCAATGTCCTGGTGAAATCGTTCACCATGCTCATCACTGACCGCTCCACAGTTTGACGTAAAGAAATCCAGATGAGAATCCAGAAAATGAATTTTCAAAGACATGTTGCAGCCAAGACTCTTATACTTCAGAAGGAGATTTTCTACAATTTCATTGTAATTATCAGATCTGTTGTTTCCAAGAAAATTGTGCACCACTGACTTAAATGCTAGCCATGCTGCTTTTTCCTTGCCATGCAACACGCAAAAAAACTCGTCATCATGAAGAAGTTTTCGAATTCGCGGACCAACAAATACTTCCTCTCTTATTTTAGCTTCCCTCAGTCTTGGACATTTTCTGATGAGGTATTTGAAAGCATCATCTGTTTTCTCCATTGCCTTGACAAAGTTTTTCATGAGACCCAGCTTAATGTGCAAGGGTGGCAACAAAATCTTGCTGGTGTCGACAAGTGCTGGGTTCTCAACGTTCTTACTGACAGGCTGCAATGACTGCCTGATTGGCCAATGTCTTCTGATGTAATGGCCACTTCGTGCACGGCTATCCCACTCACAGAGAAAGCAACAGTACTTGGTGTATCCACCCTGTAGTCCAAGCAAAAGAGCGACCACTTTTAAGTCACCGCAAAGTAACCAATGATGATGATCGTAGTTTATACACTTCAAAAGCTGCTTAATGCTTTCATAAGTTTCTTTCATATGAACTGCGTGACCAACTGGAATTGACGGTAACACATTACCATTATTCAACAAAACAGCTTTAAGACTCGTCTTGGATGAATCAATGAAAAGCCTCCACTCTTCCGGTATGTAATTGATTTTCAGGGCTGCCATTAAACCAAAAATGTTGTGGCACGCAGAAAGGTCACCCTCTTTGAAAAAGAATGTAATAAGCGGCTTCTGGAGGTTCCTATACACTGAAATTGTAACATCTTCTGCCAGGAGATTCCACTGTTGCAATCTGGAACCCAAAAGCTCCGCCTTGTTCTTCGGTAAATTCAGATCTTTTACAAGATCATTCAGTTCACCTTGGGTTATTAAGTGTGGTTTAGTGGATGTAGTTTGCTCAAAATCTGGGTCGCTTGAGGTTGATGGTTCAGGACCACCAATGTCCTCTTCTTCATCAGTGGAAGCAGCTGAAAATGATTCTGGCACTTTGTGAACTGGTAGGTCATCGCCATGTGGTACCGGACGTATTGCAGAGGGGATGTTTGGATATTCCAGAGTCCATTTTTTTCTTCTTTGATATGCCTTTCCCAATTAGAGGGACCATGCAAAAGTAACAGTTGTTGAGATGATCAGTGGGCTCTCTCCAAATCATTGGGACTGCAAAAGGCATAGCTTGCCTTTTGCCAGTCAACCAACGTTTAAGATGTGCTGCACATGTATTGCAGCATATGTATGGCGCCCAGCTCTTATCTTGATCTCCTATTCTGCAGCCAAAATACAAACTGTACGCCTTCTTAATCACTTTATTTATATTTCGTTTTTGTGATAGAAATGTCCCCTCACCACATACATAACAGAAATTATTAGCACTGTTCACACATGTCCTAGGCATTTCTAACTACGATACTTTTGATAAGGACAAATGCACTAATTAATGGCAAAATTTTATCAGAGATAAGATATTTATACACATAGGTGATGTAATCATAGGTAGGATTGCATCATCAACTTGTAGTTACATTTTTATTGGTCATTAGAAAAAATTATGCAATCGCCCACAACAGTTGCGTCATATATATAAATTGACCGTAATTAAATAAACTAGTAGCATATATCTTGAAAACTAGAGCCAATCAACATGTCATTTTCGTTTTCAGCACACCAAAATTAGTTAAGATCAGCTATTTTCATTTCTGGTACATTTTGGTTGTTGACTAGTGTTATGAAATACGGAAGTACGAGATTGGTGTGAGAAAGTTCACAGAAAAAAAAATTACAACTACGTGCTGGCTTGAACTGGTTTCAGAAAAGAGTCAAAGCTTTGTATTTGTTGTTATTATTGTTGTTTGCAGTCTTTGCTAATTATGAACTACGGAAGTATGAGACTGTAGGAAGAAAGTTCACAGGGGAGAAAAATGAAATTGCAACAACATGCTCAATGTTACTTTTTTAAATTATTGTTTCATTTTAAATGTTATAGCTTTCCTTTTAATTTGAAAAATATTACTTCATTCTTCCTCTCTTTTTCTCTCTCTCTCTCTCACTCTCTCTCTCTCTCTCTCTCTCACTCTCTCTCTCTCTCTCTCTCTCTCTCTCTCTCTGTATGTATGTGCATGTGTTACATTGGTCAATGCAATATTAATATTAACTATTTCCTGTTGAAGTGTTCTGTGTGTGTGTTACATTGTTGAAATCAATCAATCAATCAATACCCTTTAGCTCCCCGAGGAGCATAGGCTTTCAACAAACACATGCCAAGTCTTCCTGTCCCGTGCCATCCGCTCAAGTTCGTTATCCAGCTCTCTTCTCCATGTGTTTTTTGGTCTACCTCTGCCTCTCTTTCCCTGTGGATTCCAGAACAAGGACTGACTTGTAATGCTATCAACAGGTTTCCTCAATGTGTGTCATATCCATCGCCAGCGTCTTCTTCTCAGCTCTTGTTCCACTGGCACTTGTCTGGTTCTTGTCATCAATTCCACATTTGTGACTTTGTCATACCATTTCAATCCTTCTATTCTACGCAAGCACACGTTTATAAAAGTCTGTAGCTTTTTAGTTGTTGTATTTGTTGCTCTCCGTGTCTCAGAGCCGTACAATAGGACTGACTTGACATTTGAGTCGAAGATTCTTATTTTCGTGTTGGACTTGATTTCTCTTGACCTCCATATGTTTCCCAAATGACTGAAAGCGCCTCTTGCTTTTTGTATTCTTATTTTGATATCATTGTCTGTCCCTCCAACTTTGTCTATATTACTTCCAAGATATGTGTGCGATTCTATATCTTTTAGTGGTGTTTCTTCAAGTTCAGTCTTGTTATAATTTCTTGCATTTATTCTCATAATCTTTGTCCTTTCCCTGTGTATTTTCAGGCCCACTTGTTGTGACCTCTCATCGAGAATTTTCAATTTCTCTTGCATCTGATAATGGTTATGGGACAGAAGAGCCAAGTCATCTACAAAATTCAGATCATCAAGCTGTTTAGTCAGATTCTACTGGATTCCATTTCTGTTGTGTGATGTTGATGTTTTCACAACCCAATCTATTGCTAGTAAGAAATGAAATGGAGACAAGAGGCATCCCTGTCACACTCCCGTTCATTGTTGACAGCAATATTAATATTAACTATTTCCTGTTGTAGTTATGTATGTGTGTATGTTACATTGGGGAAAGCAATATTAATATTAACTAATTCCTGTTGAAGTTATGTATGTGTGTGTTTGAGTTACATTGGTGAAAGCAATATTAATATTCACTATTTCCTGTTGAAGGTGTGTAGGTGTATGTGTGTGTTACATTGGTTAATGCAATATTAATATTAACAATTTCCTGTTGAAGTTATGTGTGTGTGTGTTACATTGATGAATAACTATTTCCTGTTGAACGTATGTATGTGTGTGTTACATTGGTGAAAGCAATATTAATATTAACTGTTTCCTGTTGAAGTAATGTGTGTGTTGTGTGTGTTACATTGATGAAAGCAATATTAATATTAACAATTTCCTGTTCAAGTTATGTATGTGTGTGTTACATTGGTGAAAGCAATATTAATATTAACTGTTTCCTGTTGAAGTAATGTGTGTGTTGTGTGTGTGTTACATTGATGAAAGCAATATTAATATTAACAATTTCCTGTTCAAGTTATGTATGTGTGTGTTACATTGGTGAAAGCAATATTAATATTAACAATGTCCTGTTGAAGTTATGTGTGTGTGTGTGTGTTACATTGGTGAAAGCAATATTAACTATTTCCTGTTGAAGTTATGTGTGTGTGTGTGTGTGTGTTACATTGGTGAATGCAATATTATTTGCTATTTCTTAATGAAGTTAAGAATGTGAAATCACGTGTAGAATTGTGTTATTGCGCGGCAGAAATGTGAAAAAGGCAATAATGCCTATTTCTTTACCCTGATGAAATAAAGATTTCGTTCGTTTTTTGTTATTGTTGTTGTTATAGATCCCACGGTGTTTGGGCTCACACTCTTCGACCCAGTGCCATGTAGCTGTTATGGCACGTGTTCGCAAGATCTTGTTTCGTTGCATATCAAGTGTTGGTTTTATTCTCTATCCAGAAAAAGACCAAAAACTATTAAATAAAATTAAAATAAAAAAATAAAATAAAAAATAACAACCACTTTAACGATTTGTATCAAGACAGTTTTAGCACTGAGAATAAACAAGATGAATTATTTAATAAACTGTCCGATATCGTCAATAAAATAAGCTACAGTAACGGGCTGTTTTATCACAATAAGAATACAAAAGGCAAAAAGGGCTTTCATTGCATTAGGAAATAAATGGAAATCAAGAATTAAGACCAGCACAAAAGTCAAAATATTCCACTCAAATGCAAAGTCAGCCCAGTTATATAGGGGGTCGGAGTGGCTAAGAGGTTTGGTGTCCGCCTCGAATTCTAGAGGTTCCAGGTTCGATTCCCAGTAGAGGGAATATAATTTATGGGAATTTTTTTTTCAGACCCAGTGGTCCTAATGATGTCATACTCCCCCCCCCCCCCCCGGTCTCATGGGTAGTGATGCCTAACCTTCTCGGATAAGGGCGAAAAAATAGGAGGTCCCTTGTGCAAGTTGCGCAAGTTAAAAATCCCACGGCAGTAGGAAATCGTAAAGAGTAGGCCACAAGGCCGCTGCCCTGACTAAATTAAAAAATTAGAAACCTACCCACCAAATATATTTATATAATGTGTGATTCATATGTACACACTTTAGGATTCTCTCCGGTACTACGGAGTTCGTGCGCTGTGCTGAGATCCTCCTTGTGTGGTCTAAGGGAGGAGATCGGAGCATTGATGGAGTTGTCCGTGTGCAGTGGAGATATTCCTTCAAACCAAACCAAACAAAACCAGCCCGATTGTACAGCTCCGATACACGGAGAACAACAAAAATAATAACCAAAATGTTAACAAACTCTCATAAAAGGGTAATTGTTGAGTATAAAGTTAGTTCCTTTACAGGACGTGGCAATCAACCCCAGCTTTCATTGGCTGTTTTGTGATTTTTCTAGGCAATTTCATTCAGTAGTTTGCCATTGCTTTCTGAACGGTACGGCGCTTATACCATTGTTAAAAATCCACACAAAGCGATCTGCTACCAAACCGCCTGCAGCAGGTTTCGAACCTGATATATCTGGATTATGAAACTGCGTTCATATCCATTAGGCCACAGACGCCGTTGAGTATAGCAGGCTCGAAATGGTATGACAAAGATCGACAATGTGGAACTGATGACAGGAATTAGACACGGGCCAGTGGAACAAGCGGTGAGAAAAATATGCTGGCATTGGATAGGATACACATTGAGGAAAATTATTCATAGGATTACAATACAGTCCTATTTATGAAACATCTGGGGCAAGAAAGATAGAAGGAGATAGAAAAACATGGGGCAGACATGGAGAAGGTCACTGGAGTCATACGTGAAAGAGATGAAGGATGCGTGGAAAGGCATTTATCGGATGGCACAACACAATATGTACCTGCAAGGATACTTGGAGAGGAGATGGGCACCGCCAAGCAAACCTCTTGCCCACTGAAATGTTATGATGGATGTTTTTGCAAGCAATGACATTGGAGAATTTTTCAAAACAACTGTAGGAGTTCGCCAGGGATGTATCCTGTCACCAGTGCTCTTTAACATTTATCTAGAACATATTATGCAGGAGGCTCTCTACGATTATAAATCAACCATATCGATTGGAGGCCGACCTCTGTGTAATCTACGTTTTGCTGATGATATTGATCTGATAGCTGGAACAGAATCAGAACTTCAAGACCTTACCTCTAGACTGGAGAAAGTAACAAGAACATATGGGATGGAAATTAATATAGAAAAAAGCAAGATATTGGTGAATAGCCATAAGAAACATGTTCCGACCAACATTACGTTAAATGGGCAAACGTTAGAAGAAGTTAACACCTTTAAATATCTCGGGTCCACTATATGTAGTGATGGAAGATCAAATAAAGAAATCAAGACAAGACTTGAGATGGCCTCAGCTGCCATGACAAGGTTGAATGTGATCTGGAAAAGTAACATCAGTTTTCCTGTGAAGATCAAATTATACAAATCACTTGTATTATCTATTCTCTTGTATGGGTGTGAGGGCTGGACACTCACTGCAGATACGGAGCGAAGGATTCAGGCTTTCGAGCATAAATGTTACAGAAGAATTTTGCGCATTTGCTATAAAGAGCACAAAACAAATGTCTATGTTAGAGAGAAGATAAACACCTATGCAGGCCATCAAGAACCACTTTTGTCAATAGTGAAACGTCGAAAGCTTGCCTGGTTTGGGCATGTAACTCGTCATGACTCCCTTTCGAAAACGATCCTCCAGGGAACAGTCGAAGGTAAACGGAGAAGAGGAAGGCAAAGAAAATCCTGGCCTGATAACATCAAAGAATGGGCAGGACACGGTTTCTCCACACTTGTACGCATTGCTGAGAATAGAGAGCAGTGGAGGACCCTGTCTGCTGATGCTTCCACCATGGCACCCCTACGACCCATGACGGGTTATGGGTTGAGATGATGAGATGACAACACAATACAGGAAGGCTTCCTATTTGTTGAAGGTTTATGCCCCTTAGCTAGCCGAAGCGTAATGATAAATGATATTCAGCTGTCTGAAATTCTGACCCAAGGAACTTCACAAGCTGATAAAACAATATATCACTAGAATAGTATGTACAACACAAATGTGAGTGAAGCCGTACGCGGCTGAATGCCAAGGGACATAACAACAAAATTAACAGCATATCTCGTAGTTGTCTTGTTAGGAAATTTTATGTCAGTGGGCGGTAACTATTGAGGTTTAGAATATGGAATATCGTTGATCATGTCCCTTTTCGTCCCTTATGGAGCACGGAGCCACCACCGTTTCAGTTGGCCCCCTAATAGGAATACTGCATCAAAGCAATCAGGGCCGGATTAAGCCAAGAAGGGCCTCTAGGCTTTTTGGTGTTCGGGGCCTCTTCTCCTAACAGGCAATAATTTTTATAATTTTTTTTTCAAACCCCTTAGTATGGTAATGGTACTGTATATACGATAATCTCAGACCAAAGGGTCTTTTATATTTGGACATGCGCCCTAATATAACCGACTAGGTTGAACTGGACGCGCCTCGCCAAAACGAGGCAAAAATTTATTTTTAAAAAATACTGTATATACTAGTATTATTAATAGACTGGTAAGTTAGTTTGTTAGTATGGTGATGGTATATACTAGTATTATTAATAGACTGGTATGTTAGTTTGTTAGCATGGTGATGGTATATACTAGTATTATTAATAGACTGGTATGTTAGTTTGTTAGCATGGTGATGGTATATACTAGTATTATTAATAGACTGGTAAGTTAGTTTGTTAGCATGGTGATGGTATCATCATCATCATCAGCTGCTATCTCCACAGCGAAGGTTGGCTATAATGGATCTCTAACGTCTTCTGTCTCTTGTCTTGATGGTGCACTCTGATAGACTCTTTCCTGTCCATCTCTTGATGTTATCTTCCCACTTATAGCGCTGTCTTCCCCTTGCACGTTTGATTTCAACTCTTCCTTCTGTTATGGTCTTCTGCAGGGTGTTATGCCTTTTTATGTGGCCAAAGTATCTTAGCTGCCGAACTTTGATCTCCCTCATTAGTTCTCTTTTCATACCTAGATTTTCTAGGACCTCCTTATTTGTTTTCTTCTCTTTCCATGAGATACGCCCCATTCTTCTATATATCACATTTCAAGAGCCTCAATTCTTTCTTCCAAATGCTTATTCATCGTCCATGTGTCTGCACCATACAGAAATGCAGAATATATATAACACTTTATAATTCTCAGTTTTAATTTGCGAGATAACTGTTTAGATGTCAGTATATGTTTCATGTTGTTGAATGTAGCTTTGGCCATTCCTATTCTCTTCTTGATTTCTGTTTCACATCTGCCATCTTCTGTTATTATATGACCAAGATATACATAGCTCTTGACTTGTTCCAGGATTTTCCCATTTACGTTTATCTTTAATATGGGTTTATCGTCTGTTTTGCTAATTATCATAGTTTTTGTTTTCTCAATATTAATGTCGAGTCCATATTCATGACTTATACTGTTCACTTGCTTCACTAGTTCTTGTAACTCCTGTTCGCTTTCAGCTAACAACACGGTATCATCTGCACATCTAAGGCTGTTTATTGGTAATTATCTAAGGTGATGGTATATACTAGTATTATTAATAGACTGGTAAGTTAGTTTGTTAGCATGGTGATGGTATATACTATATAGTATTATTAATAGACTGGTATGTTAGTTTCTTAGCATTGCTCACCTCTTTTATTAGTAATTATTGTTTATTAATGTTTATTAGTATTTTTAAATAAATGTTTATTAGAATTTGTATTATTATTAAGGTAAACAAAATAGTTCAAGCGCCGTTATGATTTTGCCGGGGTGCATTATGTCTTGGAAGATATTTTTGTTTTTACTGTGTGTTTAGTACGTTATGAATGCGATTACAAAGTGCAAATATTTTCTTTTTGTACATATATCTATGCATTAAAAAATGTGTTTATCTTCTGCACGGGCCCTCAAACGCTCCTGGCCCCTAGGTTTCAGCCTACTTAAAAAAAAAAAGGTAAAGGAACCCGTTACACGCCCATTGAGGCTGAATATCATTTATCATTACGCTTCGGCTAGCTAAGGGCATAAACCTTCAACAAATAGGAAGCCTTCCTGTATTGTGTTGTGCCATCCGATAAATGCCTTTCCACGCATCCTTCATCTCTTTCACGTATGACTCCAGTGACCTTCTCCATGTCTGCCCCATGTTTTTCTATCTCCTTCTATCTTTCTTGCCCCAGATGTTTCATAAATAGGACTGTATTGTAATCCTATGAATAATTTTCCTCAATGTGTATCCTATCCAATGCCAGCATATTTTTCTCACCGCTTGTTCCACTGGCCCGTGTCTAATTCCTGTCATCAGTTCCACATTGTCGATCTTTGTCATACCATTTCGAGCCTGCTATACTCAACGGCGTCTGTGGCCTAATGGATATGAACGCAGTTTCATAATCCAGATATATCAGGTTCGAAACCTGCTGCAGGCGGTTTGGTAGCAGATCGCTTTGTGTGGATTTTTAACAATGGTATAAGCGCCGTACCGTTCAGAAAGCAATGGCAAACTACTGAATGAAATTGCCTAGAAAAATCACAAAACAGCCAATGAAAGCTGGGGTTGATTGCCACGCCCATATTATCTTGACCGTCGGCACACGAGGGGTGATGTGGTCGGCATCACGCCGGCCGCCTTAACCTTCCCAGAGTAGCTCTGGTACCCATTTGGGGCTGGGTCGACCCAGGAGCCGTTTGTGGCCTAAAAATTTTCCGCCTCATCTGGGGATCGAACCATAGACCACTGCGCTAGGAAGCCAGTGCACTAACCACTATGCTACCGCGGCTCCTACTTAGAATAATGGATAATTCGGCCCTGGTTCTTGTAGTGAATTTTTCTGTAGCTATTTATTTGAACTAGTAGTGTAAAAGCCCGTCATAAGACGGGAATTAAATTCAAAAGCACCAATACCTAACGGCAATTTTACTTATTCAAAAGTATTTTTTTTTAAACCACTGTGCATCACCACAGTACACGAACTACGTAGCAGCAGCGAGGATCCCAATTTGTGTATAAGGGATCACACATTCTATAAATACTAGCAATAACCCGTCAAAATTGACAGGTTTTTAATTGCAGCCATCTTATCATTTTGATCCATAATAATAAGTCTGCAATACTTACTTACTTACTTATTCGTTCCTCTTCTACCGTGAGGTGTAGAGATTTGTAAGAGAGAGAGAGCGCCATACTATTCTATCGGCTGTCTTCCTCCTGGCTTGGTTCCATTCTAGTCCTCGGTCCTTTAAAGATTGTCTAATTTTGTCCTCCCAGCGGACTTTGGGTCGTCCTGGAGGTCTGGAACCCTGGCTCTTAGTTTCCCATGCTTGTCGTGATAGCCGATCTTCTCCCATTCTGCAGACATGGCCAAACCATCTCAGTTGGGACTGTTCTACTTGGGTCTGCAGGGGTTGGGTTTTTAGGCGTTGACGTATCGTCTGGTTGCGAACCATGTTGTGGTGGATTATGATTAAGTGATTTCCTATATCTTTTTCTTTATCTTCATTTTTTTGCTTCTGCCTTCTCTGTCACCTACGCATGTAGGAATTTAACCCTCACATATTCAAACCTCTGTCTTTCTTATAATTTAGCAAGCAGTTTATGGCTGGTAGCATTTAATTGCATTCTCTTTGATGCAGGCTAGCGAGCAGACCGGGTCCCGCTCACCTGTAATTATCTCGGCAGCGATCATAAAAATCGCCGTAATGAGATCAGTCGGTGATGGAAAGGGGAGACAATTTGTCTATTACCTTTGCCTGGATTCGTTCGTTGTAAGTTAATTTACAAGATGCGAACCGCCATATCAAAGACTCTCGCTATAATTTATTTACGACCACTTCTGCAGATGGCGAGAGTGAGGCGATAATATATGTAGATTCTATTTCATCTAGATCTTAATATAGACCTGGCTTCGGCATTGGTGCGATAAAAGTTGTTTGATTCGCAGAATGAGATAGAATTTATGTAGATTTTCCAAAAAGAGCCAACATCTGGCAAGAGTCTGCTAGTTACAACTTTCCCTTTGATTCTTTGTCAGTTTCAGATATTTATACCCCAGCAGTTTAGACTTCATTCATGTAATAGTAGAGTCTTAGTTTCTCGTGGAGAAATCTTAGGAGTTTGTGTGAAGGTAAATATAAATATGACTACTATTGTCGAGCGATAGAATTGTTAGTTCGAATTATATCTTCACTAGATTGTGCGCAGAGTGATTTACTAGTTTAATCGTCATTATAATTCGCTAAGTTACTGTGTTACAGTGGATAGCAGAATAAATTATAATTTCTAGCTAAAACTCATTCAGCTATAAATAAATTTAATTAAATTGCTAGTAACCAGTCAGAGAACATTTTAACTAAGTAAATGCACTGATTCATCATGAGTGTTGACGAGATATGTATTTATTTCTAATTCATGATGATTGATTTTTTTAAATGATTAGAATTTATTTCACGGGAGTTTTAAACGATAAGACAAGCTCTAAGTTAGCGGTTTATAATTTAAGTTAAATGACCGAAGTGGACATATTCTATTTACGTGTAAGATTGTGTATACTATATTATGGTTGAGTATTTATGTTTTTCTCTTCCTTTTATACAGTATCTGGGTCAAGCCCAAAACCTACCAGCGGTTTCTGTTTATGTATAGCAGAGAATAACTAGACGAAAAGAACTATTTTTCTGAAATTTATATTGTAACTGACATTGAGTTCCAGAGTTCTTTTCCAATAATCACAGTTTTACAGTCGGCCTGTGGTGGCGACTAAATCAAACATTTAACATAATCAAACCTGTGACATTACTTGTATAACAACCACTGTGTTGAGAGGAAGATAAATCCTGAACAGAGTTATTTATCTGCAACTCGAGGTAACAATCGATTATTTCAAGCTACTGTACCCTTGTGAACATTAGACATCTTATTTATTTACTACCTGGACAAAAATTGAAGTGACATTTATCAGCATCCTACGTACCATAGTGAAGCGAGCGCTTCCCAAGATTTGAATTTATTAGCATTGGAGAAGCTGGGGCTTGTTTCGCCTAAACACACCATTGGATGGGCTGTATGTTCCTTAAACAATTTTTCCAGATGTGGTGAGAGGGCCTATTAGGTAAGAGAGCATGTCTTATGATCACAAGTGTGTCAGAACGAGAAAATGCAGGGATGATTAATTCTTTGATTCTATAATCCCTATATCCATTGATTGTTTTTCTTCTTAAAGATTACATATGCTATCTATTTCAGAGTAGATAACAGGAAAACCCTCTGTTATTTACGGTAGAGAGAAATTCTAGACCATAGTGTATAAATCTGTGACTCTTTGGGCGAATAACTTCTCTTATAACGGGATCTTGGTTCAACAGAGGGGGAAAGGATTACACCTATGGGTCAACTCTGTTATTGATTCCTTAACCTATGTTTATTTTTGTATTGATTTGATAGTTTAAATTTATGTACTGTGTTGTAAAATTCTTTATGATAAATAAAATTTACATAAACTTATTCAAGTGTGTCGGTCAGCTCGTCCCAAAATATCTATATTCCATTGTTATAGTTGTACGTCAAAAAGGTAAATGTAAAGCCTAACAAATAAATTCAATAAAAGGAAAGAAGAATGGTAAAGAACAGTGCTGTCACAATGACTGTACTCGAAATCCCCCTTGTTTTTCTACTTCGTCTGCAAATTGTAACGTTTCCACGTTGATAGTAAAGCCTATAGCAGCATACACGCGTTTCCACAACACAATAAAACGTGTACTGCATTTCTAAGAAAACCTTGAGATACGCAAGCTGATTAATGACCTAAATTAATACTAACATTAATTACACTACGTTAACATAAACGGAAAGACAGATGAACTTAGGATAGAGAGAGAGGGAGGGCTGAAAGCAGGAACGCATGCGACACTAACACGCGGCTCGCGATACAAAATTAATACCCTCCCCGTGCGAAAGGCCAGAAGCACTAACTTTTTTTCAAATGGACCGTGATAAAAAACACTACCCATACGAGAGTTAGGTTTAAAAACCTGAAAAGCGCTTATTAGGAAACATGACATTATACTGTTTTATGTCTGAAAGCCTGACAGTACCCAGACACCACATCGTATCGAAGTGAACGGGAGGTAGAAGAAAATGCATATTTTGAACGCAGCCCCTTAGCCCCATTAAACTTATATATTTGGGTTCCTTAGGACTTGCTGACAAAGAATATGTTAAGTGTTACGCAAATAGTCTAGGAATTAACAAATTATAGCCAAAAGAAAATAGTGAGGGTGTCAGACAACACAAAAAAATAATCGCACAGTGGCATGTTTTGAAACCACTATTTTACGGGAAATGGGCCACCATGTAAAATCCTATTTGATTGGATAGAAGTAAATGTAAGGCTAAACACGATTAGTCGGACTACAAATACTAATTTTTTGTTGTTAGGGAAACGTGAGTAGGGGTACTTGTTTTGAAAAGCTGTGTAAACATGGCCCGATTGGTTAGACCCGCCAATATAGGCAATTAAGAGCGTCAGTTCAGTGCCACATTTTAAAATAAACTTACTAAGAAACAGTGCGTTGAGATCCAGATTATATTTTTATAAATAAAAGTCTGGGACAGAGGCAGATCGGAATTTGTGCCATTATTCATCGCCAGTCAACGTATCTGTGTATTATTTCCATGAATTGTGGTAAGCTTGATATATTCAATATCTTTTTAATGAAAATTGAATGTAAATTGATAATTTATGTCTGTATATGTGTGTGGTTCAGTAGCAAACATGAGGCAAGGCCTAAATCTTGCTCCAACCTGAACAGGAGGTGTCGGAGAAAAGTAAAACTGCATGGAATTGCCAAACAGTACACTGACACCTATCTTATTGTCTAGAAGGAACTAATGCTGGAATTGCAGAGGCGTAGTAACCATTTAGGAGGAGAATACTGGTGTAAATTGTTTCAGATGAAGCTAGCAGTTGGCCTATCGCTCTGAACTCAGTGTTTGTTATGTATTGTGTTCAGTCTGGAAATAGATTATAAATTAGTTATGAAGTAGTAGGTACAACCTTCTTGTTTCAGGGACTGTGGTCCTAGTTATTGAAGCAGCACCTGGTCTGAGTTTTGCTGAATCCAGAGGCTGACAGCATACTCCTTGGTCCAGATAGCGACCAGTGAGGTGTCTACAGAACACAGTGAAGCGATCGAGCTGAGGAGTCTTTTCCTGCCGCCATCACGAAAGATAAGCTTCTGTGGCCAGAGTAGCTCAACATTATGTGCCCCCTCAAAAATTTGACAGTTTAGTAAACACAGAGGGACAATTAATTGGTTCAAATGATAGGAACTGTGAACTTTTCCCAATACTATTTCCACGATTATCAAACACTTGAAGTCATGATGAAAAACAACAACCAAGCTTGAACAAAACCAGTATTACCTCATATTACTACTGCACAAATTACACACATAGAATAATAATAATAAACTATGTCAATACAAAGTTCATATATATAAACTGTGTACATAATACTTGTAATTACATTTGATTGTGATTCCTGGTTCACTGTGTAGTTGAATCAGGATACCCATTATTGAAATAATTAATACATATATTTTTAAACTTAAACACTTGACTCATTTAAGATAGTCTTATAGAGTGTTATATGTGTGTGAGTGTCACAGTGTTGTAAGTGTTGTGGAATAAATTGAATTGTTTATCTGTATGTTGTTGTTGTGACTTACACTTCATCATTTTCATAACCCTAGACATTTAACGTAGTCATCACAATATTCCAGAATAATTCTGACTGAGGTATAAATGTGGTAGCAAGTAAGGTCATTTGTAATACACCACACTTATTAGATACAGATACCTTCACAGCTGATCTCAGTCAGTACACTAAGTCCCCTATAAATATTTATAACATCCCACTTTACCACAACAGCCATCATCGTCTTCTTACCAACTTCTCTTTTGCTGAGGAATCCTCGATTTATGGCTTGAAAAAGTCTCCCAGCTGCTGCTCTTCGGGTAGCCAACTCTTCTTTGATGCCTGCCTTCCGGTCGATGACAGCTCCAAGGTATTTAAAGTGGTCGACCTTCTCCGGGACCTGTTCTCCCAGCTTAATCTGATGTCTTCTTTCCTCTCGTGATATCACCATGGTTTTTGTTTTCGAGCTGCTTATGATCATCCCTCTCTTCTCCAGCTCTTCCTTCCAGACTTGCAGGTTGGATTGAAGATGTGCCTCTGATTTAGCAATCAGGGCAACATCATTTTCAAATGCCAGCTCTGAAATACAGACCTGTCTCATCTTCCAGTACGCCACTGAATACTTTCCTGACCTCTCCTTACATGCCTTGATGACATCGTCCATGAGGAGTATGAAAAGATAAGGTGACAGGATATCACATTGTCTTACACCAGTGGTGGTCCTGAATTCTTTTGACTTATGGTTTGACGTCCTCACATAATTTCTGCAAGACTTTTAGTCTGCAACACTTTCAATAAAAATTTTGCCTAATTATTCCTTTTATTCTTAGAGTCGACGCCTGGGCCCGCTGATCAGTCTCGATCGTGAAATGGGCGCCTATTAAATATCGTTGAAGTTTGGTTACGCTCCAGATGATTGCAAGCCATTCATTCTCAAGAATGGGATACTTGGTTTCCGTAGGTTTAAGTTGTCGACTAATATAAGGATTAGGCAATCTCAAAATAGGTGCCTTAGAAAAAATACACTTTAATGTAGTTTAAGGTATCAGAACAACAATCAAAAACTTACATTTTAAGGTTATTTTTAAGAAAATGATGAGTTAAATCCGTTTCCCGAATGAAACTGGACAGAAGAGTATCTTGATTGTCTGTTGATTTAATCTGCATTTCCGCACCTTCCTGTCTCCAGTTCATGTACTGTTTATCAATCGTGTTGTTGGCTTCTTTCCATAATCAAACTGTTCATGCACACCTTCATTTGTGCATTTTTCTATTTTCGAGAGAGTACATTAACTTTCAACCACAGCTAAGGGGGTGCAACTGTGGTTGAAAGTTAGACAATAATTGTATTGTTTCCCTTATATGTGACTGACCGACCGACGTACTTACGGCGGGTATTATGGTATTGAAAATTTTTGTGCGCACCGTCATTTGCGCATTCTTCTTTGGTAAGTGTTACTAATTTCGGGAGAGTAGATATAAGGGAAACAATACAATTAATATCTAACTTTCAAGCAAAGTTGCATCCCTTAGCGTTACGTACTGACAGAAAAAGCGGGAATTTTATATATATTGATGAGGTCGCCAGCCCAATTCACGACTTCATGTTAGTCGTTTTTGTGTGACATGCCGGAAGATGTCATAGTTCTGTTCTGTCTTCGTCTCCTCACAGACCCGAGATGGAATAACACGGAGCAGTGGCATGCTAAGGGGAGTGCGAGGGGGCGGTCCGGCCCCGGGTGACAGCCAGAAGAAGGGTGCCATTGGGCACGATTATGATAGTAATTACTGTTTAAAATTTAAAAAAAAATGACATATGGATGCGAGTCATGGGCAATGACTACAACCCATAAAAGCCAGATCCAAACCTCAGAAATGAGGTATCTGAGGAAGGTGGTTGAAGTAACAAGAAGAGACATGGTACGCAACCAGACGATACGTCAAGGCCTTAAATCCTACCCCCTGCAGACCCAAGTAGAACAGTCCCAACTAAGATGGTTTGGCCATGTCTGCAGAATGGGAGAAGATCGGATACCACGACAAGCATGGGAAACAAAGAGCCAAGGATCCAGACCCCGAGGACGACCCAGAGTTCGCTGGGAGGACAACATTAGACAATCTTTGAAGGACCGAGGACTAGAATGGAACCAGGCCAGGAGGAAGACAGCCGATAGGATAGTCTGGCGCTCTCTCTTCCAAACCTCTACACCTCAAGGTAGAAGGGGAACGACTAAGTAAGTAAGTAATAAAAAAAATATGCTTGCAAGTGTTTTTCTTTATGGCAGGAGGGTGTCTAAGGTAGGATCCGCCCCGGGTGCCAAATATTGTAGGGACGCCTCTGACACGGAGCATAGTGGGTAATTTGCTCAGCAAGAGTGGCAGCTTTAGGTTGTTCGAGTTCGTAGACAGGTGTGAACTTGTGAGGTAAATGTAAAGGAACCCCAAAGAAGTGGCTAAAAGGTGTGGCGTCCGCCTCGAATTCTAAAGGTAACGAGTTCGATTCCCAGTAGAGGGAGTATATATTTTTTTTCAGAACCAGTGGTCCTAATGATGTCAAACTCCTCTTCTGGGTAGTGAGATCGGATGCCTAGCCTTCTTGGATATTGCGAAAAAAATAAGAAGCCCCATGTGCAAGTTGCACACGTTGAAAATTCCACAGTGCTTGGAAATCGTAAAGAGTAGGCCATACGGACGCTGCCCTAGCCAAATTTTGAAAATTAGAAACTTACCCACCACAAAAATCTTTATAGAATGTGTGATTCTATATACACACACTGGGATTCTCGCCGGAGATACGGAGTTCGTGCACTGTGCTGAGATCCCCTTTGTGTGATCTAAGGGAGGAGACTGGAGCACTGATGGAGTTGTCCATGAGCAATAAAGATAGTCCTAAAATAGAATCTAACCAAATCAAGGCAGATACAATCGTTGGAGAGTGAAGTGTTAGAGACGTCACTGTACTGGGTTCAGCTTTATGAAGTGAGATAACCAGCTCCCTTCCACGCTGCCTTTGCCCTCCTTTACGCAAGAACAGAGTCAGGTACCCATTTACAGCTGGGTAGACTGTTAGACTGTACATAGAGGAAAATTGGCTCCTAAATACCATTGCAATAAGGAAGCTGACATTTTTCGGTTATATAAAAAGACATAATAGTCTGGAAAAATTAGTGATGGAAAGCATGGTCCGCGGAAAAAGGGGAAGTGGTCGACCTAGACGACGGTGGACCCAGGACCTCACAGAGAGTCTGAACTTGTCTTTGGTTGATGCAGGTCGACTTGCCCAGAATCGTGATGCGTTAAGAGCAGCTGCAATGGAGGCAACGTTCTGGAGAGAATACGTCACATGATGATGATGATGAGACTGGTATGTGAAGTTACTAGTTTCTAAACCTGCTAACTGTACCACAAAAGGTCAGCTTTCTAACCAGTCTCCCTGTCTGACGTTGAACTTGTGAGACTCCTTTAAAAAAAAAAAAATTCATTTTGTATTGTTAAGCATGTATTTGTGCTCGAGGCCCCTAAAAGCACAAGACCGTAGGCAAAAACCTATGTTGTCTTTGCCTAAATCCACCACTGCTGAGCAAGATTAGTCAGTGTAAAACCCAGTGCTGCTTTCGCGACAACGAACTGGTAAATCGATACTAAGTGACAACAGTACTGTACGTTAATGTTTCTCAAAGTGTAGTATACGTACCCCAAGAGTACGGTGGATGGATGTAGAAAAAAATCGAAACAAGGTTATTCGTCTTACTAGAACAAAAGTCACACACACAAAATTTGCTAATGTTACGACCACAAGGCCTTCGTCAGGGAAAGGAATGAAAGTGAGAGCTAAGGAGGAAACATACGAATATAAATTTTTAAAATGGGTACCGGTAGTAGCCGTAAAAGCGGCTAAGACCTAGCATGCCCGCCGAAAAGATAGCGCGCCACGAGAACATGAAATGGCTGCCACTTCTCAAGAGTACGCAAAAGGGGATCATGGGGTACGCGGTATAATTGTTATTTTACTTTGTCTTGCTTTTCTTAATCTGAAGGATACAGCTGATTAACTCTGAAAAGATGTCTTGGTTCTTTCATCTCTGACACAAGGAGTTTTCTGTTGCTATGATAGTTTTCTAGTTTTTTTTTCCCTTCTTCTTCATTCGCCTTCAGACTTGCACATCAATGACTCTATCTAATAAAGGCAGCAGTCAGCTCAAGGTCCCTGACATCTCCAAACAGTTTTTCGTGGAGTGAATTAGGTTGTTGCAATATGCCATCCGTTCACCAGCAGTATCTTAGGCTTGACCCAGTCGAGGCAAAGGGTCTGGCATTCTTTCCACTGACGGGTCCTCTTGGGTCGAACACCACCTCGTCTAGTCATATTAGCATCCACCATCGTAAGGCGGTTTGCGTTGCACTATGTAGCGCGCCTTGCGGCCCAATACATCCGACTTCAGCACGCATTTATATGAGGGCTGCTTCCCCACGTTTTGATTTTTTCTCGACTTCCTTAAAGTTCTGCTACACTATATGGCTGGTGACTACAAAAATGCAGAAAACTTGTAACGACAAAAATTAAACAGCCATCTTATCCAGAAGTCGGAAGTCCAAAAGTTTTTTGGACTAAGTTTTTTTAGTTTAAGGTTGGTTAGTAAGGTTGTTTATTTTTTTTTAGTTTAAGGTTGGTTAGTTTTTTTAGTTTAAAATAGTTGTAAAGGAAATTCGATGAGTATTAATAACATATAAAATATGAACACAGAAACAAGACCTTAGTGCAAATACTCGTATATTGGTCTGAAAACTGGCCTCCCATCACGAGCGGCTGGGAAAATCGGCCTCAAATAGTGTCTTATCATCCTTTAAGAATTAACATTTAATATATGAGAGTGGTGTTACGAGTTAACATTTAATACATGACAGTGATGTTAAGAGTTAACATTTAATATATGAGAGTGTTGTTAAGAGTTAACATTTAATACATGAGAGTGATGTTAAGAGTTAACATTTAATATATGAGAGTGATGTTAAGAGTTAACATTTAATATATGAGAGTGATGTTAAGAGTTAACATTTAATATATGAGAGTTGTGTTAAGAGTTAACATTTAATATATGAGAGTTATGTTAAGAGTTAACATTTAATATATGAGAGTTATGTACTGTAGAAATACACACATGTTTATTTACAAGTCTGCATTGCCTTCTTGCTTCATGGGCTATACACTCGTCTTTATGTGTTTTGGTTTTTTGGACCATGCATAGGAAAACTGGTGTTTGTCCTGTGTATGAGATACCCAGTTCAACCCCTTGTGGGTTATAATTTGCGTATATAGTGTTAATAATTCTATATAGCATATTACATTGGTTGTTTCTAATGTAATGTAATATGCTACTTAATCCTTTATAGCAGACTAGTAGGATAGTGAGCCTTACAAGTGCGATCTCTTCGCATATTAATGTCGTGAAACGAAGTGTAACCCACTACTTTGTTAATCACTATGTCGAGATACAGATTTGCTTCAACCAATCAACTTGCACCGTTCACCAGTCTCTAAGACAGAATAAATTATACTGTTCACGCAGTTCACGCAAGATGGCGGCTAAAAACTGAATAAAATTAGGCTGTATGAGCAAAAGACGAAACCGGAGGAAACCAATCATTTTGCTCCGCCAGGAACCAACCGAAAGCCTTTCTTAAGCAGTTACCTGCCTATATAATAGGGCGGAATTTTATGCTAAACACGCAATCCAGAACTTGACGCCAGAGATACTGACTGAAGAGGAAGAAGCTGTCACCTTGATTGATTGTTTACCTTAGGGCATCGACCTGCAACCTACTTCACTAGTCGAGTCAAACTGGCCGTTTTTTAAATCTTGGAGGGTAATTATAAATTTACGATAACCTTAAGGAAAATAGGCCTTCAGCAGGCATATAATGTTGGTATTTGTTGTGTGTCATTATACTACCTACACCTGTATATATTTAATATATTTTGGGTTCCCTATGAATGTATATGATTGAATAGACGAAGACTAATAGGACTCATACTTCAATCTATTGTCTCCTATACTTCAATCTATTGTCTCAGATAAGACCAACTGCAATATAACCAAAACAGTCCTTGTTAGGACTCAATCTATTGTCGCATCTAACTCCAATCTATTGTCTCCTATAACTCCCACCTGATATATCACCAAACAGTCCTCGTCTCATATACTCCTATCATGACAACATAACAATATTGTTAGGATATATGTTACCAGCTAGTATAGCACTTGACAGAGAGGACGTGGTATAGTATAGGGGGAAGGACATTGTTGTATCACACCTAGGTGTACATATTATTGGATTTATTCATGTATTGATTTATATTATGGGATGTATTCATGTATTAAATGTATTCATGTATTGAATCTATATTATTGAATGTATCCATGTATTAGTTTATCAGAAAGAATGCTTTGCAAGTAGACACATGTCTTGTCTCGCTATTGCTAAATTATACTGAGCCATGTTGTCATTCATCCTACATGCATACATCTGAGACACGCTCATTTCACTCACACTAGAAATAGGTGGGCTTGAGGACAGAAATTAGCCCCTATTTTTGCTTTGTTACAGGTTTATTTGTGTCCTAAAAACCTGAGGTCGTATGTTCGAGTCAATCCCGCTGCCTGGAACTTCACAGGAGCATAGAGATTGTACAGAAGCTACATCTTTAGTCCCCCTCAGTCTTGGGTGGGCTAAAGTAACGAGCCTCAGCAGGAGTGGTGTGAACCAAACTAAGGAGAACAGAACGTTTTAAGAGATGAGTACTCAGTCGTACCATTTCTGTCAGCATTGTGAGCATAGAAACTGTCAGTGATGAGAAAGTGACAACATAGCAAGAGACAAAATTAATAGCATAGCTGAGAAGTGTTATATCCTTGATTAACAGCACAGCTGATATAATTTTTGTTCCTATAATTGGAAAACTTGTTGTCTATATAAATATAAATATTTGTAAAATATATGTAAACTTACAAATTCATTACGTTCCATTTTTTCAACATTCACCCTTCAGCACAAGAGTAGATAGTGTATATACTAAATAAAATATAAGGAAATTGTATTTTGAAAGACTTGTCAATTTTATCATTGTTAAGCAAAATCTGTTTCCTTGTTTTTTAATATCACAGTTAGTTACACAGCGGAGGTGGCGCTTTATGTCAGTCTCCTCTCTACTATTGTTTCGAGATCAGAACATTCACAGCCGTAACTAATTTGTGATACCAGTAGTCCTCTCAGACACTGGGACTTCACCATTTTCTGCAGAAATTCTATTTCTGTAATTGTCAGTACTATACTGATCAAAGAGCCAAACAAAACCTCTCGCCACAATTAACAAACGTGCTTTAATTTCAGACTAGTGCAAAAATGCGCCATATATACATCCGCTATTCTGTCGGACTCGTCAGCATCAACCGTCAGTTCCCCAAGGAGCATAGGCCTTAAACAAACTTATACCAAGACTTCCTGTCACGTGCCATCAGCTCAGGGTCTTTTCTTCTTCACGTGCTTCATGTCTGTCTCCAGTTCTCTTCTCCATGTGTTCCTTGGTCTCCCTCTACTTCTCCTTTCTTGGGGACTCCAGAACGAGGACCGCCTTGTAATGCTATCAACATGTTTCCTCAATGGCATGTCCATCCATCTCTAGTTGGTGGGGTCGGAGTGGCTAAGTGTTATGGCATCCGCCTCGAATTCTAAAGGTACCGGGTTTGATTCCCAGTAGAGGGAATATAATTTATGGAATTTCTTTTTCAGAATTAATGGTCATAATGATGTCATATTCCCCCCCCCCCCTCCTCCCCGGGTAGTGAGATTGGATGCCTAGCCTTCTCGGATACGGGTGAAAAAAAATAGGAGGTCCCGTGTGCAAGTTGCGCACGTTAAAAATCCCGCGGCAGTTGGAAATCGTGAAGAGTAGGCCATAAGGTCGCTGCCCTGGTAACATTTTGAAAAAAATTAGAAACCTACCCACCATAAAAATATTTATAGAATGTGTGATTCCTATATACACATATTGAGATTCTCGGCGGTGCTACGGAGGTCGTGCACTGTGCTGAGATCCTCCTTGTGTGATCTAAGGGAGGAGATCGGAGCACTGATGAATTTGTCCGCGTGCAATGAAGATAGTCCTCAAAACCAAACGAAACCATCTCCAGCATCCTCCTCTCATCTCCCACTCAACTCATCATCTCATCTCATCTCATCCCATAACCCGTCATGGGTCGTAGGGGTGCCATGGTGGAAGCATCAGCAGACAGGGTCCTCCACTGCTCTCTATCCTCAGCAATGCGTACAAGTGTGGAAAAACCGTGTCCTGCCCATTCTTTGATGTTATCAGCCCAGGATTTTCTCTGCCTTCCTCTTCTCCGTTTACCTTCGACTGTTCCCTGAAGGATCGTTTTCGAAAGAGAGTCATGACGAGTTACATGCCCAAACCAGGCAAGCTTTCGACGTTTCACTATTGACAAAAGTGGTTCTTGGTGGCCTGCATAGGTGTTTATCTTCTCTCTAACATAGACATTTGTTTTGTGCTCTTTATAGCAAATGCGCAGAATTCTTCTATAACATTTATGCTCGAAAGCCTGAATCCTTCGCTCCGTATCTGCAGTGAGTGTCCAGCCCTCACACCCATACAAGAGAATAGATAATACAAGTGATTTGTATAATTTGATCTTCACAGGAAAACTGATGTTACTTTTCCAGATCATATTCAACCTTGTCATGGCAGCTGAGGCCATCTCAAGTCTTGTCTTGATTTCTTTACTTGATCTTCCATCACTACATATAGTGGACCCGAGATATTTAAAGGTGCTAACTTCTTCTAACGATTGCCCATTTAACGTAATGTTGGTCGGAACATGTTTCTTATGGCTATTCACCAATATCTTGCTTTTTTCTATATTAATTTCCATCCCATATGTTCTTGTTACTTTCTCCAGTCTAGAGGTAAGGTCTTGAAGTTCTGACTCTGATCCAGCTATCAGATCAATATCATCAGCAAAACGTAGGTTGCACAGAGGTCGGCCTCCAATCGATATGGTTGATTTATAATCGTAGAGAGCCTCCTGCATAATATGTTCTAGATATATATTAAAGAGCACTGGTGACAGAATACATCCTTGGCGAACTCCTACAGTTGTTTTGAAAAATTCTCCAATGTCGTTGCTTGCAAAAACAGCACTGGGCTACGTAAATCACCAAGGGCACAGACTCTTGACACAAGCGCCGCTTAAGAATGTTTATCACAGATTTAACACAGTTTAGAACTTGAACAACTGAACTACATTCCTTTGCTATTTTGATGGTCACCCTAACTTTATTATATATGTAAATGTGGTCCTCGATATACGTTTTAGGTATGTTCCTGAAAAGCACGACTTATAACGAAACGACGTTTATTGGACATCGATTTCCCATTGAACTAATGTATTATATAGGAGATAGTTCCAGACCAACTAAAAAATTCGAATTTAAATGGAAGTTTATAGGGATATGAATAGGAAATACATATTTTATTGTACACTAATGTCACATAATGTGGGTAGCTCTCTTTTCCTCTCCGGCAGTATTGATCTACCTTTATTGTGCGTACTAATTATGTGAACTATTTGATTGTCGGCACATTCTATTTTCCTACCTTCCGACAGTATTTGGTATTTTCGAGTCAATGTTTACACTCCTTCCATTCATTTGGGTCGTGTGTTTGTTTACCTGAGAGTTTGATACAAATCAGACCAGATTGGCTGGCGAGGTCATTTTTGTGTAGTGACCCAGTGTTTTATTTCACGGGGAGCGCCAGTCCATTATCGAAACTGGTGACAGATTGCAGACACATGGATGATGTAAGAAGTTGTAATGATGTAATCATTACTGAGAATAGACGGAAATAACAATTCACATTTACGGAAAATTGAACGTTTGAATTTTACAAACGGATAAGCCGTGCAAAACATTCCATGAGGAAAGTCATCATAACACGAACTTTTGAATGTATTGGCTGGCATTTGAGGCCCGAATAGACATTCACAGTGATTGGAGGTTTTGTCGGAAACGCCACATGTGAGCATGGGCCGAGAACTACGATATAACGTAGAACATTTTAGACATACACCACTGCATTCCAGAATTGTCAAAGTAGATAGCTTGGACTGAAGCTAGGAAAGAGTAGAAGTTAGGATTCTGAACTTATAGGAACAGAAAACAAGTATTAGAGCACCTTTTGAATAATACAATAAGGAAACTCCACCTTTTAATACAGAAACCGGACTCATACAGGACCTACTCACAAAGTCACAGAGGGATTCTGTAATAGAAATAATACCCAAGACGTGTTTTCGAGGCATTTGCATCAAGTTGCAGAGACTATTCAAACTGAGCAAGAAGTCTATGATCCCAGTTTGGGTTGGTGGTACGAGTTTATGAGACCATTTGAGGTTTGATTCTACGATACCAGCTGTACTGTTGTTCTGTGGTTCAAAGCTTGCGATCGACACTTGAAACCTACATTCAACGGGCTGTGAAGATACCTGCCTTGACTAGGAGAAGTGCCCTCGCCACAGAGACAAATTGACGGAAACAGCAGCATCAACACTTCAGCAGTTTGGAAGCTATGTGACATTTTTAGCAAGACAACACAACAGAACTTATTGATTTATATTCCACAACTAAGCTTCCTAAAGCCGATATCAGTCAATGATGAAAACTATTTTTTTTTAAGTAACCACCAGTTCATATTTATTTACATTTGTTCCAAAGTAATTGATCACTAAATTTGTTAAATAATGTTTTTTACAAATTCATAGTTCATTTAGTTATTACAGAGAGAGAAGTGCAAACGGATGAATCAGCTTCTTTAATATATCTATATTTATATCTATAGAGCCATTAACGAAGAATTTTATATTAATGAAGAATTTCATTGTTAATTCAGTAGGGGGCTTGTACGAGCTAAATTAATTATACAACACCTCTTCACAAAAGTTGTCCGGCAGATAAAAGTTAAAATTGCTAAGACACTTTCAGCATTTGACTCGCTGTTGAGGTTGAAGTTTTTACATTATATGTACTTACTTACTTAATCGTTCCCCTTCTACCAAGAGGTGTAGAGGTTTGGAAGAGAGAGCGCCAGACTATCCTATTGGCTGTCTTCCTCCTGGCCTGGTTCCATTCTAGTCCTCGGTCCTTCAAAGATTGTCTAATGTTGTCCTCCCAGCGGACTCTGGGTCGTCCTGGGGGTCTGGATCCCTGGCTCTTTGTTTCCCATGCGTGTCGTGGTAGCCAATCTTCTTCCATTCTGCAGACATGGCCAAACCATCTTAGTTGGGACTGTTCTACTTGGGTCTGCAGGGGGTGGGATTTTAGGCCTTGACGTATTGTCTAGTTGCGGACCATGTCTCTTCTTGTTACTTCAACCACCTTCCTCAGATACCTCATTTCTGAAGTTTGGATCTGGCTTTTGTGGGTTGTAGTCATTGCCCATGACTCGCATCCATATGTCAAGACTGGGACATAGGTGGAGCGGTACACAGCCATCTTCGTTTTCTTACCAACCTCTCTCTTGCTGAGGAATCCTCGATTTCATCATCATCTCAGCCCGTAACCCGTCATGGGTCGTAGGGGTGCCATGGTGGAAGCATCAGCAGACAGGGTCCTCCACTGCTCTCTATCCTCAGCAATGCGTACAAGTGTGGAAAAACCGTGTCCTGCCCATTCTTTGATGTTATCAGCCCAGGATTTTCTCTGCCTTCCTCTTCTCCGTTTACCTTCGATTTATGGCCTGAAAAAGTCTCCCAGCTGCTGCTTTTCGAGTGGCCAGCTCTTCTTTGATGCCTCCCTTTCGGTCTATAATAGCTCTGAGGTATTTAAAGTTGTCGACCTGCTCCAGGACCTGTTCTCCCAGCTTAATCTAATGTCTTCTTTCTTCTCGTATATCACCATGGATTTTGTTTTAGAGCTGCTTATGACCATCCCGCTCTTCTCCAGCTCTTCCTTCCAGACTTGCAGGTTGGATCGGAGATGTGCCTCTGATTTAGCAATCAGGGCAACATCATCAGCAGATGCCAGCTCTGAAATACAGACCTGTCTCATCTTCCAGTACCCCACTGAATACTTTCTTATTCTCTCCTTACATGCCTTGATGACATCGTCCATGAGAAGTATGAAAAGATAAGGTGACAGGATATCACCTTGTCTTACACCAGTGATAGTCCTGAACTCTTCTGACTTATGGTTTGCTGTCCTCACATAATTTCTGCAAGACTTGTAGAAGCACTGTATAGCATGAACCAGAGGTGCTGGAATGTTCTTCCTTGTCAAACAGTCCCAAAGTTTGCTCCAGGGGACCCTGCCAAACGCCTTTTCCAGATCTATGAAACAAAGATGGATCTCACTCTTATACTCAAGGGCCTTTTCACTCAGCTGTCTGAGTGTGAAGATTAGGTCTTGAGTACTTCAGTTTGCTTGGAATCTGCACTGGACCTCATCCAATTGTGGCTCAGCTAGGCGTCTGAGTCTCTGCTCTAGGATTCTAGAGTAGATTATACCAGGGACACTGAGAAGGGATATGCCTCTATGGTTTCCACATTGTCGATTTTCACCCTTTTTGAAAATTGGTGTTATGATGGCAATCTCCCAATCCTTTGGTATGATCTTGTTGCACCACGCTGTCTGTAGGACCCTTAAGAGTAATAGGTCACCTGATGCTCCCATGTACTTAACCATTTCTGGTGTTATACCATCATGCCCTGCTGCTTTGCCCATCTTGATTTTCTTTGTGCTGCCTTCAGTTCTTCCATCTTTATGTCATCTTCACCACCATTGGTTTCCTCTTCTGTGCTAGTGGTTATCATTTCTGATGCTTGACCTTGCTCACCATCAAGGAGTTCTGAGAAATATTCTTTCCATTACTTCCTTCGGGGCAGTAAGCAATTTGCCTTGCTTGTCCTTTATAAATTTGAGAGGGCATTGTTTTTCCTTCCTCATGCTCTTTAGGGTCTTATAAAACAATTTCTGGTTTTCTTGCACATCTTTTTATAGCTTTTCTCCAAATTCTTCCCAGGACTTCTGTTTTGCTGCTAGCATCTTGTTCTTTGTTTCTGTTCTGAGTGTCACATATTCTCTAAATTTTTCCATTTGTCCTGTTGTGTTTTTAGCTACTAAGTATTGTTTCCATGCCATTTTCTTCTCTCTTATTCTCTCTTTGACTTCCTCTGTTCACCAAGGTGTCCTCTTTCTCTTGTTCCCAAGTCAGACTTCACCACATGCTTCTGCAGCAGCTGTCTTTATGATGTCCTTCAATTTAATCCAGAGGGTTTCCAAGTCATCAGGTTGTTCTTCTGTGTTGCTGACCGCTGCAGCAATAAGCCCCTGATATCTGGTCTTAATTTCTGGCTCTCTCAGCTTGTAGGTTTTAATGCTCATTTCTCCCGTTCGTTTACTTAGTTTCTTGCGTGATGTTGGGCAGTTCCTAGGCTGAGCAACTCTTTCAGTTGTTCTTTTGATTGTAATCAGGTAGTGATCACTTCCAATCTCTGGCCCCCTCCAGACTCTAGCATCCCGGACATATTTGAATGAGCTTCTCCTAACAATGGCATAGTCGATCACTGACTTCTCATTCTTTGTTGGTTCACATCTAGTGTATGCATGTATGCGCTTATGGGGGAACTTTTTGTTTGTAATGATCAGATTCTGCTCACTGCAGAATCTAAGGAGTCGCTTTCCATTGTCATTGAGAGCATCTTCTCTATATCTTCCGATAACTCCACCCCATCTAGCATGGTCATGTCCAACTCTGGCATTGAAATCTCCGAGCATGATAATTAAATCTGGGCAGTCATCCACTGTCCTTTGAAGCAGCTCGAAGAATTCCTCCTTGACCTCTGCTCTCTCATCCTCATTTGGCCCATACACTATGACCAGGTTGACTATGGGTTCTCCTTCTTTTAGTTTTACAACCATAATGCGCTCCGAGACAAAGTTCCATCCCTTGATACTATCTTTTTGGTTTTTGGCCACAATAATGCAACCCACGCCCCCTTTAGCTCTTTCAGATATGGGTACACCACTGTAGAGCAGCGTGTTGCCATCGAGATCCATGACTCCTTGTCCTTTTTTCTTTGTTTCCGTTATAGCCAGGATTTCTAGTTTTGCTTTTCTCATCTCTTCCACCAGCTCCCCTTCTTTCCCATTTATACTTCTTGTGTTCCAAGTTCCATAAGTCATAGTCCGTAGTCTGTTCCAGTTCATCGCCTTTAGAATCAGTACGGTTTTCTCTCTTGTACAAGTAGTTCGCATAATCATGATTTAAAGCAAACAGGTGATTGACCCTTGTGCCTTTGCATGGTGGAGGGGCTGCCTCCTTACAGCCTCCATGCAGGCCACCCTCCTCCTTTTTCAGCCGGGCTTGGGACCAGCCTAGGCGGAGTTTACATGATATATACAGTATGTAATTATGAATACAGAAGGAGAAAGAGAAGATTCGAGGGAAATATACATGTACATTCCTGTTCAAATGACGTATGTGCGAATATATACAATGTATATCGAGTTTACTGTCCCTAATGCACCAATGACGTGTATGCAAAATGACGTATATCAGTGTGATGTATATCGAGGACCCTGTGTATGTGTGTGTATGTATGTATGTATATATGTAATGTTTGGGATTGATTTTAAAAAATCTTAATCGATTAATCAGATTTCTTTAATCAAAGATTAATCGGTCAATTTAAAAACAATTTGAAAAATTATTTTAAAATTCATAAATAACACTTTTTTAAAATCACTAAGGACTTAATTTATTTTACTTGTTATAAGGAAATATCGTGCTTAAAATATAATGAAAATACTGAAAATTTACAACCAAATAATGTATTATTTTTTACCATACTTGCCAAATTCCGTACCACAAACCTCTAACATAGCAAATGCTCTCACATTTAGACAAACAATATAAACATTGCTAAAAATGGAATAATAGATTAAAATTTGTTTAATAAATTAATCGACCAAAAATATTTTAACGATTATTTGATTAATTAATCGTTAAAGATCCCAGCCCTTACATATATATATATATATATATACACATACATACATACATACATACATACATACATACATAATATACATATTTACTTATTTAAACATAACTGCATACATATATCATATATTACATATAAGCTAGTGTATATAAAATAGTATTACTTGCACTACTCCCAAATTATCTTCGCCTGAGAGGTTAACGCCCATAAAATTGAACTCTCATAATGGGTGTGCGATTATCGTACGTTTGAGAAACACTGCTGCAGATTATTTAGTTCAAACAAATACAGAAAACCTAAGATTACTAAGCCCGCGCCCCCCCCCCCCCCCCCCCCCCCCCCCCCCCCAACACTACAGTGGATATCTTAAAGCATGTAGCTAATGGTACAGCATAAACAGCAAAGACAATATAAAAAAAAAACCTAACAAACACTGAAGAACTTTCAGCCTGGAAGTATTAATGAAAAACAAAAATAACAAAACCAAGTGTAATACACTATGTAGAATAAGAACACCATATGTCCAAATTTAGCATCTGATTGGCAGAGTGGTTAGAGTTCTAGCCTCTCATGACAAAGTTGCTGCATTCAAAACTTGGTGGCATCACACTCCATTCCACCCAGCTGTAAATGGGTACCTGACTTTGCTCTTGAGTTAAGGAAGGCAAAGGCAGCGAGGAAGGGAACTGGTTCTCCCTCACCTCATAAAGCTGGAGCTAGTGTATTGAAATCTCTAACACTTTACTCCCTTATATATCTGCTATGAGACTGTCTTTACCAAATGAGACTACCTTTACCAATGAGATTACTTTACCAAATTTTAACCCACATGAGGTTGAGCTGGACGTCTCATGCTCATGGTAAATAACAGTTTTCTTGTGTGTCACATAGGTTTTATGATCATTAAATTGCATATTATCTTCTTCTTTTCCTGTCACCCGTATCCTCTATTTTTATTATCGCTCTTTACCTTTTTCCTGTGTTTTTCGCATTCGTTCGTTTGCGACTATATACATTAATATTTTCCCATTCTAACTTTCGCCGGGTTTAGTTTCTCATTTTGAAACGCACTAGTGAGGTTATTACGTAGATGCCAGGCTCGGGAGGTTATCGCGTTGTGGATGTAAACTGTGCATATTCGTTTTCGCCAGACATATAGGCGACAAATTTGTCTGCATTTTCACCTGCCACAACGAGTGGTGTCGGCTGAACGCTCAGAAAAGCGCGATAAATGACGTCTCCTTGGCGCAGTTTGAGACATTTTGTCTGGAAATCCCACCTGACACGACCCTCATTGTGGGCCATGGTCAGCGTGAAGTGTGAAAACTGCCGGGGCATTGGAGACTAGCCGTCTGAGATTCGCAACTGACACGCGCCCTCTCGGTCAGTAGGTGGCAGTTACGACATGCGTTTAGGTGTTAAACGTATTGTTATAGACGGAAAGGGGGAGGCTATTGCGTAGTTTATGGAAATAGTGGACATCTTTGTCTGGCGTTTCATATATACTGGAGGGAGTTAAATTTTATTTTCATTCAGTCCTCTAAATTCGCAGTAGACAGGTTGCTCGGAACAGAATAAGCTGTATAGCGAAGTTTCTCAGTTTGTTTCGACAATTTGTCGAACTTCTAGACTTCCATAAATATAAGCATATAATTCTTAAGTTGTGCGACTACCTGTAGTTCTGTGTGAGGTAAAATATTATATATTATTATCTAGTATTTTGTGAAGTGTTCAAAGTGTTAAATCGCTTATTTTATTACACTAGTTAGATTTGGTGCAGAGCGCTTAATTTATATAGTCTGTATTACTTTCTAGTGACGTGTTTCAGTGGAAAGCAGAATAAATTATAATTTCTAGCTTAAACAACGATACAGCTATAATGAATTTAATTTTACTGCTAAATAATCAGACGAGAATAAACTTGCTAAACTAACTTATAAATGCTAGAAGCCTCATGAGTGTTGACAGAATACGCTCGTATGATTTTTAAATATAACTTAAATTCACATGCAGTGTTAAACTATAAGACAAGCCACGCTTGCAGTTTAAATTATCAGTTATATCCGAGTACATAGTATGTATAATTATTTTATATGTACTTTTCCCATTTTGTATAGTGAAACTGTGGTACCCAAACTTTGCCAGCGTTTTAGTACAAGAGACATACCTGTGAGAAACATAAACAGTTTTTTTAATCTTTTAACCACGTGGGTTTGCAAGTTAACACCTGTCTGACAGTGCTTGTGTCTTCATAAATAAATAATAATAATAAATTATTTAAGCACCAAACACGGCGCATAAGGCAGAAACCAGTGCTCTCCAGGTTGTTCGTTGTGACGCCACTCCTCTTAATAAATAGACAGAGTAAAACTCTCACTAACGGGTTTTTTTTTATAGAGACTAAACTGTTTTTTATAAGTACTGGGCCTTTGAGCCGGATCAGATTTCTGCACAAACTCTATGTACAAAATTTAGCCGGTGTGGCAATTAACATATTAACGTCAGTAACATTTGACGGAGTTTCGACTAGTGGTGTGGGGACCAAATATAGTCCTTTTCCTGAAAGTAGACACCGATCTGACATTCCTCAATTCTAGAAACCTAAGCCAGCGACACTGTGCTCGATTGTTAACGCTCGTGCCTGGACAAATTTTATGTGACTTAAACAGACATCTAAAACAATAGTACAGTATTCCCAAGAGAACGGTCCCGAAAGTGGTGAATTCAACCCATCTTTTTGGACCTGGGGTTTTCTTGGCGCAAGATTACCATTGAAGATTCTGTATGAACAAGTCCTAAAAATATTAGTTTTGTTCCAGGAGTGGCTATCAAAGCTGTGAGTATGTGCACGTGTGCTCGTCTGAATGTATAGAGCGAACGCAGGTCTGAGTGTGATTTTACCTTTGTATTTTGGCACCCATTTGCTGTCTTAATCTTTTTTTCTGCAGAATTGTTGCACATGCTAGTTTTTTTTTTCTTTCTTAGGCTAAATCAGATTATCCAACTCTGTTCATACATTTACGAGAAGAAAAAAAAAAACTCTTAGACTAAACCCTATGTATCTGTGACTCTTTGGGGGCTATTATCACTTTTGTTCCTTTTAACGGGACTGTGGGCTAAACATCGAGGGGAAGGATCTTACTGTGGGTCTATCAATTCTTGTAGCATTTTTATTGACTTATGACTATTTGTATATGTTTTTTTTAATGTAATTTTTACATGTTGTGACGTAAGTTTACCAATGATAAATAAACTTAACAATAAATTAATCAGCGCGTTGGTCAGCTCGTTCTAAATATCTATATAATCATTTGTTATAGTTTCCCACGTCTGTGTGTCTACCTGTCGTCATTTGAATGTGCGTGCACGTGAGTGGATATATATATATTTAATGTATATGTGTTAGACTGACTACTTTAGATCTGTCGTAGAAGATAGGTGAGAGAGAGAGAGAGAAGATTTCCCGCTCTCAGAGACTCTATTTTGTAGCACACTGTGACTATCACTCATTCCAATCTATTCAGAAGGGACCAACCCAAGTCTTAATTCTCCTATCAAAAATCTACGACATTGTGCATGGACCAAAAATCAATAAGTCAATCAGTGAAATTTCTTTCAGCACTGAATAAAAATTCTCTTAGGTTAACTTTTTACTTAGGCAGCAAGATAGTATGTGTTACTGGAAACTTGTTGTGAGCTAAACCTGGATCATTGAAGGAGATAAGGATCTTGTATTTACCCATAAGCTACAAATACATGTACAATATCTGATAGATGTGACAGTAAATTACGCAGACTTTTATACAATTTACTGGCTTTCTTTCCCTGCTGCTGAACACAGCAAGCAATTACTTCAAAAAAGAAAAAAGTAGAAATGGATACAAATGAGTCATTATAGCCATAGTTGGTAATTTATTAGGATTACTTGTGTGCAGGGAAACCAAACTGTCTGCGTGTTGTAACGTTACTATTTTTGTGAACTGTAATAATCACTCTGTCAATTAGGCTGGTGTGTGTGCTGGAGTGTATGCAGTGATGGTGACTTTTTTGGTGCAGTTGAGTCACTCTATTCATTATTTTCACTTACTATTCTCCATTGATAAAAGCTGAAATAGTTGTCATATATGAGTCTGAAACTCGATGGAGTTCTAGAACAGAGGCTGTGAAGCCAGTTCATAAATACTTTGATATTATAGTGGAAGTCTTGCAAAGCATGATTGATGATCAAAATGAGACTGCTGATACAAGAGATTATGCAAAGCAAGTGCAGATCGAATGTTGATTTTTTTTTTTTTTTTTTTTTTGCTTTGCTCGGATTCTGGAACAAAATTCTTGTTCAGAATGATCATGTTCAGAAATGACTCCAAGATCATACCATGAACTTTCATAATGCTGCTTATGATTTAAAAGTCATTCAGGATTATCTTTAGAGCAGTTGAGAATCATTCTCCTGTGAATCCATTGAAGCAGGACTGAAACTCTGTAATGAATGTGATATTCAAGCAGAAAGACGCCTCAGAAATAAGAAAAAAATACCTGGTGAAAAAGCCATGGATGAAGGCTCACTGCAAAAGAAGAAATGATGAGAATAATGAAAGAAGCTATTGATCACCTCTATAATGAAATGGAAGAAAGATTTGTCCATCTCCATGACTTGGATTCAAAATTTGGATTTCTTTTAGATGTTAAAGGATTATTGCTTGACTCAAATAAAAGCAGCAGCAATCATGGTCTAAATATCTTGAAGAAAAGTAGTCCCAACCTTGGACATTTTTATAGCACTGATATTGATGGTTTTCAGCTTTGTCAAGAAATCCTGAATTGTAAGATGTTTATGAAAAGCCGCGCACAGGTTCAGATTTCAAAACCTGAGGAACTCCTCAAGTTTATTGTTCAGTATGGAGATAAAAAGGTTTTTCCAAACTTAAGAGTTGTTATTCAAATAAGGCTCATTGTAGCAATTTCAATTTCCAGCTGTGAGTGATCATTTAGCAAGTTAAAATTGATCTTATCATATTTGAGAGCTTCAGTGGGGCAAGAGAGACTTTCTGCTTGATCAGCATTGAACATTAGGAAATTGAAATAACAAATTTTGTAAACAATATTGATCAGTTTGTGTCAGCTAAAGTTAGAAAAATTAATTTTCCAAATCAAAATTTCCAAATCATCTTTAAATGTATAGTAAAATAAAGTCAATTCTTTTGTGTTTTTCAGAATTTTTTCTAAATACCAGTACATTTTTTTATATATGTAGTGGTAGTTTTTGCAATTTCTAAAATGAAATGACATTAATAAAATGAGATATAAGTACATGATTACAATTATAAAATGTATTAGCAGCAATATAAGTTACCTTTTTTTAACAATAAATGTCAATTTTTGTTATTTTGTAACCGGCATTATAATGAAAAATAAGAATTCAGCCAGAATTTTAAAGAACAATTTTCGAGGGGCGGCATTTACAAAAAAATTTACCCTGGGCGCCATCAACCCTAGATACACCTCTGCTTTGTGTGCATGTGTAAATATCATTTATCAATAAACTGTCAGTGTTTATCACAAAGTCAACAATCTGCAACGCTAACACAATCTTGATTTTAGTCTGAGCTAAATGTCCCTGATTTCTGTTATACCAGTTTGGCATTGTGCTAGCCAAGGGCTGCACTAGCTGATCAAAAAAGTATATCTACTTTAAATTTAACGCATTGTTCCTGACTTCTGCACTTCAGTTGATCATGTGTTTTAGATAAGAAGTGGATACTCTTTTGTTATTATGTGATCGAAGAGACACAGCTTAGCGAATTTTGAATTTAGTTGAAAGTTATTCTACAGGAGGATGATACTTCCAAGTGTTCGTTCTCCCCTTTTTTACCCACTTTTATGTAACTCGACATGAGGTTGATATATTTGTGATGTTTCAAATCTTTTACTCTCTTTTACTCTTATTTTCCACTCATTGGAGAGAGCTTAAACTTTGCTCGCAGCTCTCTTTTGTGTTACATTTTAATCTTTCTTACTTAAAAGGCATTGACATTACAATTTTTATGTAATAATTATATTAAATAAACTAGAAATAACTTCATCAAAGTGTCACAGGATTTATTGCCCTTGCTCTGCAGTTATGGTCCAACAGTGGCCAAAGTTCAGAGTATCTACTGAGGGTCTTCAAAGGTGTCTACTTTTTGCTCAAGATTACCTTTGGCAGAGATGGGAATTGAAGAATGGTGCTGCAATTCTAGGGAGCCTCGTAGGAATTTAAAGAAAGCAAGTACTATGGCTGATAGGATCCAGGCCGTGTAAACTTTTTATCTTTCCTGACCTTCAATGAGTTAGGATTTTGCTCGTTCTGATGAGCCCCCAACTGATTTAACTCGGTAAAATATTACTTAAATAGCTCTGTTATAAGTATTTAAAATGACGGAGACATACGGGTGCAGTTCACTCAAAATGACAAAATCAACTATCAATTTGTATATTTACAGATAACAAATTTAATAATAAATAAAATTTCCTCACAGGTGATGGTATGATTTGAAAAAGTCTTTATTAGAGAGTTCACTTGGCAGCTTTGAATGGGTACTTAGCTGCCAGTAAGATGTCGGTTGGTTTCTGCTCCAGCCGATACTGGTTCTTTGCAGGTAATGGAAAGGTTCACTCGTCATTGGTCAAGTCTGGTGGCCGCAACATGTCCCTTGTAGTATCGTGGGGTCATTGGGAAGATGGTCCAGCGTCTGTTAAGACCCGTCTGCTGTAGGTGTCTAGCTTTGACTAAAGGCTACGTATACTACTTACTTGTTCCACAGATAGCGCCACCAATTGGTACCACCGACTAGTATCATGAAATAAATGAGAAAGGTTGTTTACTCACTAATCCAGTTTCTCCCCTGCACTGTCTAGTCTGGTAGGAAAATGTGTTACACATTAGTAAACCACACTTCTCTCTACAGATCCAAGGTGTCCATATGGGTTCAAACGAAAGTGATTAAGTCCCGATCTGACAAGAATTGAGGGAAGGGAGTGTAAACAATAATTAAGTACAGAAAATGAGACGTAGCATAATAATGTGGGCGATAAACATGAATGCTAGGAAAAGAGAAGGGATAGTTCTGTCACACAAAGTAATGGAAATAATTAGTAGGAGAAACGAAATGATGAAAGGTAATGTGCCAGTTCAATCAAGGCATTGTTTCAAACAATAAAGTCATCCTTGCAGCCAAGGAACTAACGAATTCTTTGTTTTAAACGTAGTGGTACATACTTATATAAATCTTTTTGACCAGCATTGATCCATTCGATTATGACTTGTAGCATTGCGTCTAATTTTCAGTGAGTAGTATACTGTAAAGTAGCGGTTCTCAAAGTGTCATCTGCGGATCCCTGAGACCCTTGTAGGGGGTCAGTGAGGTCAAAACTAATAATCTAAGACGTTATTTGCCTTTTCCACTCTTATTCTCTCACGAGTACCCAGTGGAGTTTTCCAGAGGCTACAAGACATGTGATAATGTCATCGCTCTGATGGCTATTGGAATATGTGCATGTGTATTCTTTTGTTTTCTAGAAGTTTCTAAGGCAGTAGGTAATAATAGGTATAGGGTATTGTTGTTGTTGTTTAACAAGGGCTGCTGAACTTTTCGCTCTTTTGCAGCCAATACCCAGTTGAAGACTCCTTGGTATTATCTACACTGTAGATCTAGGTTTTTCCTGTGGCTTTTCTGCCATTCCGAAACGTGTTAAGTTGAAGTCTTGAGCTCCAGTTTTTCCAGCTTGGCTTGCATTTAAAGGATCGTCACATCTGGTCCCAAGCTAGGAGTAAGAAGCGCGTGGCATACTGTTCATTCTTCTCCATCCAAGGGGGCTCTCCAACTATGCAGAGCTAAAATACTGTGCTCTGCTTCTGGGCTCTCCCAAGGAATTATCACATCCTTCACAGAACAACTTCTGAGGTCCCTAATGAGATTCTCCTGTATGCAGTCAAAGAGGTCAAAGCCAAAGAATCACGTCTGGGGTTCAAGTGACTTCTCCAAGCTTAGTGTGCAATGCTGGGTTCTCAACAAGTTTCACCACAGGGGGAATCTCTGAAAATGTGTGGATGATGTCAAGAGTCAATGAGGGTGTAATTAGCCTCACAGACATAGGTTCACTTCCACATATATGATTGTGCATAGCTGGTGGTCATACAAGTATGACTCCAGATATGCCTACATGCATAAGTTTAGGGTATAAATATGTGTGTTTTCTAATACAGTAAATATCAATGGACATAACAGCTCTTTGGGATCCTCAATAATTTTCAAGAATGTAAAGGGGTCCTGAGACCAAAATGTTTGAGAAACGCTGCTATAAAGGATACACGTGGGTCCCTAAATTGTATTTTGTCCCCATCACTTGTTGCCTGTTAGCCCTGTGTGCTGATATAAACCTTACAGTTGTTCACAGTGAAGACTTTTAACATTGTGCAAGGTTTTGTTAAATTAAATAACTATTTTATTTTCATGTCTTAAAATATGTTTGAGTGTCTGATTGGCTGAACGGTTAGAGTGCTTGCCTCTCGTGACAAAGTTACTGGGTTCTGGGATTGAAACCTAGTGTAATGTTATGATGTATGTATATAAGCATTACCTCGTCATCTACACAAGCACACACATGTTTCAGAAAGCACTCAGTATAAGCATGTTCAGTTCGTAGCCATGTTTATTTACAGAATATCGTACATGTCAAGATTCGCATTATATTACAATGTGTGGTTCGTACTTTAATGTATTCATATTACATCCCCCCTTTTTTGAAAAAAAAAAATGTGTGCAAACATTTCCAACGAAATGTTTCATGTGAGAAAGGATAAGTATGTGTAATGCTCAGTGTGAGTATATATGTCACTGTCTGTATCGGCTGGGAGGTGTCACTGTACGGCCAGAACGAGTGGTGTAAAGTGCTGGTGGTTCTGCGGAAGTCCCTTGTTTAGCTTGAGTTGGTTGTGATTTCGGCCTTGACGCTTGTTGGTTTTGTGGGGCACCAAGGTCTGGAGTTACTGCATTGTCTGTTGAAAGCATGGGAATTCTCTGTTCTGTTGTATTCTGTGGGATTTCTCTTATGTCCACTCTGTTTCGCCTCAGGAGGTTGCTGCTGCTGTCTGGTCTTAAAGTATAGCTCCTGGGTTCAGGGTTTCTGGAAATGATTGTTGCTTTTGACCATGTGTCATTGTTGTGGTTGTAGGTAGTCACATGCTGACCAGGATATAATGGTGGTAAGTCTTTAGCACATTTGTCATAGTTGAATTTCTGAACTTGCTGACGATGCTGAAGTTGATCATATGTGCTGTCTCTATGTTGTGGACGGAAGTGGACCTTAGATGGTAGGAGGTCTTTAATTCTTCTATCAAACATAAGTTCTGCTGGACTGTCGATCTTACTGTCTACCGGTGTTGTTCTCCATCTCAAGAGTGCTAGGTGTACATCCTCTGTTCTTGTTTTCTTCATGATTGACTTGATAGTTTGTATCTGTCTCTCAATGAAACCATTAGATTTAGGGTATCTAGGTGATGATGTTGTGTGTTTGATCTTCCAGTCCTTAGTGAAGTTTCTGTATGCTTGACCTGAGAAATGTGGACCGTTGTCTGATCTAATTTCATCTGGGATGCCAAACATGCTGCAATACTTCTTTGTAATGTCTGCAATAACAGCTGACGGTGAGGGTTGTGGAAGTTTCTCAATGATGGGAAATTTGCTGTAGTAATCAGCAATAATAAGATAGTCATTATTGTCGATTGAGAAAATATCAGTTCCTATAATGCTCCAAGGGCTCAATGGTATGTCTGATGGTATGAGAGGTTCTCTGCACTGCCTATTTGCATGTTCTTGGCAAATTGAACAGTTTTTACATAGTGTTTCTATGTCCTTGTTTATCTGTGGCCAGTAAACATCTTTCTTTGCTCTCAGTTGTGTCTTCACAATACCAAGGTGACTATTATGGAGCTGTTTAAGGATGATATCGCGTTGTGTTTCTGGTACAACAATGCGATCTCCTTTAAGGATCAGACCATCTTCGATGCTTAACTCGTCCCTCATCGAGTAGTATGGACGGATGTGTGTTGGAACTTCCCTGATAGAGCTTGGCCATCCATGGTATATCAGTTCTTTGAGAGAGTTAAGGATAGGATCTCTCATTGTGTCTTCTCTGATGTGTTCAAGCCGATTATCGCTAAACTTGACAAAATCAACTTTGATGTTTGGGGTAAGATCTGCTGTCTTGTTGGGGTTTGGTAGTCTGCTGAGAGCATCTGCAAGACCTATATCCTCTCCTGGGATATACTGAATATTAAAATCATAACCTTGTGTTTCCAATAACAGAGCTTGTAGTCGTGGTGGTGCTGAAGCTATTGGTTTTTTATGAATCATCTCAAGTGGCTTGTGATCTGAGAGAATTGTAAATGGGCGGTTGAAAAGAAATGTGTGGAAGCGTTTGATTCCAAAACGTACAGCTAGCATTTCTCTTTCAATGTTTGCAAGTTTCTTTTCGCCAGAACTTAATGATTTGCTTGCGTAAGCTACAGGACGAAGTTCTTTGGCATAGTGTCCTTCAGGATTTTTGTCTGGTTGCAAAAGTGCTGCTCCTAGGCCTTTCAGACTGGAATCAACCATGAGAAAAGTGGATGCTTGCATGTCATAGTATTTCAAGCATGCATCAGATGATATGAGGGTCTTCAAGTGGTTGAATATGTGTTGGTAGTCTTCTGACCATTCATACGGAGTTTCATTCTGTAGTAGAGATCGCAAAGGTTCTGCAGCAGCTGACAAATTTGGTATGAATTGTGCTAGGAAATTGACAGCACCTAAGAATTGTTGCAGTTCCTTCTTTGTAGCTGGTGTTGGCATGTCATGAATATCTTCAACCTTTTTAGGGTCTGGTTTTACACCATTCTGGGTGTACAGCAATCCAAAAAATTGTATCTCCGTTGCCTTAATTGTACACTTTTTTGCTGTTGAATGTTAGCCCATTGGCCTGTGCTACATGCATCAAGTTAATCAAGTTACGGTCGTGTTCTTGTTCTGACCTGCCGCAGACTACAATGTCATCCGCAATAGCCACTGTACCAGAACATTGCTCAACAATGTTGTCAATCTTCTGTTGAAAGATGTCTTGTGATACATTCAAACCAAACGGGAGTCTCTTGAAACAATATCTGCCGAATGGTGTTCGAAAAATTGTAAGGAGTTGACTTTCCTCTGCTATCTCAACACTCCAGTATCCGTGTACAGCATCTAGTTTAGAAAAATATTTGGCATTGTGGAATCTGTGAGTTATCTCTTCCACTGTATGCATTTTGTGTGGACAGCGCTTTAGACTGTTGTTTAAGTGTTTTGGGTCAAGGCAAACCCGAAGAGAACCATCCTGCTTCAGAACGGTTGTGATACTACTACACCAATCAGAATGCTCTTCAACCTTTCTAATAACATCATTCTGCACCATCTTTTCTAGTTCTGTGGCAAGTTTCTGTTTAACATGTATAGGATACTTTCTAGGTGGGTCTATCTTTGGCTCAGCGTTGTCTTTTAAAAAGAATCTTGCCTTTCCTGGAAGTTTGCCTATTCTGTCGAACTGTTCTGGGAATCGCTGTTTAAGGTCATCTACTCCAGTGACGTGTAGAGTAAGATGTTCTTTTTTGTCAGCTTTAATGTTGTTAATAGTTACCACACTCAGCTTTTCGCACATTGGTAAACCCAAAATTGCAGGTCCTTCAACATCTACCAAGTAAAATGTTGACAATGTCCATTCAGAGCCTCTGTATGAACATTCAAGTGTTACTGCTCCAAAACAGTCTATACTTGTTCCATTGTAAGCTCTTAGCTTTGTCCTGCCACTCCTACTTTTTACATCCCTGTGGGAAATCCTTGCTTATCCACCTTGTCAGGCATGATCTGTCTGAATATTCTTAAGGGTAGAGTGTTACCTTGGGCACCTGTGTCTATCTTGAACCGAATATATCTTTCTTTGTGCCTTTTAATTCCTGGTATTCGGAATTGTACCTTGCAGAAAGCCTGCATTCTCTTTGGTTCATTACTGAAAGTTAGTATCTTCACAGTATCAAATGTGGAAGGATCACTTTCTTCACTGGAGTCAAGGTCCTCAGTCATCATAAAGTGTGTTTGTTTTGATGACTCTCTGCTGTGAAGGTTGTGTTGAGCACTGTCTTGTTTCCTCTTGAAACATAATTTTATCCAGTGGCCCCTCTTTCTGCAGTAATGACATGTAGAGTCTTTAGCTGGACAGGGGTTTTGTATGTGGTTTAGGCCACAACATTTACACATAGCACCTCTGCTTGTGTTGTGTTTTTCTTGTTGCTTCGAACCAGTTGCTTTGTTTTGTTTGGGTTTATAGCTTTTTACTGCATCCACCTGGGCTGTTACTGTACCTTGCTGAATTTGTTTAATGTTTAGTGCTTGTGCCTCGTGTTTCCTGCCTTCATCCAGAAGTTGTTGTAAATTTAGTGTATCACTCTGGCTCAGTATCCATTTCTGGAACTCTGGCATTGGTGTGCTGAGAAGGATCTGTTCGATAATTCGCTCTTTTTCTTCTTCTTTGTTAAATTTACATACACTTGTTTTCTCCTTGATGCGAGTGAAGAAATCATCTAAACTTTCATCAGGTTTCTGTCGCAGGTGGTGAAGTTCTAATCTTGCCGCTCTAAAGTTCGTGTGCTTTATTATCAGACGTTTTTCAAATTCGTCCAATATGGCTACGGGGTCGGTCGCTGACTCAACAGGCATGGCGGTAGCAAAACTGTTGTAAATTTTCAAACCTTCATCGTCCAATGCTTCTAGGATATATGGAGTTAGGGTTTGTCCTTCCAGACCAGTGGTCTTGGAATATAGATCTATGCGTTGGCGCCATAACAAGAAAGCTTCACTCTTATCGTCTTGACCGGCGAATCTCATTTGCGGTGCGTTGCGATATTGTTTCGCCGCCATGGCTGACTTCGATGACGAAAATTAGCCGAATACTGTACTCACGTGTTATCGTGTAGCTGTTTTGCGTCAGTCCGGTATCGACCGCTGCCACCATGTAATGTTATGATGTATGTATATAAGCATTACCTCGTCATCTACACAAACACACACATGTTTCAGAAAGCACTCAGTATAAGCATGTTCAGTTCGTAGCCATGTTTATTTACAGAATATCGTACATGTCAAGATTCGCATTATATTACAATGTGTGGTTCGTACTTTAATGTATTCATATTACACCTAGTAGCGTCATGCTTCAGTTTACCCAGCTATTAAGTAATAAGGCTAAGGCAGTGAGGACAGGAACTGATCACCCCACCTCATAAAAAAAAGCTGGACCTAGTATTGTGAAGTCTCTAACAGTTCACTCCCATACAGCAGAATCTACTGTGGGACTACCTTTAACTTTACTATAAAGGATAAAAGTGGGTCTTTAGAAATTGTTCCCATCACTTGTTACCTATCAGCCTCGTGTGGCAATACAAATCTTACACAGTGATGTACGTTTACATTGTACAAGGGATTATTTTTTTTAAAGTAAGGATTTTATCTTACTTACTTACTACTTAGTCATTCCTTGCCTACCCTGGGGTGTAGATGCTTTCCAGAGAAAGTGCCTTACATCGGCTGTCTTCCTCCTGGCCTGGTTCCAGTCTAGTCCTCGGTCCTTCAGAGATTGTCTAATGTTGTCCTCCCATGGAACTCTGGGTCGTCCTGGAGGTCTGGATCCCTGGCTTTTGGTTTCCCATGTTTGTCATGGAAGCTATCTTTTTCCAATCTCCAGACATGGCCAAACCATCGTAATTGGGACTGTTTCACATGAGTCTGCAGTGGCTGGGTTTTGAGGCCATGACGTATCATCTTGTTGTAGAGCATGTCTCTTCTTTTTTGTTTATCTTCCTGTCTTAAAATTTGTTTCTGTCCAAGACATATACGACAAACATACTCTTCATGAATTTTCGCTTAAATTCTAGGCTCTGGAAAAGAATACGGTTTTGAAATTAAGAATTTATCAGAATTAGATACATACACAATATATTTTAAAAGTTGAACCAGTAAGAGAAGAAACAGAATGTCTGCCAAGGAGACAGGAGGAAGACTGCACATTCCTGCAACGAGAGGACGACGGTTGTCAGTCTACGGGGCTACTAGTAAGACACACACTTTATTACACAAACAATTCGTGTTTTTTCGTTTGTAGTTATTTTGTAGACTGCTTTATTCACTCATATTTTTACACATTTACTCATTCACATTTTCTTTGTAAATTCACTGCACTTTCTGTCGTTCATTTTCTACACTCACTAGCTTGTTTTCATAAAGAGTCTCTCATTCATTACTGTCACTCATTCCCTTTATAGCCCAGTGTGGATCCTGGGGCTCTCTGAAGAGAAATAGAAAGAATAGGACTACTACACTCTCAGACATGCCGTACAAGGTGACTAATATGAACTTTTGTCTTGGGGGAAGGGGGGGAGCTGGCAACCTCATCATGTAATACAAATTGCCACAGAAACCACTGCTGCATGAGCATGTGAATGATTGGTGCAGGCTTCCTGTAAGATACCAGCTGCAGTGGTGATCCCATGCTCCTTAAAGAGCGTGAAGAATGATGATGATAATGATGAGTGAGTCTTTTGCCATCCCTCAGTCCTTACTTACTGTCTTGGTCGCCATTTCTCTCTCCCCCCCCCTTTTCTTTTTTTTACATATTTACAAACTCCACTTCAGTTTTCAAATGGCCAGTAATGTGCAATCTGCCAGAAGTGTTTTTGCTGAATGGGTGAAAATACTGAAATAACAGCTTTTCAAACATGAACATTGAAAAATTTGATAAAACATCTCTGTGGCTTAAATTTGCAAACTTTTAACGCAACAAAAACTGATAGCAGTGAACAGCACAAGTAATAACACAACTGATGGTAAATACTGTGCTGATTTATGTCTAATATTTTTGCTTTTATTTGGCAAGGAAGTTTTTATGCATATGGTGATTGAAAAATCACTGCCTGTTTTTAAATTTCTTGTTCTTCACTCTTGTCCAACTAATTTGTAGGAAACTAGGTCAAAAAACTTATTTATTTAGTCATTCCTCTTCTACCGTGAGGTGTAGAGGTTTGGAAGAGAGAGCGCCAGACTATCCTATCGGCTGTCTTCCTCCTGGCCTGGTTCCATTGTAGTCCTCGGTCCTTCAAAGATTGTCTAATGTTGTCCTCCCAGCGGACTCTGGGTCGTCCTGGGGGTCTGGATCCCTGGCTCTTTGTTTCCCATGCTTGTCATGGTAGCCGATCTTCTCCCATTCTGCAGACATGGCCAAACCATCTTAGTTGGGACTGTTCTACTTGGGTCTGCAGGGGTTGGGTTTTTAGGCCTGGACATATCGCCTGGTTGCGGACCATGTCTCTTCTTGTTACTTCAACCACCTTTCTCAGATACCTCATTTCTGAGGTTTGGATCTGACTTTTGTGGTTTGTAGTCATTGCCCAAAATAATGAGACTTAATTGCATAAAATGCTATGTCACATTAATTTTACAACTTACCATAAGATCCGGCTTGTTCAACACATCGCCAAACCATCTTAGTTGGGTATAGCGGACAGCAATTTGTGTTCTCTCTCTTTCTCTCTCCCTCTCTCATGTAACGTCAGTTTATTGACCATTGTAGATTTTATTTTATTGTATTTTGTTTCTGGAAGTTCAAAAACAAAAACTTATTAGTTAAAATATATAAATAACAGTTGTTGCATATTGTTTTGATATTTGTTTCGTGTATATCCAATAGATACAAGTTTAGATATAAATGTTTAAAAATAGGGAATTCAGTGACTTTACAATCTACATTAGGTACTTTACTAGCACCATCTGTTTCTCAGAATTCTCAAAGCAGCTACAAAATTGTCTAGACTCTAGAAAAGAGATGGCAACCAGTCGATGACGAAGGGTGATTTGATAGATCTCTAGGTGATGAAAGAGGGAAAGAAAAGAATTTTTAAGCTAGGAAAATTTCTGACTTACCAACACTTTTTAATGCAGTGTGCTGATGATTATTTGTATGTTTTTTCAGCATTCCTAGTGAAAGCTGATGAGCTTGTCAACTAAAATACATTTTAATTGTGAACTGCATAAGACTTGACTGCAATATTTTCTTTGAAGTGAAGTTAACGTTCCATGAGATATCATGCAATTTGAATTTTTAAAGGACTATCTTCATTGCACACAGACAACTCCATCAGTGCTCTGATCTCATCCCTTAGATCACACAAGGAGGATCTCAGCACAGTGCACAATATCCATAGTACTGGCAAGAATCCCAATGTGTGTGTGTATAGGAATCACAAATTCAATAAATATTTTTGTGGTTAGTAGGTTTCTAATTTTTAAATTTTTGCCAGGACAGCGGCCATACGGCCTGCTCTTCACGATTTCCAACTACCATGGAATTTTTATTTAACGGTTGCAACTTGCACATGGGACCTTCTATTTATTTTATTCTTTTCTGAGAAGGCTAGGCATCTACTCTCAATACCCAGGAGACCAGAGAGTATGACATCATTAGTATCACTGGTTGTGACAAAAATTTCCATAAATTAAATTCCCTCTGCTGGAAATCGAACCTGGTACCTTTAGAATTCAAGGCGGATGCTATACCTCTAAGCCACCCTGACCCCTAATATTGATGGAATTACAGGAAGCACTTCATTCAGCAGAGATAGAAGTTACATTTAAGGCTGTCCTTTTTCCAAATTCTAAACATTCTAAAAAAAGATATGGTTTATCAAGGTAGATTTTTAGAAAGCTCATTGTTTGTAAAGTAGATCCCCACACCTCCTCAGTTGCCTACCACTGCTGTAGAAGGTAAACATGCATATCACATGACATTTGAGGTACATCTAAAAACTAAGAACTATAACTCACAACAAAAATATTAGTCTTAACACTAGGGTACCCATGCTTGTTTTTATTTACTTCTTTCTTCTTCTCAACTGGGTACCATTGAAAGTAAGTTCTTGTTTACTCTCCACATTATGCATGAAGGCATATCTGGAGTCATCCTTATATGACCACCAGCTTTGCACAGTGCTACATTATACGTACGTGGAAGTGAACCTAATGTCTGTGAAGCTAATTACATCCTCATTGACTCTTGAAATCATCCACACACATCCAGGGATTCCCCCTTTGGTGAAACTTGTTGAGAACCCAGCATTGTACACTAAGCTTGGAAAAGTCACTTGAGCCCCAGGCATAATTCTTTGGCTTTGACTTGGTTAACTGCATGAAGAAGGATCTACCCAGTGATAGGCAGGGGAAGCTGAGAAGTGGCTCTGTGCAGGACATGACAATTCCTTGGGAGAGCCCAGAATCAGTGTACAGAATTTTAGCTCTGCATAGTTGGAGAGCCCAAAATCAGCGTACAGAATTTTAGCTCTGCATAGTTGGAGAGCCCAGAATCAGTGTACAGAATTGTAAATTAATATGAAACAAACATAAAGGTATGTTTTCAGGCACTCATAAGAAATAAAGAAGTAGAACACTAGACAACAGAAAAACAACAGACATGAGTGGCTAACCCAGGATTTGAACACTGGACCTTCCGTGCGACAACCCCGCCTAGCTATGCAAGCAAATCACACTATCCTTCCTGCCATCTACGCATCACCAAAAAATGATGCTTCGATGACAGGTCAGTAGTGCGAACCGAAAGACATAACACCGGAAGTCCACCATGGGCAGTACAGCCTATTAATGACGCAATCATTTCTGTTGTTTCCCTATCAGACAGTATAGGCCAGTCCACACAAGACAAAGTGTACAGAATTTTAGCTCTGCATAGTTGGAGAGCTCCCTTGAATGGCGGGGAATGCGTAGTCACTTCTTACTCCTAGCTTGGGACCAGATGTGATGATCCTTTAAATGCAAGCCAAGCTGAAGAAACTAGAGCTCATGCCCTCAACTCAACATGTTTCGGAATGGCAGAAAAGCCACAGGAAAAGCCTAGATCTACAGTGTAGATAATACCAACTTGGTATTGGCTGCTAAAGAGCGAGAAGCTCTGCAGCCCTAGTTAAACAACGACAACAACAACTCTCCACATTACTTTGGTTTCAAGTCATAAAACTGAATGCCGTCCAGTCAGTTATTTCTGTTGTCTTATTTTCTTTCCCTCCTCTTTATCACGATCATAATCATAGCTTACAAAATTCATAGCCACAAAGAATACTTGTGATTGTTTTATTGCGAGATTAATTTAGGCTTTTCTAGATTTATATGTTTTTTAACCTTTGTCTCTGCCTGACCTATAGATTTTTACAAACCGGTTCTGTAATCTTGTATAGACTATTAGTTATTTCTTACATACTCCTGTTTTATTGTTTACACTTATTCATTTTCACACCTGTTCCTTTTAAATTGATATTCTCATTTTATCTCTTACTGCAGTAAATACAATTTCTTTCTCCTTCCTCATTCTTTTGTCCACTAATTTAACATAAATTACCTGCAACCTCCGTGTCTGACAGAATCAATTCTTATCTGCAGTTCATCTGCCTGTCTCCTGTAAGTAGGCAATGACGGGTAGAATTGAAATTTTTCAACTAGTTGACATATTTTGCAGCACCTTCCCCTGCTGAACTTTTCACACTGTACTCATTCATCCTTGCCATTGTGTCATAACAGATCGTACTCGCAAGAGAAGAGATGGAACTCCTGACAAGTCTGCCACGCCCTCACAGGAACAAGATGAGAGTTCTACACCATCAAGGAATGTGATATGGAATGAAGAGATTGAAAAACTGCAGATTAAGGCAGAGGAACTGCCAAAGGTAGGTTCATGCCTTGAGATTCAAAAAGAGCTGCAGATTAAGATAGAGGTAGGTGCCTTGAGATCAAAGGAAAAAAAAGGACTGCAGATTAAGGTACAGGAGTTGTCAAAAGTAGGTTCATGCCTTGGGATCCAAAATATTAAAGTAGAGGAGCTATCAAAAGTAGGGGTCTTGAGATCAAAGAGAAAAAAAGAACTGCAGATTAAGGTACAGGAGTTAACGAACGAACGAACAAACTTTATTTTCAAAGGGTTAAGAATTGGGCACGCAGGCCCGTCTGACATTCTGCCCTTCCTCTCTCTCTCTCATCATATATACTATATCCTTTCATCCTCACATTTACTATAAGCATAATTAAGGCATTTATCATTATAAAAGTAATATTACATTTGCAATAATCATCATAATTAAAGTACGTTTTTAACATTAAAAAAGAATAATAATAATAATAATGAATGTAAAAATAAACATTAATACATAGATAGATAGATAGATAGATAGATAGATAGATAGATAGATAGATAGATAGATAGATAGATAGATAGATAGATAGATAGATAGATAGATAGATAGATAGATAGATAGATAGATAGATAGATAGATAGATAGATAGATAGATAGATAGATAGATAGATAGATAGATAGATAGATAGATAGATAGATAGATAGATAGATAGATAGATAGATAGATAGATAGATAGATAGATAGATAGATAGATAGATAGATAGATAGATAGATAGATAGATAGATAGATAGATAGATAGATAGATAGATAGATAGATAGATAGATAGATAGATAGATAGATAGATAGATAGATAGATAGATAGATAGATAGATAGATAGATAGATAGATAGATAGGATTAGATAGATAGATAAGATTAGATAGATAGATAGATAGATAGATAGATAGTTTATGGTGGTATATAATAAGAACTCATGACATTTTGGGAATCCGCTGCTGAATGACCTGGGACTTAGTGTGTTGTCAGCACATGCGGAAAATGTTCCCACAGGCGAGCAGCTTTGAGTCCCAAACAGATACTGCCACAGGGAGTGAATTGTTGACGCCTCCACTGTACGAGATCCAGCTTTATGACCTGTGCTCCTTAGGGAGGTAAAGGGTATTGACTGATAGATAAGAATCGTGCATATAGGCCCATCTTACATTTTGCTCTTCCTCTTACTCGTCTTTTATTGCTAGTTATTCAGACATTCTCCATACTTAAGGTGTTAGTTTAATGGCGATGCAACATTATAAGTAGTATAAAAGCATACATTTACAGTATTTGATTACAATTAAGAAGTAAGATATATTAAAATGAAAAACTAGATCATTAGACCCTCCATACAGTATATTAGATAATAATTCGAAATATAATCCCTTAGGGCGGCATATAATTGGCACTCATAATGTATTTGAACAGTCTACGATTATATGAGTAGGGACTGTGCATGTTTTTAAGATCATGTGGAAGATTGTTCCAAAGATTAGTTGTCAAAGGTAGGTGCCTTATATCAAAGAAAAACTGCAGATTAAGATAGTGGAGCTGTCAAAAGTAGATTAAATCCTTGGGATCAAAGGAAAAACTAAATTAAGGCTAAGGAGCTGCAAAAGTAGGTTGATGTCTTGACATAAAAGAAAAACTAAATTAAGGCAAAGGCACTGTCAAAGGTAGGTCGATGCCTTGAGATCATTAAAAAATTGCAAATTAAGGAAGAGGAGGTCCCAATGGCAGGTTGATGTCTTGAGGTATAAGGAAAACAGCAGATTATGACTGAAGAGTTGATAAAAATAAGCTGATGCCAAGGGATCAGAGACCAACTGCAGATTAAGGCCCAAGAGCTGCCAGTGGTTGGTTGATACATAGGATCAGAGAATGGATGGGACCACATGGGTAGACAAAAGACTGCAAGTGTAAACTGGCTTGTTATATGTCATCAATCAATAATAACTCAAGATCAACGAAAGAAAGTAATTCAATTCAGCCATCCAAGACAGAAGAAGGTCCTTTTGTAAAGAGACTTATGACACAGCACAGAGAAACTGAAAGGAGTCTGTGTTGCTAACTCACCTTTTTCTGCTAGGAAAATCTTCAGCATTGACATCTGGAGTGTTCATACATTAAACCAGTTTTTCCCAAACGGTGCGGCGCGGGAGGATGACAGATCTGGTGGGAAGATTCAAAGACAATCAAAGATTTAGAGAGATTTTCAAAAAATTCATATGCCAAAAATAAATATGAAGGTCATTTTCTTATTTATTTTGTTACATGTGATATAATATGGGAAATATATGTATAGAAACCCGTAGAATTTTCCAGAAGTTTCCAGATTTTATTCAGTAATATAATTTATTTTATATCAAATAGATTTTAATAATAATAAAAAAAATTAAAGTAGGTTTGTTCTATGTTATGAATAAAGCACTGATAGGAGTTCATTTTTTTTTTTTGGAAGGTATTTTTTATCAATAAAAAATTTGGTGTGGCGCGAGCAAATTTTCATTACATAAGTGTGGCCCAGAGAAAAAAGCTTGGGAACCACTGCATTAAATGAACAGTCCTATATTCCACAGGGATTAGAAAAATGGGCTAATAATGATGATGAGTATGATGTTGATAGTGATGATGATAATGATGGTGGTGATGATAATATTGATGATGGTGGTGGTGGTGATAATAACGATGACAATGACAACATCAACCTAATGTGCAATTTTCACGCTAGTTTTATAAATATTTTTAACAGTTCATCAATACCCATTTTTCTTTTATGTCCAGTTATGGACTCCACAACCACCGTCTGCCGAGAAGTCCTTGGTGAGAGTTTCAGTCCAGAAGATGAGGAGGGTATCCGAGGTGGAAAAACTGAAGTCTAAAACGTAAATTTTGCATGTTGATATCTCAATACTTTATGAACAAATTACAGATGTTTCAAGTAGAGCGAGGTCTGATTAACAGGATAGTTAGAGTGCATGCCTCTCACGGCAAACGTACCAGGTTCAAATATGGTCACTTCATGCTCCAGTATACCCAGTTGTAAATGGGTACCTGACTCTTCTCTTGAATTAGGTACGGCAAAAGCAGTGAGAAAGGGAGCTGGTCACCCTACCTCACAAGGCTTGACCTAGTATAGTGAAATCTCTATCACCTCACTCCCCTATGGCAGTCTACCCAGATGTAAATGGGTACCTGACCCTGCTGTTGAGTTAGGAAAGACAAAGGCAGCAAGAAAGGGAACTAATCACCCTACCTCTCGAAGCTTGACCTAGAATAGTGAAGTCTCTAACATTTCATTTCCCTATAGCAGTATCTGCTATGGGACTCCCTTTACCTTTTTTATCATATGAAGCCTATCTTCTTTATCAGGTAACCTTTTGCACATAGAGGTTCAGGCATGCTTGTCAATATAGGTCATAGTCTTACACTGCTGCTTAGCTGATGTTCCACTGTGTTGTTTCATATTATCAACAGGGCGTTTCAAAATTATGTATACACACTTTACAAATTTATATCTCATGAACAGCATATACAATTTTAATTTTCTTTATCACATTTTAAAGTTAAGAGATAAGAAAACTTTTTTTTTTCACAATAATATTAATTTAGTTTAAAAATTCAAAATGCCCACCAACGGTATGAATACATGAGCGACATCTCTCACCAGTTCATCTACAATTCTTCAAAATGTCATTGAGTATTCTCCGTCATTTTTCATGTATCTAAAAAAAAAAAAAAAAAGTTACTTCATTGTTAAAAAAATTATCTCTTAGTTGTAAAATGTGATAAAGAAAATTAAAATTATGTATGTTGTTCACGAAATATAAAATTTTAAAGTGTGTATACATAATTTTAAAACATCCTGTATATACTGCATTTTTCTCCCCCCTGTGTAGTTCCTGGGGGAGGGGGAGATCTGAGGGGACAGAAAGAAAAAGCCTTCTGCTCCCCCAGGCAAGAGTTGACCAATATGAGGGTTGTGCATAGGGGCAGGCAACTTCATCATGTAAAACACATTGCTGCAGAAACCACATCTGTAAGGAGCCCATGAATGCATTGGTGCAAGCTTTCCTGTAAGGAGACCAGCTACAGTGGTGACTCATGCTCCAACAGGAGCAAAAATTGTCCAACTTTCAGTGTCCTATCTAATTGTTCAACTTTCAGTGTCCTGTCTAATTGTCCAACTTTCAGTTTCTTGTCTGATTGTTCAACTTTCAGTGTCCTGTCTAATTGTTCAACTTTCAGTGTCCTGTCTAATTGTCCAACTTTCAGTTTCTTGTCTGATTGTTCAACTTTCAGTGTCCTGTCTAATTGTCCAACTTTCAGTTTTCTTGTCTAATTGTTCAACTTTCAGTGGCCTGTCTTATTGTCCAACTTTCAGTGGTCTAACTGTTCAGCTTTCAGTGTCCTGTCTAACTGTCCAACTTTCAGTGTCCTGTCTAATTGTCCAACTTTCAGTGTCCTGTCTGACTGTTCAACTTTCAGTGTCCTCTCTAACTGTTCAACTTTCGGTGTGCTCTCTAACTGTCCAACTTTCATTGTCCTGTCTAACTGTTCAATTTTTAGTGTCCTGTCTAATTGTCGAACTTTCAGTGTCCTGTCTAATTGTCCAGCTTTCAGTGTCATGTCTTACTGTCCAACTTTCAGTGTCCTGTCTAATCATCCAATCCAATTTTCAGTGTCCTGTCTAATTGTCCAACCTTCAGTGTCCTGTCTAATTGTACAACTTTCAGTTTTCTGTCTAATTGTCCAACTTTCAATTTCCTGTCTAATTATCCAACTTTCAGTTTCCTGTCTAATTGTCCAACTTTCAGTTTCATGTCTAATTGTCCAACTTTCAGTGTCCTGTCTAATTGTCCAACTTCCAGTGTCCTGTCTAATTGTCCAACTTTCAGTTTCCTGTCTGATTACTAAAAGCACTAGAAATCTTCTTTAATAACCCTTCTCAGAAACTTACAATATTAAAAGACTCACTATCAACAATTCAAGCGCTAAGAAACCTAGGAGAATGCAGTGGACTTGTTATAGGGGAGGAGATATTTGTAGCTACCACATATTTATATTCCGGAGGATGTTCAGTTTTAGTAGCTTGGGCACCTTCACGTGTTGGCATAGAGGTAAAGGAAAAGGCAGATAAAGAAGCTAAGAAAAGTAGATTTGATAAAAATCTAATAAATGTAGGGATGAGTAAATCAGAGATTAAAAGCTTGCTTAGACAAATATTTAATAATAACAGATGAATGGACAGCAGTGGGATAAACATCTGAAAGGAAGACATGCACATAAGATGTTCAAGGCTCCTGTAATGTTATGATGTATGTATATAATCATTACCTCGTCATCTACACAAGCACAAACATGTTTCAGAAAGCACTCAGTAAAAGCATGTTCAGTTCGTAGCCATGTTTATTTACAGAATATCGTACATGTCAAGATTCGCATTATATTACAATGTGTGGTTCGTACTTTAATGTATTCATATTACATCCCCCCTTTTTTGAAAAAAAAATGTGTGCAAACATTTCCAACGAAATGTTTCATGTGAGAAAGGATAAGTATGTGTAATGCTCAGTGTGAGTATATATGTCACTGTCTGTATCGGCTGGGAGGTGTCACTGTACGGCCAGAACGAGTGGTGTAAAGTGCTGGTGGTTCTGCGGAAGTCCCTGGTTTAGCTTGAGTTGGTTGTGATTTTGGCCTTGGCGCTTGTTGGTTTTGTGGGGCACCAAAGTCTGGAGTTACTGCATTGTCTGTTGAAAGCATGGGAATTCTCTGTTCTGTTGTATTCTGTGGGATTTCTCTTATGTCCACTCTGTTTCACCTCAGGAGGTTGCTGCTGCTGTCTGGTCTTAAAGTATAGCTCCTGGGTTCAGGGTTTCTGGAAATGATTGTTGCTTTTGACCATGTGTCATTGTTGTGGTTGTAGGTAGTCACATGCTGACCAGGATATAATGGTGGTAAGTCTTTAGCACATTTGTCATAGTTGGATTTCTGAACTTGCTGACGATGCTGAAATTGATCATATGTGCTGTCTCTATGTTGTGGACGGAAGTGGACCTTAGATGGTAGGAGGTCTTTAATTCTTCTATCAAACATAAGTTCTGCTGGACTGTCGATCTTACTGTCTACCGGTGTTGTTCTCCATCTCAAGAGTGCTAGGTGTACATCCTCTGTTCTTGTTTTCTTCATGATTGACTTGATAGTTTGTATCTGTCTCTCAATGAAACCATTAGATTTAGGGTATCTAGGTGATGATGTTGTGTGTTTGATCTTCCAGTCCTTAGTGAAGTTTCTGTATGCTTGACCTGAGAAATGTGGACCGTTGTCTGATCTAATTTCATCTGGGATGCCAAACATGCTGCAATACTTCTTTGTAATGTCTGCAATAACAGCTGATGGTGAGGGTTGTGAAAGTTTCTCAATGATGGGAAATTTGCTGTAGTAATCAGCAATAATAAGATAGTCATTATTGTCGATTGAGAAAATATCAGTTCCTATAATGCTCCAAGGGCTCAATGGTATGTCTGATGGTATGAGAGGTTCTCTGCACTGCCTATTTGCATGTTCTTGGCAAATTGAACAGTTTTTTACATAGTGTTTCTATGTCCTTGTTTATCTGTGGCCAGTAAACATCTTTCTTTGCTCTCAGTTGTGTCTTCACAATACCAAGGTGACTATTATGGAGCTGTTTAAGGATGATATCGCGTTGTGTTTCTGGTACAACAATGCGATTTCCTTTAAGGATCAGACCATCTTCGATGCTTAACTCGTCCCTCATCGAGTAGTATGGACGGATGTGTGTTGGAACTTCCCTGATAGAGCTTGGCCATCCATGGTATATCAGTTCTTTGAGAGAGTTAAGGATAGGATCTCTCATTGTGTCTTCTCTGATGTGTTCAAGCCGATTATCACTAAACTTGACAAAATCAACTTTGATGTTTGGGGTAAGATCTGCTGTCTTGTTGGGGTTTGGTAGTCTGCTGAGAGCATCTGCAAGACCTACATCCTCTTTAATGTTGTTAATAGTTACCACACTCAGCTTTTCGCACATTGGTAAACCCAAAATTGCAGGTCCTTCAACATCTACCAAGTAAAATGTTGACGATGTCCATTCAGAGTCTCTGTATGAACATTCAAGTGTTACTGCTCCGAAACAGTCTATACTTGTTCCATTGTAAGCTCTTAGCTTTGTCCTGCCACTCCTACGTTTTACATCCCTTGTGGGAAATCCTTGCTCATCCACCTTGTCAGGCATGATCTGTCTGAATATTCTTAAGGGTAGAGTGTTACCTTGGGCACCTGTGTCTATCTTGAACCGAATATATCTTTCTTTGTGCCTTTTAATTCCTGGTATTCGGAATTGTACCTTGCAGAAAGCCTGCGTTCTCTTTGGTTCATTACTGAAAGTTAGTATCTTCACAGTATCAAATGTGGAAGGATCACTTTCTTCACTGGAGTCAAGGTCCTCAGTCATCATAAAGTGTGTTTGTTTTGATGACTCTCTGCTGTGAAGGTTGTGTTGAGCACTGTCTTGTTTCCTCTTGAAACATAATTTTATCCAGTGGCCCCTCTTTCTGCAGTAATGACATGTAGAGTCTTTAGCTGGACAGTGGTTTTGTATGTGGTTTAGGCCACAACATTTACACATAGCACCTCTGCTTGTGTTGTGTTTTTCTTGTTGCTTCGAACCAGTTGCTCTGTTTTGTTTGGGTTTATAGCTTTTCACTGCATCCACCTGGGCTGCTAATGTACCTTGCTGAATTTGTTTAATGTTTAGTGCTTGTGCCTCGTGTTTCCTGCCTTCATCCAGAAGTTGTTGTAAAGTTAGCGTATCACTCTGGCTCAGTAGCCATTTCTGGAACTCTTGCATTGGTGTGCTAAGAAGAATCTGTTCAATAATTCGCTCTTTTTCTTCTTCGTTGCTAAATTTACATACTCTTGTTTTCTCCTTAATGCGAGTGAAGAAATCATCTAGGCTTTCACCACGTTTCTGTCGCAGGTGGTGAAGCTCTAATCTTGCCGCTCTAAAGTTTGTGTGCTTTATGATCAGACGCTTTTCAAATTCGTCCAATATGGCTACGGGGTCGGTTGCCGACTCAACCGGCATGGCGGTAGCAAAACTGTTGTAGATTTTCAAACCTTCATCGTCCAATGCTTCTAGGATATATGGAGTTAGGGTTTGTCCTTCCAGACCAGTGGTCTTGGAATATAGATCTATGCGTTGGCGCCATAACAAGAAAGCTTCACTCTTATCACCTCGACCGGCAAATCGCATTTGCGGTGCGCTGCGGTAGTGTTTAGTTTCCATGGTTGACCTCAATGACGAATTTTAGCCGAACAAACTGTACTCACGTGTTATCGTGTAGCTGTTTTGCGTCGGTCCGGTATCGACCGCTGCCACCATGTAATGTTATGATGTATGTATATAATCATTACCTCGTCATCTACACAAGCACAAACATGTTTCAGAAAGCACTCAGTAAAAGCATGTTCAGTTCGTAGCCATGTTTATTTACAGAATATCGTACATGTCAAGATTCGCATTATATTACAATGTGTGGTTCGTACTTTAATGTATTCATATTACAGCTCCAACAAGAAAATGTCAGATATCTAGGGAATTGAAAATTGTCAGTAACCGGAAACTGCTCAGACAACAGCTGGGAAAAGGCTGTTTCAGAATAAAAGAACTTTACAGTGCAGGATGTCTTCAAGACAATAATATAGAACATTTCTTGTTAAAATGAAAAAGGTATGAACAAATTAGAATCCCAATATTAGATTATTTGCAGGCTTCATATTCACCCATAAATATAGATCAGGTGTTAAGACTAGACAGACCTAGAGAGCTGCATAATATAGTGAAACAGTATTTAACAAGAACATAAGTTAATTTATAGTGATTGTTGGATATATGGCAGGAAGGGTGAAGGTGTGGTGGTTTTCTAATAAAACATATTACTAACAACAAGTGAAAGTCAGATAAATATCAAACTAAACATCCCAGGCCTTTAAACCCCTCCCCCTATTTCTTGTTTTTTTTTTTTTGGAGTGTTTTTTGTTTGGCTTATGTTTGTTTTTGTTTTGTTTCTCTTTTTTATTTATTTTTATTTGTTTTTCTTTTTTTCACACACACAAACAGTTTGGTGGTAATTTTGATGTTCACTGTTTGCAGTAATTGGATGATATGGTGCCACTTTCATGTTTCAGCAATTGTACATCTTATTTGGACTTGAAAACACTATATATCCTAATTGAAACTCTTCAGAGGTTGAATCAGAATCAGTTACAGAAACAAATGGAATGTAGAACATCCAGGGCACACACAGAATGATGCTTACTACCAGCTCCACAGAAGAGAACAAGTGGTAATCTTCAGACTCCGCACTGGCCACAACAGATTGAGATACCATCTATTCAACAAGCTAAAGATAGGAACTACCGATCAGTGTAACTGTGGCACTGATAAAATGACTGCTGAACATCTGCTTCAAAGTTGCCCCTTATATGTGGTACAGAGAAAGTGCATATGGCCGACGCCAGCTCCTTTTGTGGAAAAGCTTTACGGGGATTCAAATAGCCTCAAACTGACTACTGCTTTCTTTGAGAACATTCAAGTGGACGTCTGAGAGTGTACGAAGAAGAAAGAAGAAGAACAAGATGTTTTTCATCATCAGTTATTTTTAAAAAAAATCTATCTCTCTGGATCATCCCAGTTTTCTTTGCTTCTCTTTTAACATTCTATGTGTATTCATTGCCTACTTCTGTTCTGATGAGTTCCATGTTAGGGATTGCCTGATGATATTTGAAGAAAAATTCCTTCAAGATTTTTCCAGGTTAGATTTCCTTACTTCTGTTACTGCCATTTCTCCTTTCATCTTTCTTCCCATATCTATCCACCATTTCAGTCATATGAGCCTTCTCAGACAGTGGTCTGGGCATTCATTACTGTTTCCTTTTTTATTAGCTACTAGGGGAGATTGGCAGCGCTGTGGTTAGTGCACTGGCTTCCTAGCTCGGTGGTCCATGGTTCGATCCCCAGTTGAGGTGGGATTTTTTTAGACCGCAAACGGCTCCGGGGTCGACCCAGCCTCATGAAATGGGTACCAGAGCAACTCTGGGAAGGTTAAGGCGGCTGGCGTGATGTTGACCACATCACCCCTAGAGTGCCGATGGTCAAGAAAATATGGACCTAAAACCATATTCCCAAAATGCCTCAGTGGGCGTGTAACAGGATCCTTTACCCCTCCTCATTCCAATCAATCCAAAACCTACTCATTCCCACATTCAACTACCACCCTTCCCATACTAACCTTCCTACCCCACACACAATCCTCCTCTCTACTAACCTTCCTCAAAAAAAATCTAACCACAATTATGTTATCTTGTGTGTATACTCTAAAAAAATCTTGTGTGTGTTTCTTCAAAAAAATAATTATAAATTTCCTCTATTTGTGTCTTTATTTCAATAAAAATTTTACGGTGTGTTAATATAGTATTGTCCCTCACACCTATCGTGTATATCATCTACCAAAAACCCTCATCAAATCCCCCATATAATTAATACAACTAAAATATTGATAACTTCCTAATAACTAATGTCTATCCAATCCCCCCAGTGTCAAATAAACCCCCATCATCTTATCCCTTTCTAAAATACAACCATAAGTACCACCCCCCCGTAACCTATACAATATACACAATAATAATTATAAAAACAACTAACAAAAAGATCAAACTATATATAAACACTCTATTAATAAAATACAATACACAAACCTTATACCAATCTTACTCCATTTCATAAACCCCATATTCAAACTACACAATATAACTTATGTTTCTATCAAACATAATACCCTATATACAAAAATCAACCAATTCAATCCTATATGCTTGTGTGAACCCAGCTATCAACCTTCATCCTGTGACCCACATCCATTAGTATCATTTTATTAGACATATACACACTCCAATGCACACAAATATCCAACACATTACACACTATATATCCATAAATACTCACTTCTTGTTATACAACATCAACAATCAATCACCAAAAACTCTCAAATACAGATCTCCATTCAACAATTTATAACCATATATCCACCCACTACTCCCTAAACATAGATTTGTATCTGTTTCTCCTTCCATAAACTACCAATACAACAACCTATCATCCATATTCTATTCAACCCCAAATCAAATAACTTACTCACATTCCATTAGCAAACCCATATCTGTCAACGCAGTCTTATTCATAAAATCACCAAATCTCTCTTCACTTATACATTAATCCTCCACCCACCCCCACTCTAACAATCACCTCACTTATTAATCACACTCAATCAACATCCTTAACCCCATATCCCCATACATTCAACCATACAAACTATCCTAATATCACACTCACATACAATCTATCTCAAATTATTCATGCTACATTTAATAATTCACTAAACCCCCCCTAAACAATCAACATCTCCTACATCCTTAACCCATAACCCTCTTCTACCTTTCTACAATTTACTATCCAAACAACAATCCCACCTTCTAGTGTGGTTTTTAATTAATATTATATCTTATATCCTTAATTAAATCTCATCACAACCCAATAACCCACAAAACATCCTCCTTTAATACCCTTCATTCTACCTACAACCACATACACTTAATCCATTACCCCCATTCTCCCATTTACAAATCATAATTGTTCCCATTCTTAACTAAATTTTACTTATTAAACTATCAAATCAATTCCATATAATACCAATACTAAAAATTTCCATTATAACACCCCCAATACACATTTTATTCCATATTTAATCATCAAATAATTCTTCTTTACCATCTACCTATACTCATTTCCTCAAATACCTATTACATTCACTCATATTGTCAAACATAAGCACCTACATTCTAATCAATCATCAATAAAACAAATAATCTATATAACTCCCCCTCAAATTTCCCCCAACAAATACAAACTACATAATTCCTTTAACAATATAAATCATAAATCATCAATTCATTATCATCCAAAATATCATTAAATATCTTAACTTAAAATTAAACCTTCTAAATATGATCAATATTAATTATCTATTATCACACAATCATATTCTTATACATTCATATAATAATATTCTATCTCCCACATTTCTTCATTTAATCACCTTATAAACAAAAAAATTCTATGTTATAAATAATAAACATAATTCCTTCCAACTCTTAACCATATCTTCTAACTAATACCTCAAAACAACTTCCTCAATAATAAATTACATACATAGAATTATATTATCCCCAAATCAATCCAAATTTACATGTTTAAAGCCCATAACTATCCATAAAGTCAATACCATAATTAAACTGTTTAATATATTCATAACCTACTTATACCAATCAATATACACAACCCAAACATATCCATTCCTATAACTTTATCAACAAATAAATTCATATACCCCAATAGTTAACCTCTTATATTACATGACCTTTAATCTCAATACATCTTAACACATTCTAGTGATACCATTCCCTATACCAAATTATATTCAAAATCTTAAAATAATCCTAATCATATAAACCCTCCATTAACGAATAATGTCATAATGAACATAATCCACACACTCATATTAAACCCCAAATTCTTCATTTCAATAAATTCAAGTGTAACACCCCATTAAATCTATACCATAATTATGATCAGTAACCCATCATCCCCTAAAATTCCACCATATGTGTGTCCTTTAATCCACTTCCAATTATTTTTAAAACATAATATTCTCCTATCCACCCTCCTATCACAAATTTCACTTAAACATTATACATAATTCATCCATACCTTATTATACATAATACTTATAAACTTAAAACTTAATCATAACCAATCATCCACAACTCTCACTACACCTCAATAAACATTACTAACTTTCCTTTTATTCATTAATCTATCATTCAAACCATAAACCATCATATTAGCCCATCACCCTAATATACATATTCTCCATATTTAACATCCCACCCTTTCTACTCCCTCTCATTACATATAAACCAACAATCACTCCCCAGAAAGGTTCAATATAATATCATTTATTCTCTTCCCCCCTTCACTCCAACTTACAAATAAACCCCTAACTATATTTCATCAAAATTTAACCCCATACAAAATCTCATACCACCTTAACTCCATAAACCCCCCAAAACATTAAAGAATTAACACACCCATTATCATCCAATTCTACAATAACAACAATTACTCATTCACATATCATAAACAACCTCATCAACGAAATTTAAACACTACCCTCCCTAACACTCCATACAATCTCATCCACAAAATAATCATTCCTAACCTTTTTAATGAGAAAACAGAAACCACCATATGAATATTTCAAAACACTATCAAAACAAACCCCTTACACATGAAACATAAACCCACTTATCATAAAAATAATTATTCCGCAATTCACCTTCATCCTATCACATAATCACATTTCAATTACTCTCAAATCCTACACTATTCATCCTATTATTAAACACATTTATCCCATACATCAAATTTTCAAACCATATCTCCCACAAATATTATCCTTACATCTATAATCTCCCCTCATTTTACATTTCAATTGCCAAAAATACAAAATACATTAAAAAAAAATATCACCCTAAAAAAATAACAAATTAATTACTTAAAAAAATTAAATTAAATCCAAATAAACCTCATCCTGGGGGGGGCCCCCACCTAACTAACAAAAAAACCAAAAGTCATAATACCTAACTAATTTCAAACCTCCATCATCTTTTAAATACTTATAACTCTAAAACCAAACCCATCCCCCATTAAATTTAAACTTCAATACAAAATTAAAATTCCCAAAACAAACTCTCAACCCAACCCATCCAAACCATTACATATCTAAAAATAGGAAAATCCAACAATAATTCTAAATCTATTATTCCAAAACAACCTCTCCAACCCATATAAAAATTCCCAAAAAAACTATTTAAATCCCCCTTATTACCAATTACAACTAATAAATTCTATAAATATCCAAATTACATACACTACCATCCTTCTATTTCTAAGCCACACCCTCTCCAACCAATTAATTATTCCATAAATCCATAAACACCCCAATATCCACAAACCCCCCCAAAATTTAAAATTCCTGAACTACACTACATTCCAACAATAAAACATAATATACATTAACCCCCCTTATAAATACCCACCCTCATCAAATTCATTACCCTATTAATCCCCCATCACTCAGATCTCATACCCCCATTAACCCCAAACAACCATTGAAAATCCCAAATAAACAAATAAAACAATACCCCACCAACCATATGAACTAGTCAAAAATCCATATTACAAAACATATTTTTCCATAAATAACCACACTCAATTACACCCTAATTAAATATCTAATCAGTAAATATCCTTAGACCAAATTACTTACTGTTAAATTAATCTACCTCATCTCATCCCCTCTACCAGAGGTCAAAACATCTACAAGACTCAACTCTGTCTTTCAATACCACTTACTGCGAGTATTGATATATCATATAGTAATTCTGTTGTCTCGAAATATGTCCTTCACCCATTAAATTTATCATTCGATAAATCCCTTAATAATTCAGTCGGCTCCACCAATCCCCTACTATTGAATTCTTTTATCCTAATATAAGCATCATTCCACCATCATATTGTTGTGGCCAGATAGATTCTCACTTAAGTTTATCGTCCATTAATTCATGTTCAATTACACCTCTTCATCCCTCATAATTTTATTTCAACACTAGGAATTCCCCCTCATTCTCTAATCAAGTTTATCCCCTCACAATTCTGTCACCCCCCCATCACACCTTAATTTCAGATTGTGGAATAGACTTGCTTTCCTCACCCACATATCTGCATTCTTAGTCAGAATTATATCTAATCATCCAGTAAATTTCTCTCTACTCTCGAATGAATTTGGTTGTTCTCTCATATTTTTTATGTATAATTAGTACAACCTGCACTGATTGTCCTTATTGTATTCCATATCTTATAGTTCATTCACCATGGCGGGTTCAATTTATTGTCTACAGTATCATTCTATGCTGTTATTAAATTGTTTCATCGTATATCGCAGAAGAGTTATTAATTCAATCAATTTTTGTTTATCCAATTACGATAACATAATTTTTTACAATGTTAGAATCCCCTTTCCTCCAATTCCTTTATTATACATTCTAAGTCATTGTTTCAACCACCTTATCAATTACATTGTAGAATTGTTATATAGTTAATTCACCAACCTTCTTCCTATTCAGTAATTTTACTCCCACTTCCCCACTTAATCATTCCAACCCCCTTATTCAATTCCATACCCCCCCTAACTATCATCAACACTTTTCATCAGAGTCCATAGTTAACACTCTTACTAATCAGTTCCCGTGTTGTTGCGGCGCAAGTTTATTTCATAACTAATCAACCCACACTACCCTTCATTAATTCATATAACATAACAGTTCCTTCTAATCTGCGGCAATATAAACATGTTTTTATCATGTCACGTCCTAATTCCATTTAGCTGTCGTAGATTGTTTCAATCACCCTTCATCAATTTCCAGTTCGTTAAACCTGTTTCATCATAACTATTAATGTTGTAGCATTCCCCCCCCGCTCTCTTTCATATAAAATCTTTACAACCAATCACTCTGAGTCTCGCAGATAGTGCTGTTCCTACTTTAATTATTTATGACCATAACTAATATTAATCACCACTTATTTTTCCTCAATATTTAAGCCTTTTACGTGTGTAAGTTTGTCAACCCCATTCCTAACTTCATATGTAACATAACTAATCATTCTATACCTCTCTACAATTCATGATAAATCTAACTTATTCGTCCTCATGGTTATTCTATTTCTTGGAGAACATGTAATTCATTCACGCCACTTCTCAATTCGATATATTGTGTCCTTACTATATTTATGTCTTCCAGACATCGCGCATTCCCGGGGATCTATTACTTTACGAATTCTATTCACAATTCCCAAACTTCAGTACCTTATTCAGACATAACGTATTTAGTAGCGCGTACTCATCATGAAGTCTATGGTATTTAGAGGCGTCGTCATCTTAATTAAAAAGCTTGCAGTATTTCAGCATAAAACTTAATTACTAGATTACTTGTAGTGTCCGATCCTTCTCTAGGAGTTAGTAGCTTATATCTTATGGATAATGATTCTGTAAATTCATCAATTATTATGCCTAAACATTACATCAGGTCTTCCATAGCAGATTACTTCTCGTAGTGGGACTGAAGGTGGGTCACAGTTATTGACCTTAAGATTCTATTCAATCGGGACTCCACTTGTCAGAGTATAATAACTGGGGGTTCTTATCTTCCCGCTTGACTGCTCTAGAATTCATTTATACCAATTTGCAAGACCAAACCATCAAGTACCCATTCAGATATTACAGCTGGGTAAATGAATTCCATCTAGTATTCCTCCATATTCGGATATATAATAACGCATATCTCGAATCAATCCCCCCTAATTCATAACTCATGTAAAATATGGCGCTCCATATGAATGTTGTGTAACTTGCATAATAGAGATACGATGCTTTTAATATGTGTCTGTGATGTCTTATTCCACACCCGAGTATAACTAACACAATCTGTATTATTATCGTCATTCATATTTTCTTGAAATAATTTCCTAGCTCGATCCGAAATTAATCTATGAGACCTGCTAGATCTAGTGGGCATGGTTAGGTTCCTTGAAAACCCCAAGAATACGGAAATCCATGAATACAGTACCATTGATCCTATGGGGAAGAGGGGGTTAGGTTCCTGTGGGACCCTGTTCACCATACACTTTTGCTACCGATCACCATAAACTCATCATTTCGTGTAGCCTACCCTCCTTGTAAAAAGCAGCTTATTTATTATACTGTGCTTTTTATAAATGTATTTTATACACTGTTTTCTTTGTAATAGTACAGTATGTACGGTGTCGTAGATTTTCGATAGGAGAATTAAGACTAGGTTTGGTCCCTTCTGAATAGGTTTGAATAGGTGATAGACTCAGTGAGAGTTAGTGAAAGGTAATAGAATTTCCACACACGTGAGATGATAGATTTTGATATAGTGGCTGTCTCTGAAAGCGAAAAGAATTCTTCTCTCTCTCACCTATCTTCTACAACAGTTGTTACAGCGTCAGACAGACTACACCAATATACATATTACGTATATTTCTATCACTCACAGGCCCGCACATACACGTGACGACAGGTAAACACACCGACGTGGGAAAACTATAACAATGATATATATATTATCTAGAACGAGCTGACCAAACACGATTATTAAGTTCAAGAGCGATTTTATTATCAGGAAAAATCGGCTCACAACATCAAAGAAAGTACATCAAGGAAAATACATATACACATAGTCATAAAAATTCAAGGAAATGTTGCAAGGATGATAGCCCCGTTAGGGTGTTAACTCTAGGTTTAGCCCGGCCCCGTTAAGAGAACAGATGATGGCGCCCGAGTCACAGATACATAGGGTTTGAGTCTAAGAGTTGTCTTTGTTTTATCTCGTAATTATATGCACAGAGTTTGAAAAAAATCTGATTTAACCTAAGACAAAACACAAGAACTCTAGCCTTAGCAACAAATTATGCAGATTGAAAAAAAAATTAGGACAGCAACAGGGTGTCAAAGATAAAATAGTGAAAAATATCACTCAAACCAGCGTACACTCATTCATTCCGCCATGGCTTCTCATACTTGTACTCACGACTTTGCTTGCTGCCTCTTGGAACACATTGATTTTAGATTTTCACACAGACTCAAAAAAATGCAGTCTTCTGCCAAGAAGTCCCCAGTTCCAAAAGACGTATTTAACTCGGAGTCTCCGGGAACGACTACTTGGGTGTGCAAATTTGTTCATATGTCTGATTAAGTCACCTAACAATTATTCCAGGCGCGGGAGTTAGCAGAGCACAGTGTCAATAGCGTAGGTTTCTAGAAATGATGAATGTCGGGTCGGTGCCTTCCCTCAGTATAGGATTCACTTTAGTCACACCACAGATTTGTCCACAAGATATAATCTAGTCGGGAAATGATTGTTAATATTCACGCCACCAGGCAGCAAATTATATAGAGTTTCTAGAAGAAATTAAGTGCTGGCTCCAAGGTCCAGTATTTATCATTACAGTCTTTGAAAACCCGTTATAGGGATATTAGTATTTCTGTCTAACTTGCACCGTCAGATCAGTGTTACTTGAGAAAAACCCACGTGGTTCAAAATAAGGACTGTCTATTTCTTCACAAGTATGGAAACTACTACTAGGTGCTGGTAAAGTTAGGGTCACCCCAAAACTTTCACTGTGTGGAGGAAAAATATCACATATAATATAATAAACAGAATCTGTACTGATTATAACTTACATTTAAACTTGCAAGCAGAGAGCTTTGCTTATCATTTAAACTTCCCGTGACGTAAGTTATATTTAAAAATCAGCATTCCTCATAAATTAGGAACACGTGCGTATCCCGTCATCATTCATGAGGCTCGATTCTAGAGTTTATACGTTAGTTTAGAAAAATACACTCGACTGAGTATTAGCAGTTAAATTAAATTCATAAATAGCTACAATTGCCGTTATAAGCTAGAAATTAAATTTCCTTCTGCTTTCCACTGAATGCTTCCCTAGAAAATATAATAGCCTACCACTTTATTTCTCTTCTGCGCTAAAGAAATAGATTAAAATGAATTAAGCGATTTAACACTTTAACACTCACAAAATCTATATATCTATCATATTAATTACCTCAACCACAGAATTACAGGTAGTCGCACAACTTAAGAATAAAAATGCTGAAAATATTTCTGGAAGTCTAGAAGTTCGACAAATTGCCGAAACAAACTGAGATCTTCGCTAACAGCTATTCTGTTTTCGAGCGACCTATCTACTGTGGAGTCTATGAGCGAGAATGAAATTAAAGTTTCAAACTTGGCCAATATCTTAAAATCAGACAAAGGGCCCAAACTTACTTCGCCAAGCGAAATTATCTCCCCTACTCCCAACATTTACGTCCGCTTAACGCGTGTCGTAACTGTCACCTACTGACCACGATGTACGCGTGTCAGTTTCAAATCCCAGACAGCCTGACTCCATTTCAGGGCAGTTTTCACACTACAGCTGACCATGGCCCAAGTGAGCGCCGTGTCAGTTTGGGATTTTCCAGACAAATGTCTGGATACTGACCGGTGCAGATGTAAAGTATCACACCTCACCGGGACTAATGCCGAGAAGAAGCTCGCGCGCTCGGTGAGAATGTAGACGATTTGCTACGTCCTATGTTCAGCGAACCGACTTATCACGCCTTCTGACGCCCTGCAGCCCTGACATCTACGTAATATCGTCCTAGCGCGATTCTCAGTTTTAGAGAAAGGAAAACAGGTAAAGTTTGCGAATTATATGAAAATAATATTCGCAAAACGAATGGATGAAAAATATACAGGAAAAATGAAATACAGAGATAATAAAAGAGAGAATTTGGGTGAACGAATAGGAAGAAGATGTAGGAAATGTAGGGCGGTCGGGTTGATCAGACTGTTTGGGGTGGTTGGGGTACTTGTTCTTGTAGAACTTGGATTTTTCAGGAGGGGGGTTTTGAGGTCCAGTTTCTCTGTGGTTGTTTTGGTTAGAAGCCTGAGAAGATTGCTCTAGGTTATGTTTTCGAAAATGCTCCTCTGTCGGTTTCCGCTTTGTGGCCGGTAGTTCAGCCAGCGCATTGTGATAACGCTCAGACTTTTCCAAAATGTCTTCAAGTTTTTCTGCCCCCTGCTCAGCGAGAAATCTCCGGGTATCAGCAGACAAAGTGTTCTTTATTTGTTCAGTTAGAACAAGTTCCTCAAGACCTTCATAGGTAGAGGGGAGCTGCGAAAGCTCAAGGCACTTTGTTAGATATCCCTTAAGACGAGATGAGAACTGGTGAAAAGTTTCAGAATTCTCTTTCCGGCTGTTGCGAAACAGTTGCAAAAACTTGCGAGCGTTCATTTCAAAGCGCTCCAGTAACGCTTTCTTCAACACATCGTAGTCGTCTTGTTGGCTACTTTCCAGCTTAGAATAAACATCATAAGCAGAACCTTTTAGGGCCTGGGAAAGTTTCATATTCCAACGCGACCTCTCTAACCCGTACAGAGTTGCAATTTTCTCAAATTTCCCAAGCCAAGTGTCAATCTTCTCATTTGGACAAGGGAAAGATTCTAGCGGGAAAGACATAGCAGAGAGATGAGTAGATTGAGTGTTAGAAGGATCAGTTAAGGAAGAATGAGGAGAAGACTCTCCATTGCTGGAGGTAGAGGCAGCACCACGACTTTGGAACTCTAGAGTTTTAAGCGCCAACTCGTGCTGTCTCTGTTCCCTCTCCTTCTCCTGCTGTCTCTCCTCCCTCTCCTTCTCCTGCTGTCTCTCCTCCCTCTCCTTCTCGTGCTGCATCCTGCGAATTTCCATTTCCTCATCCATCTTCTTCTGCTGTAAAGCTTCGGCTGCTTCTTCTTTCCTCCTTAGTTCTTCTTCTTTCCTCTCCGCATCATATCTCTCAAGTTCGTCCCTGACAAAAGCTTTCGCTTCCTCTCCTTCCAGTCCCTCCTCTCTCGCTTCGTCCCTGAGAAGTTGTCTAAGCTTTGCCCTCTCGGCCATATTATGTCAGTGACTGAGACACGTGGAGATAGAAAATAGGAAAAAGAATAACCTGGTTCCTACCACTTACGAGAAAAAAAAAAACCAAAAATTCAAAAGATGATATCCTTAACCCTGGGATACCTCCTCCAAAGTAAAATCTAACTATCGCTGCTATTATCGGCAATAAAGCACTCAATGCAAAACACGACTACGCCAAATAAATGGTAGTTAAGATTACAACTGAAAATTAAGTTGCTACAGTGGAAAAGCAAAAGAATATTGCAAAAATTAAAGAGAAAAAATAATCCCTTAATTTTTAAAAATCCACTATAAGTTCGCCCCTGAAGTCAGATCGGGTAAGGGAGGGAATTAATCTGGACAAAAAAGTCCGAAACACACTCCTTAACTTAGTTCAAACGCCGTTCTGCCTCAGTACCCAGTGAATGTTATACACTCACCACTTTACCAGCATTTAGTATTACAATCAGCAGTTAACATATATCCCGACAAAATCAACCTGTAACCAAAATGTATATTATTCAAAGATGCTGTGGAAAAAAAAAAAAAAACTTATTAGTTTGTGTGGTCAGCACGCCCGTAAACAGATCGCTAGTCTAGGGGGTAATTTTTTTTTTTTTTTTGATACACAGTCACAAGACATCACACTCTTACTCTATATCAGAATACAGAATCTTAAGTTCAAAATCCAGATAGACGAGTCCACGTTTGTCGTACTCGTCTTCCTATTCTAAGTTCAAAGACCGGAAACGAGCCCTCATTTGTCGTAGATTTCCGATAGGAGAATTAAGACTAGGTTTGGTCCCTTCTGAATAGGTTTGAATAGGTGATAGACTCAGTGAGAGTTAGTGAAAGGTAATAGAATTTCCACACACGTGAGATGATAGATTTTGATATAGTGGCTGTCTCTGAAAGCGAAAAGAATTCTTCTCTCTCTCACCTATCTTCTACAACAGTTGTTACAGCGTCAGACAGACTACACCAATATACATATTACGTATATTTCTATCACTCACAGGCACGCACATACACGTGACGACAGGTAAACACACAGACGTGGGAAAACTATAACAATGATATATATATATTATCTAGAACGAGCTGACCAAACACGATTATTAAGTTCAAGAGCGATTTTATTATCAGGAAAAAATCGGCTCACAACATCAAAGAAAGTACATCAAGGAAAATACATATACACATAGTCATAAAAAATCAAGGAAATGTTGCAAGGATGATAGCCCCGTTATAGTGTTAACTCTAGGTTTAGCCCGGCCCCGTTAAGAGAACAGATGATGGCGCCCGAGTCACAGATACATAGGGTTTGAGTCTAAGAGTTTTTCTTTGTTTTATCTCGTAATTATATGCACAGAGTTTGAAAAAAAATCTGATTTAACCTAAGACAAAAACACAAGAACTCTAGCCTTAGCAACAAATTATGCAGATTGAAAAAAAAAAAAATTAGGACAGCAACAGGGTGTCAAAGATAAAATAGTGAAAAATATCACTCAAACCAGCGTACACTCATTCATTCCGCCATGGCTTCTCATACTTGTACTCACGACTTTGCTTGCTGCCTCTTGGAACACATTGATTTTAGATTTTCACACAGACTCAAAAAAATGCAGTCTTCTGCCAAGAAGTCCCCAGTTCCAAAAGACGTATTTAACTCGGAGTCTCCGGGGGAACGACTACTTGGGTATGCAAATTTGTTCAAATGTCTGATTAAGTCACCTAACAATTATTCCAGGCGCGGGAGTTAGCAGAGCACAGTGTCAATAGCGTAGGTTTCTAAAAAAATGATGAATGTCAGGTCGGTGCCTTCCCTCAGTATAGGATTCACTTTAGTCACACCACAGATTTGTCCACAAGATATAATCTAGTCGGGAAATGATTGTTAATATTCACGCCACCAGGCAGCAAATTATATAGAGTTTCTAGAAGAAATTAAGTGCTGGCTCCAAGGTCCAGTATTTATCATTACAGTCTTTGAAAAAACCCGTTATAGGGATATTAGTATTTCTGTCTAACTTGCACCGTCAGATCAGTGTTACTTGAGAAAACCCACGTGGTTCAAAATAAGGACTGTCTATTTCTTCACAAGTATGGAAACTACTACTAGGTGCTGGTAAAGTTAGGGTCACCCCAAAACTTTCACTGTGTGGAGGAAAAATAACACATATAATATAATAAACAGAATCTGAACTGGTTAAACTTTTTTTTTTTTTTTTTTAAAAACTCGAGGGCGAAACCAGGTTATTATTTTTTTGTCTAACCGTGAATAAGTATTATACTGAGTATCTTATTTCTTCACACAGGTGTCCCTGCATAAAACACTAAACTACTGCGTTTCGGAGGTACCATTCAGCTGAGGCTCAGGAGCCGCCACCCTGGTGAGTTTTCAAATGTGTGGAGGAAAAATAACGACATATCAAATGATAAATATCAAATAAAGCAGAATAGAATCCCTGAACTGGTTAAAACTTACATTTAAACTTGCAAGCAGAGAGCTTTGCTTATCATTTAAACTTCCCGTGACGTAAGTTATATTTAAAAATCAGCATTCCTCATAAATTAGGAACACGTGCGTATCCCCTCATCATTCATGAGGCTCGATTCTAGAGTTTATACGTTAGTTTAGAAAAAATACACTCGACTGAGTATTAGCAGTTAAATTAAATTCATAAATAGCTACAATTGCCGTTATAAGCTAGAAATTAAATTTCCTTCTGCTTTCCACTGAATGCTTCCCTAGAAAATATAATAGCCTACCACTTTATTTCTCTTCTGCGCTAAAGAAATAGATTAAAATGAATTAAGCGATTTAACACTTTAACACTCACAAAATCTATATATCTATCATATTAATTACCTCAACCACAGAATTACAGGTAGTCGCACAACTTAAGAATAAAAATGCTGAAAATATTTCTGGAAGTCTAGAAGTTCGACAAATTGCCGAAACAAACTGAGATCTTCGCTAACAGCTATTCTGTTTTCGAGCGACCTATCTACTGTGGAGTCTATGAGCGAGAATGAAATTAAAGTTTCAAACTTGGCCAATATCTTAAAATCAGACAAAGGGCCCAAACTTACTTCGCCAAGCGAAATTATCTCCCCTACTCCCAACATTTACGTCCGCTTAACGCGTGTCGTAACTGTCACCTACTGACCACGATGTACGCGTGTCAGTTTCAAATCCCAGACAGCCTGACTCCATTTCAGGGCAGTTTTCACACTACAGCTGACCATGGCCCAAGTGAGCGCCGTGTCAGTTTGGGATTTTCCAGACAAATGTCTGGATACTGACCGGTGCAGATGTAAAGTATCACACCTCACCGGGACTAATGCCGAGAAGAAGCTCGCGCGCTCGGTGAGAATGTAGACGATTTGCTACGTCCTATGTTCAGCGAACCGACTTATCACGCCTTCTGACGCCCTGCAGCCCTGACATCTAGGTAATATCGTCCTAGCGCGATTCTCAGTTTTAGAGAAAGGAAAACAGGTAAAGTTTGCGAATTATATGAAAATAATATTCGCAAAACGAATGGATGAAAAATATACAGGAAAAATGAAATACAGAGATAATAAAAGAGAGAATTTGGGTGAACGAATAGGAAGAAGATGTAGGAAATTAAATGAATATAAACCCTACGTGACATACGGTCGTTTGTTGTACCAATGCTCAGGGAGGTAGAATTTTTCCTCGATGAGCTGAAGCAGGTAGGCGTCTCAAAATTTTTTACCTACTGCGCATGGCTGCGAAAACCCTTGAGGTGCCCACGAATGACAACAAATCACTTTATCTCTCGCGAATCTGCGAATAGCGAGGATTTACTGTATTTCCCAATGCATCGAAAGCTCCTCATGCCTTTCATATCATCATTTTGATATCCTTGTCTATTCCTCCAACTCTCTCCTTATTGCTGCCAAGATATATGTATGTTTTTGCATTCTGTAGGGATGTTTCTTTAACTGCAGCCTTGTTATCGTTTCCTTAATTTATGCTCATTCCCTTTGTCTTTCCTCTGTGCATTTTCAGACCTACTTGCTGTAACCTCTCATCAGCTATTTTTATTTTGTCTTGCATCTGATTATGGTTATGGGACAGAAGAGCCAGCTCATCGGCAAAATGTAGATCATCAAGCTGTTTAATGGTGGTGTGTAGTGTGGTGATAATATATGTTGTGAATATTATATATGCCATAATGATGATGTGGTGTATGATTGTCTTCTCCTTTATAGTACTTCCCTGTTTTAACTTTCATTTTTTAAAATGTCTGCAATAACTTTCATTTATTGTAATGACCGGAGAAAAATGAGTAATTCCTTTTTCCACTCATATTTTTGTATATGCCATTTTTAACGTTTGACCAATTCTCTCCAACAAGGTTATTCTGGACCTCGTTATAATGAAGCAGGAGATGTGATTCCTTACAGTCTTTTGGGAACATATGAAGATTTTCACAAGGAAGCAACCAGAAAAGGAGACCTTCACCTGGTTAGAATTTAACTATGACAAATTGTTGTATTATTTATTAGCACTGGCATTTTGAAAGCCTTGATAGCGCCGTGGTTAGTGCACTGGCTTCCTAGCTCGGTGGTCCATCGTGTGATCCCCAGTTGAGGTGGGATTTTTTAGACCACAAATGGCTCCAGTGTCGACCCAGCCCCATGAATTGGGGACCAGAGCATCTCTGGGAAGGTTAAAGTCGGCCAGCATGATGCTGACCACATCATCCCTAGTGTGCCGAAAGTCAAGAAAATATGGGCCTAACACGATATTCCTAATATGCCTCAATGGGCGTGTAACGGGATCCTTTACCCTTCTGGTATTCTGTGGAGTGAATACATGACACAAAAATTATGAAAACTTATTTAATGAAATAATTAGTGAATAGTTTTGTGTAGTAGAAATTGCTGTTATTTAACTTTGAAGTTAAATACCATTTGGTCCTTATAGTTTGTGTAATATTTACCATTGAGAACTCTTTAAGAACCACAAGTCAATAAGTCAGATCGAAGCAGATTTCCTGGTATTTTGGTTTTGTTTCATTTATAGCGCAGTTCTGAAACTTTAAACGACCAAAGAACATCATTTTCAATGACAGAACCTTCTTTCTATTCAAACATGATCGCTGAAGGAAAAAAAACTTGTTAATTTGTGGATTTTTAGCATATATTTTCTCATTTTCGAAATTGCCATGACCGCTAGATCTAGCAGGCCTCGTAGATTGGCTTCAGATCGAGCTAGGTTTTATTAGTGTCACTACTCATTATTATGACTGCTTCTACCTCTGGCGTGTTGTAAGAGGCTACTTAGCGCATGAGGCTGGCAACCTCAACATGTAAATTAAATTGTTAAAGGGGACCCGCGCTAGTGTAGTGGTTACCACACTGAGCTGGCGATCAGGAGATCCCAGGTTCAAGCCTGGGCGAGAAATTTGAAGGAGTGTCATCGACCGGGACTTGGACTGGAATAATTCGAGCCCTGGCGAAGACATTTGAAGTTGTGTCGTTGACCAGGGACTGGAATAACCTGAACGGCTCCTGAGCCTACCCAGCTCTAATGGGTACCACCGAAGACAGCGAGTATCTGCCTGAATGGCGAGAGGACACCTGTCAGCATACAGGGAAAAGGGATACTCACGTAAAAATCAGTCTCAGGTTAGACATACTAACCGGAGATTTCGCCTCGAGTAATAGTGGGCGTACGATAAAAAAAAAAAATTGTTAAAGAAACCAATGCTGCCGGAGCACATAAATGCTTTGATGCAGGTTTCCTGCAAAAGAAACAGATGCAATAGTGGTTCCATGCTCTGTAAGGAGCAAAATATAGAAAAGAAAGAAGAAAGACTCACTATTAGTTTCCTTATAGGACATGCCTGCACCCCAAGGAGACCTGGAAAGAGCAGAAACTCCATCTGTTAAGCATGAGAAGAAGAAAAGGCATAAAAGCCACAGCAACTCTGAAACAAGTGCTTTGAGGAACTGGTACTACAGGATGATGGAAAGAAAGAAGCAGCAAGGATACATATCAAGTGGGTTATGTTATTCAGTTTTTATTTTTTTATTATCTTTATATTAAATTTATTTATTAGATGTTATCTTTATTTTTAATTTGTTGCCACATTTAGCTCTGGTGGGCCTCTGAGGCGATAAAGAAAGAGCTAAGAATCTAACATTTTAGTACAAAAAAATTCAAAATAAAAACATAAAACAACTTCCAGCATGAGAATGAAGGTAGAGGGAGCTACTGCAGCCTTAAGGTGGCTAACTGAAACTTCATTAACAAAGACAGTCATTGTGTCAGACTCAGAGTCTATGCTTCAAAGGGTTAAAAATAGTTGGCTAAGACATGAATGGAAGACTTCAAATCTACAGGAACTAGTGTGGATCTACTGTCCTGGTCATGTAGGGGCACGCGGTAATGAGAGAGCTGACAGACAAGCATCAAGAGCACTCACAGTGGGGACACTGGATATGGATACGGGAGAGATACTGAGAACCATTAGTGATTGCCTGTTAGGGAACAACGCTGCATTAGATGAATCATCAAGGTTAAGACTGTTGGAATTTGGCATCAAACGTAAGGCTAGCAGAGATGGACGTATGAGAGGATGCAATCCGTCGTGTATATAACCAGCGAGCTACAGGAACAGTTAGCATTCACACTCTTCAGCATATACTGAGGGAGACTGAGCACCTGTTGGTTTGCGCCTTTTCAAAATCAACAAAATTTATGTAAAGCTGTCTTTGCCATTCTGAGCACTGCTCTATAATGTTCCTGAGAGTGAATATATGATCTACACATCTTCTGTTCTTTCTAAATCCTGCTTGTTCTTTCCTCAGTTTGTAGTCTACTGCCTTTGAAATTCTCTGTATAATTATCCTGCCTAGTATTTTGCTGGGAACTGAGAGAAGAGTGATTCCTCTCCAATTATTGCAGTCTGCAAGATCTCCCTTCTTGGGCAATTTGACAATTATTCCGTTCTTCCACTCTGATGGTGTTGTCCCCGTTTTCCACACTTGTGCAAATAGTGGTTCTAATAGTTCTGCTGCTAGCTCAGGGTCTGTCTTAAATAGCTCTGCATTTAAGTTATCATGGCCCGGAGCTTTACCGTTCTTTAACCCTTTGATTGCTGTGATGATTTCTTCTTTTCGTGGAATGTCTGTATTTACATCTAGATCGTTTTCAGCCTCAGGAACATTCAATTGTGTCTTTGGTATTTCCTTGTTCAGCGTTTCTCTGAAGTGCTCTGCCCATCTTGTTTCCTGTCCCTCTGCTGTCTTGATGAGATTTCCTTGCTTATCTCTTACTAATGTAATATTGTTTGCACCTTGTTTTCCGCTGATGAATTTAGTTATTTTGTATACTGTGCTTTGTTCATTTCTCAGTGCTGCCTCTTCTGCCTGTTTTGCAAGATCGTCTAGGAAATTCCTTTTGTTGGCTCGGGTTTGGCGTTTAACTTCCCTGTCCAACTGGCTGTACTGTTCGCTATATAGTTGCTTTAACCTGGGGGACTTCGCTTCTGTTTTCTTTCTTTTCATTTCCTTTCTCATCTTTATGGTGTTTAGTGTTTCTGGTGTTATCCAGTCTTGCTTCTTCCTTTCTTGGAATCCTAAGCATGATTTGCTACTTTCCTTATATATTGTTGAAATGGTGTTAAAATTCTGGTCTATATCATCAGTCAATGTCTTTTCCTGGCTTTTGGCAAATTGATATCGTTTCTTAATGTCGGCCGCAAAAGCTTTTCTGGTAAGGGGGTCCTTCAATTTGCTGATGTCAAACCTTTTCTGTGTAGTTACAGTTGGTCCAGCCCTTCTTAGTTTCGCTTTCAGTTTTGCTACTACTAAATGGTGATCACTTCCCACATCTGCACCTCTTCTTACCTTCACATCTTGTAATGCATGTCTCCATCTGCCGTTAACCATGATGTGGTCGTACCAACTTTCGCATTGAGGTCTCCCATTACTATAACAAGATCATATCTAGGTGTGTCTTCCATTTCTTTCTGCAGTTGTTGATAGAATTTATCCTTGACCTCCTCATTGCTATCATTCGTTGGTGCGTAGCATTATATTATTGTAGTGTTGGTGAATCTCCCTCTCAATCTCAATCGTATCAGTCTGTTGTTGATGGGTTTCCATTCCAGTAATGTCCTTTCTATCCCTTTCTGTAGAATAATGGCTACGCCTTCACTGTGCTGTCCATCCTCTCTTCCAGAGTAAAGTACTGTTTCTCCTGTTGCTGTTTTAACTTTTCCTGCCCCTGTCCATCTGCTCTCACTTATCCCCAGGATGTGTAACCTATAGTTTCTCATTTCTGCCGTGACCTGTCTTAGTTTACCTGTCTCGTACATTGTCCTGACATTCCAAAATCCTATTCTTGTATCCTGTTTTGCGGTCAGGACATCCGTTTTCATGTCGGTGGCTTCCTTTCGGCTTTCACCACTGACAGTCATACGAGCCACAGACTCCGAATGTCCATCCCGCAGCAAAGTTTGTTCATTTGATGTTGTTTCCGTAACTTCATTATTTTTTTTACATAGACAGGGGTGTCAGCCCTATGCTAAAACCCCCAACCTGGAGGACCAGGGTACCAGTTTTTGTCTGACCCCTACCCACACAGACCAGTCCAGCTTGGTTGAACCTACCAGGAGTAAAACTCCCACTGGCATAGCTCTGGGGATTGTCAGGGTACGCAAGCTGCCATACCGCTACAAGGTATAGGTACCATTGATGGCATTTGCCATGTCTGGTCTTGTCTTATCTTGTCTTTTCCTGTCTTGTCTTGTCCTGTCCTGTCTTTTCTTGTCTTGCTTTGTCTTGTCCTGTATGCCATATCTTGTCTTGTCTTGCCTTGTCTTGTCCTGTCCTGTCCTGTCTTGTCTTGTCCTGTTATGTCCTGTCTTCTCCTGTCATATCCTGTCTTCTCCTGTCCTGTCCTTCTTGTCTTGTCTTGTCCTGTCCTGTCTTCTCTTTTCCTGTCTTGTCTTGTATTGTCCTGTCCTGTCTTCTCTTGTCCTGTCTTGTCTTGTTCTGTCCTAACCTTCTTATCTTGTCTTATCTTGTCTTGTCCTTTCTTGTCCTGTCCTGTCTTTTCTTGTCCTTTCTTGTCCGGTCTTGTCTTGTCCTGTCTTGTCTCATCCTGTCTTATCTTGTCTTGTCCAATCTTGTCTTGTCCCATCTTGTCGTGTCCTGCCCTGTCTTGTCTTGTCCTGTCTTGTCTCATCCTGTCTTGTCCCATCTTGTCTTGTCCCATCTTGTCATGTCCTGCCCTGCCTTGTCTTCTCTTGTCCTATCCTGTCTCGTCATGCCTTGTATTATCCAGTCTTGTCTAGACCTGTCTTATCGTGTCCTGTCCTGTCTTCTCTTGTCCTGTCTTATCTTGTTCTGTCCTATCCTTCTTGTCTTGTCCTACTTGTCTTGTATTGTCCAGTCCTGTCTTGTCTTGTCTTGTCCTGTCTTGTCTTACCCTGTCTTCTCTTATCTTGTCCTGTCTTGTCCTGTCTTCTCTTATCCTGCCTTGTCTTCTCTTATCCTGTCTTCTCTTGTCCTGTCTTGTCTCGTCCTGTCTTTTCTTGTCTTTTACTGCCTTGCCTTGCCTTGTCTTGTCTTGTTTTGTCCTGTCTTGTTTTATCTTGTCATGTCTTGTCTTGTAACTTGCTTTGTCTTGTCACTTCTTCATTATTATTCCCATTGTCATCATCATCATCCTCAAAGTGCCCAAGCTGACTAGCATTTCTAAATCATGCCTCCCCCACAGTTTTATGTCACCTGACATTTCTGTCAGCTCTTGCCCAAGCCATGTTTTGTTTGGCGGGCCATCATCTTCACTGTTTCTTATTTTTATGTCATTTGTGTATGTTGTCATCATCATCATTTTCTTTGTAGTCTTACAGATCTTAGGGCCACCACAGTAGCTGCACCACCCTCTCTTCTCTCCCCCCCCACCCCCCCCCGCCCCCCCCTCCACCGCATGAAGATGGATCCCCCCCCCCCCCCCCCCCGATAAATTCACCCCCACCCCGCCCCCCCCCCCCCCAAGCCCATTTACCCCCCCCCCCCCCTTCCACCGGCATGAAGCCTGTACCAAGCATTTACATGCTCCTTGCAGCAGTGGTATCTGTGGCAATTAGCTTTAACTCTTTGACTCCTGACCAACGCTCACAGCGTTACAAAATGCAACTCACCATGCCCGCATAACAGCCAGAGCATTGTTTTTAGTTTATCCCGAATAAACACCAAAAATCATCCTTTTAATGCAGTTAATATTTTAAAACTCGTAGAATGACTTCCGCTATTACTTAAACAACTAATATGAGTGTAGTTAAGCAGCACGTGTGCGTGTTTTCATGTTATTATCACAATTTGTGTGACGATTCACGTGTTTGCATTTTTCGTTGTTATTGCTAGAGAAATATGTCACGCTTTATATTTACATTTTCTAAGTCTCATAAGCGAATAATTGTGTCAAACTACTTAGAAACTTTGCTGGCATTGATGATGATTGTTTGGTAGTCGCAGTTTGTTGTCAAAAAACGAAATCGGTGCAGAAAAGCTAGACACATTAGATATAGTTGATGAGTGGGCATAGTCATATTATGGCCGATCGAAAAGCAACAAAACTAGACCTACCGTAACATCTAATCACTAGTCCTAGGTAGAAGATGAAGCTAGGGATACTATTAAAACATTAAACAAATGTAAAAAGTTTTTTATATGATGTTATTCTTCTTTATTTGGTTGAAAATTACGTAATGCAAGATTGCATAATTTATTTTTTTCTTAAAAGGGACCACAGTAAAAACTGGTGTAAATAACACTAAATGTACTAACTGTGGCCATCATCAATGTTTTTTTACTTTGTAAATGGATTACCTTGATGTTTGAAGACTAAAAAGAAAGTTCTATTGTCTACAACATTAATTTGTCTTTGGTAAGCTCGTATTCTACAGTTAACATTTTAGTGTTTTTCAATTTTACATGCAAAATGTTTTAAGTATACCAAACATACTTGCATTAATGCTACCAAAGGCATTATACATTACAATTCTCTATCCATTTCCCTACAGTTTGGTATATAATAAGTACATGTTCACAGAAAAGATTAACATAAAATTTACACTTAAAGACAGTACACTTCAACGTTTAGAATTCTTCAAAAAATAATTATGGCACAGGGTGGAAAATAATTCTGGAGTCAAAGAGTTAATGATGAGATTGCCCAGCCCCCGTGCACAACCTCATGTTAGTCACCTCGTACGACATACTCGTACTTCTTCTCCTGTATGATCAGCTGGTCTTGTCTGCAGTTTTCTTAGATGGCAAACTGCTTGCATACTATGGACTGTGAATTTCTGGAACTCAAGTACAGAATTAATCACACAGAGGTGCAAGAGAGATCTGGCAGCCCTAAAAACAATGGCTGCTAACCTAGAGAGTCTTGTCAGTGTATCGAGTATGGCCTGGGAATACTCACGCTGTCAATATCACGTGAACAACTGGAACGCATTCAAAACGAAGGGATGCGTATAGTCTTGGGCTGCACGTGAGATACCCCTATTGTGATGATGCGGCACATGCTTGGATTGCTGTCAATTAGATCCATATATACGATGGCCCAGGTAAAAGCGTATATGCTTGTAACCACAGACAAAAGACATCCCCTGCATGAGAAAATAGCTGACATCAAAGGAGCGAGAATAAAGAGGGGATGTCATGGATGGCACAGGCAGAGGAGACTATTATACAGGTGACCCCAGTTGAAAATATATTCAAGGGAGAAGAGTAGAGTAAGTCAGATGAGAGCTGGATGAACTACCAGCAAGTCATCATCAGCATTGGTAGAGAATGCAGAACTTGGGCCAATGGGAGAGTAGAGCTGGAAATTGATCAGCTTATAAATGATAATGCTGGGGATGATGATGCCATTGTGCACACTGATGTGTCTGTAATCTGTGGTAATAAATCAGGGTGGCGCTTCTCTGCTAGAGTAAAGGGCTGAACCGTCGCTGAACATAATAGGGCTTACATGATAACAACCTCCTGCATGAGAATGGATGTAGAGGCAGGTACTGCTGCCTTAAGATGGTCATGCCTGGTTACGTGGCAACAAAAGAGCTGACAGACTAGCTTCAAGAGCACCCATAAAAGGTGCATTGACCATGGATAAGGAAGAAATACTGAGGGCAATTCATGTTCATCTATTAGAGATTGACAGTGCAATCGATGAATCATCAAGGCTAAGACTGCTGGAATTTGGCATAAAACGTAAGACAAGCAGGGATGGACGTATGAGAGGACGCATCCACCGTTTACACAACCAGTGCGCAACAGGAACAATTAGCATTCATACCCTTCGACATTTGCTGAGGGAGACTGAGCACCTATGGGTTTGCCCAGAGTGCAATGACGCCAATACTGATTAACATTTACTCAAATAAATATTTATCAATATTTCACAACAAAATTGAAAAAAAATGTTCTACAAATAAATTGACAGATCGAGTCGGAAGTGAATTCTGGTATCAACAAGAGCAGTTCGGAGATGATCTGACAGGTCTACAGTAAGTAAATGTTTCTTTCTTACCTGAGATACTGAACAGTGATTGTTATGTTTGCAGGTGGGGTGGTAACGATGTTGTAGTACTGATTGCAGTTGTTGTGTTGATGATTATGGTTATTGTGAAGGTGGTTGTGGCTGTTTTTGGCGTAGTAGAAGTGATTGTGGATACTGTGATGATGATTGTAGCTTTTCTGTTAGTGACTATTGATCTTGTGAGGGTGGTTGTAGTTCTTGTGGTGGTGGTACTTGAGGTGGTAATTGAGGTCATCATTGTGACAGTTTTAGTGGTTATTATCATGGTGACTGTAATTGCCTGGTGGTTTTTGTAGTTGTTATGGTGGTGATTGTAGATGTTATGATATAGTTGTTGAGATAGTGACTGTGATTTTTATGGTTGTCACTGTACTTGTTGTGATTTTGATTGTGGTTCTTGTGATGGCTGTTGTGTTAGTGGCTATTGTGATAATGGCTGCCATTCTTGTAATGGTGGTTTAGGCTGTTGTATTAGTGGCTATTGTGATAATGACTGCCATTCTTGTGATGGTAGTTTAGGCTGTTGTGATGGTGGTTGTAGATATTGTGATGATATTGAGAAGGCTTTGATTTCTGCTGAAATTAAGCTCCATTGTGAATGAATTCTTGGAACATCTAATCATACATGTTGTGTACCAGATCTTCAGAAAGTAGGATGTGAAACTTGTGTATTGAAGAGGTAGCAGAAGCTTTCTAGAGGAAACAATATATCACCCTACAGGTCACTTGGGAGCTGTGTTAGAGCAATGGTTAGTGCACTGGCTTCCTAGCTTGGTGGTCCATGATTTGATCCCCAGTTGAAGTGGGATTTTTTAGATGCAAATGGCTCTGGGGTCAACCCAGCCTCATGAATCGGGAACCTGGGAAGGTTAAAGGCAGCCGGACTGATGCTGACCACATCATCCTTAGTGTGCCAGTGGTCAAGAAAATAGGGGCCTAACACCGTATTTTCAATATGCCTCAGTGGGCATGTAGCGGGATCCTTTACCTTTACCCTTACAGGTCACTTGATATTCCCTGAGTGTATGTGTTTATATATGTGTTAGGGAAAGCAAGAGCAGGAAGGAAGTGGACCGGTCACATGACTTCATAAAGCTGAGACCTAGTAAAGGGAAGTCTATAACATTTCACTCCTTCATGGCAGTATCTGCTTTGGGACAACCTATACCTTTTTATATGTGTGTGTGCGTTAGGCAAAAACAGATCCTATTTAGACCAGATAGCCACTTACTTACTTACTTAGTCGTTCCTCTTCTACCGTGAGGTGTAGAGGTTTGGAAGAGAGAGCGCCAGACTATCCTATCGGCTGTCTTCTTCCTGGCCTGGTTCCATTCTAGTCCTCGGTCCTTCAAAGATTGTCTAATGTTGTCCTCCCAGCGGACTCTGGGTCGTCCTGGAGGTCTGGATCCCTGGCTCTTTGTTTCCCATGCTTGTCGTGGTAGCCGATCTTCTCCCATTCTGCAGACATGGCCAAACCATCTTAGTTGGGACTGTTCTATTGGGTCTGCAGCGGGTGGGATTTTAGGCCTTGACGTATCGTCTGGTTGCGGACCATGTCTCTTCTTGTTACTTCAACCACCTTCCTCAGATACCTCATTTCTGAGGTTTGAATCTGGCTTTTGTGGGTTGTAGTCATTGCCCATGACTCGCATCCATATGTCAAGACTGGGACATAGGTGGAGTGGTATACAGCCATCTTCGTTTTCTTACCAATTTCTTTCTTGCTGAGGAATCCTCGATTTATGGCCTGATAAAGTCTCCCATCCGCTGCTTTTCGAGTGGCCAACTCTTCTTTGATGCCCCCCTTTCGGTCTATAATAGCTCCGAGATATTTAAAGTGGTTGACCTGCTCCAGGACCTGTTCTCCCAACTTAATCTGATGTTTTCTTTCTTCTCGTGATATCACCATGGATTTTGTTTTAGAGCTGCTTATGACCATCCCTCTCTTCTCCAGCTCTTCCTTCCAGACTTGCAGGTTGGATTGGAGATGTGTCTCTGATTTAGCAATCAGGACAACATCATCAGCAAATGCTAGCTCTGAAATACAGACCTGTCTCATCTTCCAGTACCCCACTGAATACTTTCTTGTTCTCTCCTTACATGCCTTGATGACATCGTCCATGAGGAGTATGAAAAGATAAGGTGACAGGATATCGCCTTGTCTTACACCAGTCCAGATAGCCACTTTGAGAATAATTGTTGAACAAAGTCTGGAGTGGAACTCACCTCTTTACTTTGGATTTATAGACTATGATAAGGCATTTGACAATGTAGACAGAATCACTTTGAAAAGTGATGAGGCATCATGGAGTCCTGCTGAAAATCATTAACTTAATAAAGAAAACATTTGAAAACATGACATGCAGAGTTCTTCATGAAGGAAAACTTACAGAACCGACTGGGATAAGAACTGGAGTGCAACAGGGATACCTCCTGTTGCCATTTCTCTTCCTGTTTGCTATAGATTGGGTTATGAAAACATCGACTTCAGCCAACAGAAATGGAATCCAGTGGACTCTGACTAAACAGCTTGACGGTCTAGATTTTGCCGAAAATCTGGCTGTCCTGTACCATAATCGTAATCAGATCCAAGACAAAATGAAAATACTAGAATAGAGGTCATACATGTGGGTCTGACATAGGGAGAAAACAAAGATAATGAGAATAAATGTAGGAAACAGTAATAATATTGCACTTGGAAGAAACACAACTAAAAGATGGCACTTGGAAGAAACACCACTACAAGATGGCGCTTGGAAGAAACACCACTACAAGATGGCACTTAAAAGAAACACCACTACAAGATGACCCTTGGAAGAAACACCACTACAAGATGTAGAATGATACATATACCTTTGGCAGCAATGTAGACACTGCTGGAGGGACAGACAGTGATATCAGAATAAGAATACAAAACACTATTTGAGCTTTCATTGCACTGAGAAATGTTTGTACATCAAAAGAGATTGGGCCAAATGCTAAAATCAGAATCTTCAGTTCAAATGTCACGTCAGTCCTATTGTAGGGCTCTGAAATATGGAGAACGATAAAAACAACAACTAAAAACGCTACAAACTTTAAAAAATGGATGCTTGCATAGAAAAAGAAGGATTGAAGTGGAATGACAGGATCACAAATGACAAGAACCAGACAAGTACAAATGGAACAAGAGATAAGAAGAAGACGCTGGAGATGGATAGGACACACACTGAGGAAACCTTTTGACAGCATTACCAGTCCGTGAGACAGAGGGAGTCCAAGGAACACACGGAGAAGAGAACTGGAGACAGGCAGTGAAGAGGATGAAGATGACGTTAAATGAACGTGAGGTTATTGGTTAAATGAACGTGAGGTTATAGGTTAAATGAATGTGAGGTTATAGGTTAAATGAACGTGAGGTTATAGGTTAAATGAACGTGAGGTTATAGGTTAAATGAACGTGAGGTTATAGGTTAAATGAACGTGAGGTTATAGATTTCTTTGGTGTGTGGTTTTTGGTGTGATCAGGGTGTCTCCAGCTCAAGTGTGAATTTTTGGGAGGAGTTTTTCCAGAGAAGAAATGTTTCTATGTCCAGAATTGAATATGGATGTGAGAACAGAAGTCTAATGTTTTTTTAAATCTGTCCCTCAGTGTGTGCCTTATCCATCACCAGTGTCATAATTTCATCTCTTTGTTCCACTGGCATTTGTCATTATTTCTGCATCTCTGGTTTTGTTGCACCACTTCAATCCTTCTACTCTACGCAAGCATTTGTTTATGAAAGCCTGTACACTTCTTTGTTGCTTTTGTTGTTCTCCATGTTTCAGAGCCATACAATAGGACTGGCTTGACTTTTGAGTTGAAGATTGTGATTTTTGTGCTGGGCTTGATTTATTCATATAATACAGGTGTAATTTCGTTTAGCAAATGTTTTACCTAGAGGGTAATAAAATTTAAAAAAAATTTTTGTTGTTGTAGTGGACCCTGTATATTCATCATCTATTCTTTTACATTACCATCTTCTGCCTTTTGAACTTATTCAACATTTGACATTGTAATGGTCAGCTTTTGCCATTAACAAAATAATTATGAAAGCACCAATATTGCCGTTCTTGTTTTATTAATGTTATATTCTCTGGTGTGCTTCAGGCTGTGAGTGGATAGGAAAACATAACTCTCATTTTAACTACCCCTGGCATAAGTCGGAGTATCTGGAGCAGAGAAAAAAGCAGCTACAACCTTATATAAATGAACTTGACCCTTGGAAACCAGTAAGCACTTTCATTTATTCATCTGGTCGTGTCAAAAGAATGCTGATATTACAAGTCTTATTCTTCTTCAAGTATCATGCCTAGTGGCGTAGGAGATCATGTCTCTCCACAACTTCCGGTCTCCAATACAATTTATGATTTCTGCTATTGATTTCTTCTCCATGCCACGATGTCAAACTGTCCAGTATTAGCTCTCTTTGTCTTCCTTTATATAATTTTCCTTTAATCTTACGTGTTGCTACGATATATTCTAGCTTTCCTCTTCTCATAACATGCCCAAAAAAGTCTATAACTTTTTATCCAAACATTCGCAAACTGAAATATTCTGAACATGAAATTTTCTTTGGGCTACTTTGCAATCACAATTTGGGCGATTTGTGACCGTTTTGATGGCTTTGGGCTATTTTTTAATGCCGAATGGCCGACTTGGATTTTTTGGGGCGAATTTGGGCTACTTTTCAAACAATTTGGGCATCTTTTCAAACAATTTGGGCTACTTTTCAAACAATTTGGGCTACTTTTCAAACAATTTGGGCTACTTTTCAAACAATTTGGGCTACTTTTCAAACAATTTGGGCTACTTTTCAAACAATTTGGGCTACTTTTCAAACAATTTGGGCTACTTTTCAAACAATTTGGGCTACTTTTCAAACAATTTGGGCTTTGGGCTACTTTTCAAACAATTTGGGCTACTTTTCAAACAATTTGGGCTACTTTTCAAACAATTTGGGCTACTTTTCAAACAATTTGGGCTTCTTTTCAAACAATTTGGGCTACTTTTCAAACAATTTGGGCTACTTTTCAAACAATTTGGGCTACATTTGAAAACTACAAAATTTGGTTTCAGAAAGAAAGCTGTCCCCTGAGGATTTAGAATAAAGGGTTACAGATTGTTACAATTATTGACCTAAGGAGTTTAAATTTTCACTGGTAAAGCATCATCATCATCAGCATCATGATCATTAAATTATTCACCTTTTACTCCTTATAGAACATGGCGTTACCACAGCCACTGACCACATTGCTGGAAGCCTGCACTAAAGCAATCATGTGGTCTTGAAATGGTGGTTTCTGTTTGCAATTTTTGTTCATGATTAGGTTGCCAGCCACAGGGCACAGCTTCATATTAGCAGCCGCCACGTACGACATGCCTGAGGGAGAAATAGTCCTAGTCTTTCATTGTCTCCCCAGTGAACCCCCCCCCCTCCCTCCCCCCACCTAGACCTACACAAAGTATCATGCTTATTGTTGTTACGTTGTTCCAGTTTTCTTCTCATTATATACCAGAAAGAAAATGGTTTGCTTCCTTGTAATATTCTAATAAGATTCCTTTCCACACTGCCTTCTTTCAGGATATACTCATTGCTGTTTTTAGCAATCAACAGGATTCTTGCTGAGATGCAAAAGCATAAACCAGAGTTGGGGCATGGCACGAAGGATGGCCACTACCGAGCAAAATGCGGACAGTTTGTTGCTGCCCTACAAGATGCCACTAGGCGTGATGGCCACTGACTGCTTTATCAGTCAGGGGCTAAGGATCCAAGAAGAAGAAAACAGTATTCTTAACGCTAATCCTACAACATTGTTTAACTCTTTGACTCCGGAACAACGCTCAGAGCGTTGGTCAGATTTGACATCCGTGCCAAAACAACTCTCTGAGCATTGTTTTTAGTCTATCATGAATTAAAATTACGGCACAGGGTGGAAAATAATTGCGGAGTCAAAGAGTTAAGCTTAAAAAAAAAAAAACTTTCCAGAATGTTCCTTTTCCCCCTAAATGACGTAAATGCAATTATTTGTCCTCATTCTTGATTCTTGCTTTGTACCAATATGAATTTTTAATCTGAATCTTCATATTGCCTGAAGGACTTTGACGCTCTGCAAATAGTTGGCTCAAGCAAGCCTAACTACAAATCTATGGGTACGAAGAGGGAAGATAATGAGGATTATGATGCAAACCTTGACAGTTGTGGACAGCCAGATGAGGTGATGTCCACCGACTTTGTAGAGTCTGAGACTGGCAAGAGCGAAGAAGAGTGAGTGGTTCTGATTTTTTAAATTTAGGTTTATTTTCTTGATGTTATATGGTTTTGCTGTCTAACGTTACATACTTATAATTATATGGTTCCTAAGTAGGACCACTGTGTCATATATGTTTCTTTAATCTGTCAGAGAAGAAAGTGCTTTCTGCTACCAGCTGCTAACTTCCTTTTTGTTACCTAATTTACTGTTTAACATAATAATGTTTCCGTAATCAGTGACTTCTTTCTTACAATATTTTTTTTATAATCTGCAACTGTCAGCTATTGGTATTTGGGATTACTTATTTAATTGTTCAGAGTTCAGTGTTGCCAGTTTTTACATAATTTAATAATAAATTTTTACTGTAGATTTTGCAGTATAATTATGAAATAGATGTTATTTACATGTCAAACACCAGCCATCCAGCACAATCCAGAATATACCGCATTTTTCCTGGTAATTTAAATATTTATATCCTTTTATATAAAATCCTCGGGAACAGCTTTGTTTCGGAAATAGAATTATTTCAGTTTTCAAATGGCACCCACATCGCAATAGAAAAGTAGCCCAAATTAGCCCACATCACCCAAAATATGTTTGAAATTAGCCCAGAGTCACAAAAAATAGTCAGAAATCGCCCAGATAAGGATAACAAAATAGCCCAAAGTCACTAAAAATAGTCAGGAATCACCCAAATAGGGATAACAAAATAGCCCAAAGTCACTAAAAATAGTCAGAAATTATCCAAATAGGGATAACAAAATATCCCAAAGTCACTAAAAATAGTCAGGAATCACCCAAATAGGGATAACAAAATAGCCTAAAGAAACTTTCAATTTTCATAATATTTGCAATATTTCAATTTTTGGATGTTCAGATGATGATGTTGTTGTTGTTGTTTAACTAGGTCTGCTAAGCTTTTCGCTCTTTTCCAGCCAATGCAAGTTGAAGACTCCTTGGTATTATCTACACTGTAGATCTAGGCTTTTCCGGAGACTTTTCTGCCATTCCGAAACGTGCTGAGCTGAAGTCATGAGCTCCAGTTTCTCCACCTTGGCTTGCATTTAAAGGATCATCGCATCTTATCCCAAGCTAGGAGTAAGAAGCGCGTGGCATACTGTACATTCCCTGCCATCCAAGGGGGCTCTCAGCTATGCAGAGCTAAGATTCTGTGCTCTGGTTTGGGCTCTCCCAAGGAATTGTCTTGTCCTGCACAGAGCCACTTCTCAGCTCACCTTGCCTTCCCTGGGTCTATAGTGAGATCCTCCTTCATGCAGTCAACCAGGTCAAAGCCAAAGAATTACGTTTGGGGCTCAAGTGACTTCTCCAAGCTTAGTGTGCAATGCTGGGTTCTCAACAAGTGTCAGATAAAAGAATATAGACCTGTACTTCAGATTCTAGTCGGAGGTAAATGCTGAACTATGTGGCAAAATTTACCTTTTAGGACAGCTTGACATGTTATTATGAATATTTGTGGCACAAGACAATAAAATAAACCAAGAACATATTGGGATCTTGAAATTGCACGTGATGTATCCCAACAAAATGAGGCTTTTATACGGTATCTACTTTTAAGAAAATTGTGAAAAACAACACATGGAGTCTGGGAAGGTTAAGGCGGCCGGCGTGATGTTGACCACATCATCCCTAGTGTGCCGATGGTCAAGAAAATATGGGCCTAACACCATATTCCCAATATGCCTCAATGGGCGTGTAACGGGATCCTTTACCTTTTTACCTTTACACATGGATGGAAAATATCAATGGTGGGATTTGATGCTTCAACAATTTTCAGCCTCTCTTACTTCATTCACAAGAGATAATTTGTGAACGATATGACGAATTACTGATTAAGGATAACTGGCCATCCACTTTTATTCCAGGCAGCAGAATGTATGAAACATTTTTTTTTTTAAAGTGCATTAGCTTAAAACAGAAATAGTGGATCCCTAAAATTTGTTTTAATAAACCTGTGAAAGAATTTTTTAATGATATTTCTTGAGATAACAGTATGTCAGGGTGTCAAAATATTGATTTAGCCCCATTTTATGAGAATAAATAAAATATCTCATGATGTCACAATATTGATTTAGCCCCATTTTATGAGAATAATTAAAATATCCTATGATGTCAAAATATTGACTTAGCCTCTTTTGATGAGGATAAATCACAGATCTGACCATGTCAAAATATTGACATAGTATCATTTTATGAGTATAAACCACAGAGCTCAGGGAATGTCAGAATTTGACAGCATCATTTTAGGAGGATAAATCACAGAGCTCAGGATGTCAAAATATTGACAGCATCATTTTGTGAGGATAGATGACATAGTTCAGAAACTCAGACTGTTGGTTTAGCCTCATTTGATGAAGATAAATTACATATCTCAGGGTGTCAAAATATTGACTTAGCCTCATTTGATGAGAATAAATCACAGATCTCAGATTGTCAAAATATTGACTTAGCCTCATTTTATGAGGATAAACCACAAGTTAAGATACTCATTATGTAAACAAAAAAAGAGACATACAAACAAATTTTCTTGACACAAGACATGGCTACATGAGTCTGATATTGTGGAGATGTTTCACATTTGTGTTTCTTGTTTTATATTTCTAGACTTCAAAGTGATCCTGCTGCAGTGCAACAGAGAGAGCCAGTGTTTGGGCCATCACTGTTATTTGGAGGTCAGGCAGCCAGATGGACAGGAGAGAGTGACTCAGTTAAAGATAAGGTTTGCGAAATACAGTCATACAAGTCATATTCAATGCAAGCATATTTGTGCAATAATTTACTTGGAAATTACAGCGCATGATCATAATTACATATATTCTTTCTTATTGTTCTGGGGCTTGTGAAATCTTATTGGTATCTCATTAAAAACCATTCAGTCAATTTCTTAATACTGTCTTTTAATTTGTAATTGTTTGCTGCTTAAAAACTTTTTATCCTTCAGGCAGTGTTTCTTAACCTTTTTCTTCTTCTTCTTCTTCTTCGTTCACCCTCAGATGTCAACTTGAATAAGTTCAAAGAAAGCAGTGGTCAGCCTGAGGCTGTTGATATCTCCGTAGATTTTCTCCAGGAATGGTACTTGTGATGGCCATATGCATTTTCTCTGTTCTTCATATGTTGGGCACCTTTGAAGCAGATGTCCGGCAGTCATTTTATCGGTGCCACAGTCACACTCATCAGTAGTTACTTACTTACTTACTTAGTCGTCCCCTTCTACCGTGAGGTGTAGAGGTTTGGAAGAGAGAGTGCCAGACCATTCTATCAGCTGTCTTCTTCCTGGCCTGGTTCCATTCTAGTCCTCGGTCCTTCAAAGATTGTCTAATGTTGTCCTCCCAGCGGACTCTGGGTCGTCCTGGAGGTCTGGATCCCTGGCTCTTTGTTTCCCATGCTTGTCGTGGTAGCCGATCTTCTCCCATTCTGCAGACATGGCCAAACCATCTTAGTTGGGACTGTTCTATTTGGGTCTGCAGCGGATGGATTTTAGGCCTTGACGGATCGTCTGGTTGCGGACCATGTCTCTTCTTGTTACTTCAACCACTTTCCTCAGATACCTCATTTCTGAGGTTTGGATCTGGCTTTTGTGGGTTGTAGTCATTGCCCACGACTCGCATCCATATGTCAAGACTGGGACATAGGTGGAGCGGTATACAGCCATCTTCGTTTTCTTACCAACCTCTTTCTTGCTGAGGAATCCACGATTTATGGCCTGAAAAAAGTCTCCCAGCCGCTGCTTTTCGAGTGGCCAACTCTTCTTTGATGCCTCCCTTTCGGTCTATAATAGCTCCGAGATATTTAAAGTGGTCGACCTGCTCCAGGACCTGTTCTCCCAACTTAATCTGATGTTTTCTTTCTTCTCGTGATATCACCATGGATTTTGTTTTAGAGCTGCTTATGACCATCCCTCTCTTCTCCAGCTCTTCCTTCCAGACTTGCAGGTTAGATTGGAGATGTGCCTCTGATTTAGCAATCAGGGCAACATCATCAGCAAATGCCAGCTCCGAAATATAGACCTGTCTCATCTTCCAGTACCCCACTGAATACTTTCTTGTTCTCTCCTTACATGCCTTGATGACATCGTCCATAAGGAGTATGAAGAGGTAAGGTGATAGGATATCACCTTGTCTTACACCAGTGGTGGTCCTGAACTCTTCTGACTTATGGTTTGCTGTCCTCACATAATTTCTGCAAGACTTGTAGAAGCTCTGTATAGCATGAATCAGAGGTGCTGGAATATTCTTCCTTGCCAAACAGTCCCAAAGTTTGCTCCAGGGGACCCTGTCAAATGCCTTTTCCAGATCTATGAAACAAAGATGGATCTCACTCTTATACTCAAGGGCCTTTTCACTCAGCTGTCTGAGTGTGAAGATTAGGTCTTGAGTACTTCGGTTTGCTCGGAATCCGCACTGGACCTCATCCAATTGTGGCTCAGCTAGGCGTCGGAGTCTCTGCTCTAGGATTCTAGAGTAGATTTTACCAGGGACACTGAGAAGGGATATGCCTCTATGGTTTCCACATTGTCGATTGTCACCCTTTTTGAAAATTGGTGTTATGATGGCAATCTCCCAATCCTTTGGTATGGTCTTGTTGCACCATGCTGCCTGTAGGACCTTTAAGAGTAATAGGTCGCCTGATGCTCCCATGTACTTAACCATTTCTGGTGTTATACCATCATGCCCTGCTGCTTTGCCCATCTTGATTTTCTCTAGTGCTGCCCTCAGTTCTTCCATCTTTATGTCATCTTCACCATCATTGGTTTTCTCTTCTGTGCTAGTGGTTATCATTTCTGATGCTTCACCATGCTCACCATCCAGGAGTTCTGAGAAATATTCTTTCCATCTTTCCATTACTTCCTTCGGGGCAGTAAGCAATTTGCCTTGTTTGTCCTTTATAAATTTGAGAGGGCATTGTTTTTCTTTCCTCATGTTCTTTAGGGTCTTATAGAACAATTTCTGGTTTTCTTGTGCATCTTTTTCTAGCTTTTCTCCAAATTCTTCCCAGGACTTCTGTTTTGCTGCTAGCACTTTGTTCTTTGCTTCTGTTCTGAGTGTCACATATTCTCTATATTTTTCCATTTGTCCTGTTGTGTTTTTAGCTCCTAAGTATTGTTTCCATGCCATTTTCTTCTCTCTTATTTTCTCTTTGACTTCCTCTGTCCACCAAGGTGTCCTCTTTCTCTGGTTCCCAAGTCGGACTTCACCACATGCTTCTGCAGCAGCTGTCTTTATGATATCCTTGAATTTATTCCAGAGGGTTTCCAAGTCATCAGGTCGTTCTTCTGTGTTGCTCACTGCTGTAGCAATAAGCCCCTGATATCTGGTCTTAATTTCTGGCTCTCTCAGCTTGTAGGTCCTAATGCTCATTTTTCCTGCTCGTTTACTTGGTTTCTTGCATGATGTTGGGCAGTTCCTAGGCTGAGCAACTCTTTCAGTTGTTCGTTTGATTGTTAGCAGGTAGTGATCACTTCCAATCTCTGGCCCCCTCCAGACTCTTGCATCTCGGACATATCTGAATGAGCTTCTCCGAACAATGGCATAGTCGATCACTGACTTCTCATTCTTGGTTGGTTCACATCTAGTGTATGCATGTATGCGCTTATGGGGGAACTTTGTGTTTGTAATGATCAGATTCTGCTCACTGCAGAATCTAAGGAGTCGCTTTCCATTGTCATTGAGAGTATCTTCTCCATATCTTCCGATAACTCCACCCCATCTAGCATGGTCATTTCCAACTCTGGCATTAAAATCTCCGAGCATAATAACTTCATCTAGGCAGTCATCCACTGTCCTTTGAAGCAGCTCGAAGAATTCCTCCTTGACCTCTGCTCTCTCATCCTCATTTGGCCCATACACTATGACCAGGTTGACTATGGTTTCTCCTTCTTTTAGTTTTACAACCATAATGCGCTCTGAGACAAAGTTCCATCCCTTGATATTATCTTTTTGATTTTGGGCCACAATGCAACCCACGCCCCCTTTAGCTCTTTCAGATATGGGTACACCACTGTAGAGCAACGTGTTGCCATCGAGATCCATGACTCCTTGTCCTTTTTTCTTCGTTTCCGTTATAGCCAGGATTTCTAGTTTTGCTTTCCTCATCTCTTCCACCAGCTCCTCTTCCTTCCCATTTATACTTCTTGTGTTCCAAGTTCCATAAGTCGTAGTCCGTAGTCCGTTCCAGTTCGTCGCCTTTAGAATCAGTCCGGTTTTCTCTCTTGTAGTTTGCGTAATCATGATTTAAAGCAAACAGGTGATTGGCCTGTTGTGCCTTTGCATGGTGGAGGGGCTGCCTCCTTATGGCCTCCATGTAGGCCGCCCTCCTCCTTTTTCATCCGGGCTTGGGACCGGCATAGGCGGAGTTCATCAGTAGTTCCTATCTTTAATTTGTTGAATAGATGGTATCTCAATCTGTTATGACCTGTGCGAAGTCTGAAGATTATCACTTGTTATCTTCTGCTGAGCTGGTAATACGGATCATTTTTTGTGTGGCCTGGATGCTCTTCTTCCCTCTTGTGCCTGTATCTGCGCTTGATAAAACTCTTGGACTCCTCATAGGTTATATTTGTGTCAAGTTGAGGAAGTTTTCCTCCTTCCTTTGCCAATCTGTCAGCCTCTTCATTTCCAGGGATGTTGCAGTGAGAAGGGATCCACTGTATCATGACTCTTTTGTACTGCTGACATAGTCTGTGAAGTGTTACTCTTAGGTCATCCAGTTCAGCATTACTTTGACTTTTCAGCATTGTAATCACTGACAGCGCATCTGAGAAGATAGCTACTGGTCTCTCTGAGCTTTCTTCTGTCATTAGAATTTCTGATGCAGTTTTTAAGGCCTCTGCCTCTGCTCTGAAGTTACTTGAAAATTTCCTGTTGCGACTGCTATCTTTTTTTGTGTGCCATTTCTTAAGCTCAGGAAGACTCCTCCACCCCCATCTTCTGTTGCATTAGTTGCTGATCCATCTGTGTATGCATGGATCCAGGTGTTGCTTGGGTAATGTTTCTCTATATATTTTGTGGTTAGGACTCTCCTTTCTGTTTCATTTTGGCTGTTCTTTCTCTCAATACCAGGAACGTTTTCTATCATTTCAGGGAAGCACTGTTGTTTCCAAATTGGTAGCTTGTGTGCAGTACATATTGGCGTTCCTGTTGATATTGCGTTTATGGGGTCTGCTCTCATCTTTGCTTTGACTGTCTCTACAAAGTTGCTTCGCTTCAGTCTTCCCCTTCCAAGTCCATTTATTCTCTGGTGCATTGGGTGTTCTATCAGCCTCCTAAATTTCTCAGCTTGTTGCTGGGCTCTGCTATCTCTTCTATCCTCCATAGGCTGGAGGTGAGTAATCTTTTCCAACTCTTTTATGGGTGTTGACTTCATGCCCCCTGTTATGATTCTCATTGCTTGTTTTGGGTTCTGTTCTTAACCTTTTAAAGGTCCTGCACCCCTTAACAGCATAAAAACAAGCCTAGCACCCCTTTACAGCATCTTAACTCATTAACTACCGCAAGCCGCTGTCAGCGGCTCGCAGCATAATCACATTTGGACCGCAAGCCGCTCAGGGCGCCAATCTAATTTTAGTAGTAAAACGAATGAAAAATGTACTGATCTGGTTCGAGATTTTAAGTTGCCACTGGAAAACAAATTCCCAAAGCATGGTTGTTGTAGAACACTGAAAAATTGATATTATGTTCATATTTTTCAGCGTTTTGGGTTAGTTACCACATCGTGTAGAACTGTTTACTGTGGCAACTAGTGCTAGGACTACAAAAAATGCGTGTACATCTCGTCTAACGGCTGAAAAGGATAGAAACATGTTTCAACAATTGACTGAAAGATCTAGCGACGAGGACAAGAGTGAAAACAGTGTGCACATTGATTGAAATTGTGATTTTGATAGAGATGGGGCGCAAGCAGTTATAATTGTGAAAATATTGCAAGTCCACGGCCATCGTAGTGCCGTTAAATAGCAACAACCTCTATTAGAGTTGCAACCAATGTTTATTGTAATAGTACATTCATTTATCTTTAAAATGACTTGTAATTCATACAAATCTGTAAACAATTTCGAAAACTACAGCTTACTTTGTGCAAACACCTACAGGATGAAAATGGGAAAAAAATTTAATTCGGCCACAGTGTGTTTTTTAATTCGGTAGTTAATGTGTTAAGAAGCCTTGCATCTCTTGAAGGATCTAAGAAGCCTCACACCCCTTTACAGCTTCTAAGGAAGCTCACACCCTATTGTCTTCTAGCTCACAAAATATGCCAAAAATAAGAAAAAGAGATACAAATATGTTTTGGGAAATGCTATTTACAAAATGTGACTAATATTCGGTACTGAATTCACATTGTCCGTGTTCTATTTTGTACACATACATACGAGCTCTGTGTATTTAATAATGTTAATGATGAATTGCCTTATAACAGATCTGGCATGTCTCGCACCCCCTGAAGATAGGTCTCACACCCCCAGAAGGTAGGTCTCGCCCCCCCCCCCCCCACTAGGGGTGCATGCACCCCTGTTTAAGAAGCACTGCTTTAGGATATTGTATCCAGTCGGAACTATTTTGTTTTATGTGCAGTTATCTTTCTTGGACAGGACTTTCACATTGGCCAACATGTTAAATATTAACAAATCCGAAGAAAGGGCAAGAATAAACATAAATGGAGAGTACCAGAATTAGACAGAATGTTCTTGTACATCATGATCATTATCATCAGCAGCCATCTCCACAACAAAGGTCAGCTGTAATGGATCTCCAACGTCTTCTGTCTCTTGTCTTGATGGTGCACTCAGGTATGATCTTTCTTGTCCCTCTCTTGATGTCATCTTTCCACTTAAAGCGCTGTTTTCTTCTTGCACGTTCGCCTTCAACTCTGCTCTCCATTAAGGGCTTCAGCAAGGTGTTATGTCTATTTAAATGGCCAAAATATTTTAGCTGTCTAATTTTGATCTCCTTCATTTATTCTCTTTCATGTCTAGGTTTTCTAGAACCTCTTGTGATGGGTTGCCGCCCCTTTGCTCTGCAGTAGTGGTCCAATATTAGCCAAAACTTAGAGTATCTGATGTGGGTCTTCAAATGTGTCTATCTTCGCACAAGATTACTCTTGGTAGAGTTGTAGGTAGAAGTATTTTACCAGGATAATGATGCTTCTACCTCAAGGGATTATTCACAAGATATTTCAGATGTCAAGAACAATGCTGCATGTGGTGGAGCAATGTTAACTTTACTATCTGACCAGCCGTCTTTCGTGAAGATGGGTTATGCAATAATTAGCTCGTTCAAGCCCCAAGCTGAGTTAATTCAGTGAAATCCCTTATTATTTATTGGCTCTATAGATGTAAATATATAGATTAAAGAGTCTGATATATACGTTCGCTCTCATAACTATAATAATTGAATCAACTATGAATTTGAAAAATAAAACGTTACAAATTTAATAATCAATTATTCTTTAACAGTTTAAAATAAATATGAATGATGGGTGAAATGTAGATAAAAATTGTCTTCATAGAGACTTGATAGGGGAATTATAAAAGTCTGTTGCATTCGCATTTTAATAAGCACTTAGCTCTTCAAATGACCGAGTGCTGCCAAGGTGTTTCATCAAGTCTGTTGTGATGAGGACACTTCTCTACACAACTTGTCCAATGTAGGTGGTTAGTGTCGAATCCCAGCTCTTGAATTACAATGTCGGGAACCTTGAGTTGACTATTGTCTTTATTAGAGTCATAAATGTGGAAGTTTGAAGGCGAACAAGGAAGAAGAAGAAGAATTACAAACTAGGGGCATAGAAACTCTTATTACCAACTGGCCTTGTACCACGAACTTTAGAGAAAATAAAAGAACAAATGCCTCTGCTAAGTACATTGTGGTCGGAAGATTAAACAGGCGCCTTTTCACGCTGTCCACCCACCAGTTTTGCCTCTCTAAGATTTTATTCTCCCTGAGCTTATACAGCATAACTCAGGGAATATGATTAGAAATCATCATTATTCTTCTGGTTAATTTAATGGGAAAAATGTGTCTGGACAGAGCGAGTGGCTTGTGCCTGAGGTTTACATATAACTCAAAAGTGAAAATATAAACACTAAGCACATGTGATGTAAAGATCATTCCTCAGTGCTCCATTTGGAGTCTGGGGTTACTTCTGCTTTCGGTTTTCTGTATGAACTAGCATGAAGCCATCACCAGCGCTTGCTGTAGTGGTTTATGAATATACTATTTTCATATGTTGAGATTGCCAGCTTTGTATGACTTGTATAACCACTTAGCAAGAAAAACATGTCAAATTCACATTGTAAAAAAAATATGTACAACTCACCCCAACTTGGTATCTACAATCTCCTGGCACAGATAAATGGACACAGAAACTTATATTAGATGCTTCAAACACTTGGTCAGGGGTAAATTGAGAATCCCTATTATGACAGTTGCTTTGATTCCTAGGCATGCAGTCTTTTAAGTTTCAAAGATGCCTAAATACTTCGGTCCTGTCCTATTTAATTAGGAATTCTGTCCAATTCTTCTCTAGCTCCTTGAGTTGCTCTTTTGATGTTGTAATGCAGTCTGTCTTAGTCTCTGAATTTGCTAGGTTATATTCTCATTTCTTCCTCCAAGCTTCCACATGGTGTTTCTGACAAACAATCAGAGCTATTGCTTATTTCCTGCTCTCGATTGAACCAATCCTGCTCTTAGAACTAGGGGGTTGGGGTGTTAATTATAGTTCTTCCCCACGTGTTTAAAATTATCTCGTTAAAATTTAAACCCATGCCCTATGTTTCAAATATGGCATGATTACTTCCGTTGCTATTACACAGACTTGCCAACACATCTGTGGTCTCATCCCTAATGATTACCTTGCTCATAGTGTCTCTTCAGACATGTTTTATCAGTAATAAAAATGCCAATAATGTCTGGACAAAAATGATAAAGTGATTATCAGGCGTACTCAAATCTTCCTCCAGACCGATAATCCCTGATGTACACGGACCACAGTTGGCTCTCTCAGACAGACAATATGGCTTCCTTTGTCCCCTCCTGCCAAGGTGTTGGGAGGTGCAGTGACCAACCGCGAAACACAGGTGGTCACCCGCCTGCTGTGTCTGGGTCGGAAATGAGTTACGTCAAAGTCAACCATTACTTTCACATTTACCATCTGCCTTCAAGCTGGCGCAACCACTTAAGCGATTACAATTAATCCTCAAGATAGTCAATATTGCAGTGTGATAAAAGATATAGCAATTTAGTGAGAGTCCATGGCACGAATTCATGTGCGAAAAATGAAGAAATAAATGGATAATGTAGGAGAGAAAGAAAAATGTAAAAGGATACCAAAAATATCGTCACACCTCTTTATTTGTTTTCTTCTCTTTCCATGAGATGCATCCCATTGTTATTATACATTGGACATATAATAACTGAAAAGAAAAAACATGAAACAGAAGTCAAGAAGAAAATAAGAATAGTCAAATCTAGTTTAAACAGCTTTGTCAAATTTTACTATTATCCTAACAAATGACAACTAGCCATGTGCTATGTATGCTTGTCATTACTGCATGGTTCACAAATATAGACACGAAATAAAGATCTGAAAGGAGACTCAGAAGCCCATGAAAGAATGGAATCAACTTTTTTGGAAGGAGCAAAGGTTTCCTGGAAAAGCATGAAGTTTGAAGAGAACAAATATTTTTGAAAAGCTCATATCAGACAGTTGGAATATTTTGAACATGGCAAAAGACATGAAAAATTAAGAAAACCTTGATGGAAGAAAAGAAAAAAGGCAGATGGAAAAGAAGATGATAGTGATTTTACTTACTTACTACTTACTTAGTCGTTCCTCTTCTACCGTGAGGTGTAGAGGTTTGGAAGAGAGAGTGCAATACTATCTTATCGGATGTCTTCCTCATGACCGGGTTCCATTCTAGTCCTCGGTCCTTCAGAGATTGTGATATTGATTTTAAACGGTAAGAAATATCCATGAAGTTCTTTGAGGTCACTGAAGCAACAAGGAAATAATAGGCCAACCACTCCCAACAGTATGTCATAAGAGACGACTAAGGTGAGGTTATAAATGAGGTTAGCAACCTCTACTTGTGAAAGAAATAATTGCTACAGAAAGTTCCATCTCTAGAGCATATAAAAATTTGTTGTTACAAACTTCCTGCATGGGGCCCTGATGCTCCTGAAGGAGCCAAAACAAAACACACAAAAAGTGTGTAATAAAGTGGTGGGGAAGATACTGTAAAACTGGCGATAAAGGGGGGAAAAATAAATAGGCAAGGAGGTAGCTTTACAACTGAATGATACAACAAAAACATGGGATATTACGGTGATGCACATCATCAGACATCATCACAAACAAGAGATAAAGATAAGGAATGTCTTATTTCTTTATCCTTAATGTAAATGTACTTTATCTTTAATTCTGGATTACTGAATAAAATTTTTTTTTTTTTTTTTTTTAACGTCTCTTTTTCCACATGTTTTTTTTCTTTTCTGTTAACCTGTCTATATTTCTAATCTTTGTCTCCTGTTTGTAAAAGTGGTTGATGAAGGGTAAACCCCGAAACGTCTCATGTATTTGTAGTGTCATTCAGTTGTAAAACTGTCTCCTTACCTATTTATGATTTATTTTTTTTTTTAATACAAAAGTTTACACATTAATTTTCAGGTTGGCCTTGAAGCCATAATCAATTTTGAATCTTTTGCTGGAGACCGTGTAACTTCATACCTTGAGCTCAAAAATGATGGAACAGCTTGTATTTACTATGACTGGAAGGTCAGTTCACTTTAAGGTCATGCCTTTTTTCAGTTTTTTTACCTTGATTCTCTCCGTTTTTCTGTATATCTAAATCTGTTTTGTGTGTTTCAATATTTTGCAATAATTTGTTAAAACAAAATTTTTGATTAACATAGTTAATTGATAATTTATGCTGTAATTAACTTTTAATTAATTCACTTTTAATTAATTTTGCTATAATTAATTTGTAATGAACATAGTTAGTTTATAATTTTTGCTGTTGTGTTCACTTAAATATGATCTGGGACCTAAGACGCGTCAAAAGTGGAATGCAGTCAGCGACCCATAGCTGACTGCTTGTGTCAGGGTCAGCGAACCAGAGCTGACCAAGACCCTACTCCACCTCCAAGTGGTGGTCCTGGAAACAGGCTGAATCACTGCAGTCTGGCTGAGAGAGTAGGGATCAAAGTGGGAAGGCAAACCCAGTCCTAAAAATGCCGTGCCGAAGTCGGATGTGTCGGGCCGAAAGGCGCAGATATCACAGCTTTGCTGTAAACGGCGACACAACGCAACTAACGTCCTTTTCAGGATGAACACAGACGAAGAAGAAAGAAGTATGATCTGTAACACACACTCCTGTAATCTTAGTCTCTCAATTCCTCTCTTATTCAGCTTCTCTCTCAATACCTACCTCGCTTTCTCTTCCTCTCTCTCTCTCTCACACTAATACCTTCGTGTTATACATTATATCTTTTCCTACTTAACAATATATTTTGCTTTATCACTCTTTCCTGTATTCTCTTCTGTTACAACTGCATACACTTTCTCTCTTTCATATACATACATGTACATATATATTATAAAAGCTAAACATTTTTACATATTTCCTGTTATTTCTGGATAAGAAAATGGACAAAGAAAATCCATTTGGGATTGTACAGAATGTGGTGCAGAGATTCTACTTCAACAACAGCTCAGGTAAACTTTGTGGAATTTCTTGGTGGTATTTCAGATTTTTCTTTTTTTTTTTCATTATTATTTTTTAGGGAAGATAAAAGCATGCTGAATGAAACAATGACAATAACTTGTTTTAAAAACTACATCTTTTTTGTATTACTATTTCAAGTGTTGAAAGCCAAAAAAAAAAAAATCAGGATATATAAAGTTTGTCATATTGAATTTATGTACATACTTCATTCCTTTCTTTATCAGTCTCCTTCAGCAAATGTTGAAGGGTTTGAATGCCAATCTTTCCTATTGTGCGATGGTTGTATATATGCAGGATGCATCCTCTCAAACATACACTGCTGCCAGTCTTATGCCTAATGCCAAACTCAAACAATCTTAGCCTTGATGATTCATTGATTGCAGAGTCATTCTGTAAGAGACGATCATTAATTGTCCAACTTCCTTATTCATGTCCAGTGCACCTTTTATGGGTGCTCTTGAAGCTAGTCTGTCAGCTCTTTCATTGCCTCGTACCCCTGCATGACCAGGACAGTAGATCCAAACAAGTTCCTGAAGATTCAAGGCTTTTGTGGAGGTTATCCATTCATGCTGCAGCCATCGATTTTGGACTTTTTGAAGCATGGGTTGAGAGTCTAAAAATTTGTTGTGTGCCATGATGTGGTTAGTTTGGGCATAATATGTATCATTTGGAGGGGCCAGGCACATCCTAATTAATAGTATAATCATACTAGCTAGTGCTACAAACAAAACATTTACACGAACAGAATGTAGATGCAGCATTACGCAATTTCTGAGGTAGCCTGCCTGAGAGGAGTTACTAATGACATAAAAAGTGATCAGATTAAAAGAACTACAATAAGAGAACAATTATGAAACAAATGTATCTTAGAATACAAAGAGACGTATAGCATAAAAATGGTTCAGGTACCTGGCTAGAATACAAACATACCAACTGGCATAGTTTCATCTACATTAGAACATCACGATGTGGAGCATGAAGAATGTAAAAAAAAAAAAATGCTGAAGTATGCAAGAAAGTAACTTAACTGTCATGCAAGAAGATAGCTTAACTGTCATACAAGAAAGTAGCTTAACTGACATTCAAGAAAGCTGCTAAATTGTCATACAAAAAAGTAGCTTAACTGTCATACAAAAAAGTAGCTTAAATGTCATACAAAAAAGTAGCTTAACTGTCATACAAGAAAGTAGCTTAACTGTCATACAAGAAAGTAGCTTAACTGTCTGTAGTGGGTTTGATGGTATTGTATGATGGTGATAGTACTACGTGTGATGCATGAGGTCAGCTGTGAAGGCTCCTGAGATAATATGTAACTGAGAGTTGTCAGAAGGCCCTTCTCGCTACCACTACGACCTCACACTTATCTTTTTTTTTTTTTTTAATGAATGTGGCTACGTTAAATGTCTAGGGTAATGATATGTATTGTGGTGTGGTAGTTTATAGACACACACACATATATTTACTTTTTTTTTTTTTTTTTTTTTTTTTTTCTTATCCAGCGGCACTTGGGCTTTCAGCCCTTCGGCCCAATGACATGTCATTGCGAGGCTGGGGAACCTGAGGACTTTCCTTCCAACCCGGTCAGGAGCTTCGCTCCTTCCCATCCACAGAGGGTTTATCACAGGAGCCGTTCAGGCTATTCAGTCAAATTTCCGGCCGTAAACATTTCTTCAAACGCCGACGCCCGGGTTTGAACCATGAACACCTGGTCGCCAGTACAACGCCGAAGCCATTACACCAGCGCGGCTCCCACATATATTTACTAAGTCTAATAATATTAACAAATGTTATAATACACTGAACTAACTCAAGTGTGTAAAATTTTTGATAGAAATTTTCTTACATTTATTTTGTTCTGGATCAAGTTTTATTTTGACCAGAACTTATAAAAGATTTAGAAATTATGAAAGAAATGCATGGAATATTACATAATAAATGCAAGAGTGTACATATGTATGTTACTAGACTATTTAGTTTTATTAATGTTTATAGTAGTCATCTAAATTGGGAGACCGTTTAATGGTTGTGCTGTTGGGGTGGCCTCATCACTCCAGTCTATATTGACTACACAGTGTCCAGTAAATTGCAGGAATTTTATGGGATTGTTAGTAACTATATTGAGTTGGTGAATTCTCAGCAGACCAGAGGCTCACTCAACTTTGACGATGTAGCTCTGGTGCTGAGATCTGGTGGCCCCACCTCTCCGTGCTTGGGGGCAATAATAGTAGTCTGGTGGCCCCACCTCTCCGTGCTTGGGGGCAATAATAGGCTGCTCTGACACAAGGTTACTGCACGGATCCACTCGGGTAAAATTAACAACTCGTTTGACACCACATTGGTGCCAACTGAAACTCACAGCTCTGCAATCAAAGTATTGGCTATGTGTCAAAATTCCATTCTCTAACCATGTCTGGACACAACACTACACAACAACAACACCATATAGACAGGTCAGATCTCTCTGACCATACAGCACATTTTACCATGGTGGTTTCACATCAGATAGGTTCTCCCAGACTACAGATTCTGAAATATGTTTATTAGTTTCCTCCCCTAAAATAGGATAGGTAATATGTTTCATTGATCTCAACACTTGATCTGTCCTTCTTAATCCTTGCTGGAGTTTATGTATTTTATTTGTCTCTAGACCCTGAACTGGGGCGGGGGGTCTAGAGCGAACCCTTACTTGTTGTAAGGAACAGATTATGCTATTGCAGTATCAAATCACTCGAACCTTAAACAAATATTAAAATGTATAAAGAATTAATTTCAGTCTTACCAGAAATATGAATATAGTACACAGTAAATAAGTGCTAGCAAAACTCTGCTGAGCTGCTGGCTATAGTATGGTGTCCCACTGAATATTATGTATTATTTCTGGGAAATCACCACTACAATTAATGACTGTGTTACTGGACAGACTTATGTCGAATGGCAAAAATGTGCGTCTCTATCCCGCTAATATAAAATGCGTTGGCCAATCAGATCAGAAGACCAAGCTTTTCAATTCAAAATTTGAAAATAAAGTCAAAATTACATCTTATTTTCTCAAATGTACGTCCGTCACATTTTATCTTTTCCCAAAAAAGTCAAAAGTACATCTCAATTTTTAAAATGTACGTCGGTCACAATTTATCTTTTTCCCACAATTTCACTTGTTTTTTTGGACTAACACATGTAAAACTGCACGAACCTGCCTCCTAAGTTATTTTTAGCCACTACTGTTCGCTACTCCCCCCTCTCTTGCATTCTAACTAGATTTGAACACTTGAGTCTCAAGGTTGCGATTTTTGTGCAAATAGTGGCATGTTTGATTCAATGCAGTCTTTCGCTGATGTGAACAACCCCGTCTTTTGTCATTATCTTTCTTATTATCTGTCCGTCTGTATAAATGAAAGTATATTATTTCACTGCTCAGAATGGGCCATCCGGCCAGCTAATTTTTATGTTCCTAACATTAATATTAAGAAAAAGTTACTTTTTTGAATTTTGTAATCTTTCAAGCATCTGCGTTTGCCGCTGAATTCAAATAAAAGGCTTGGTATCGCAAAAGCGTCCAATAAATGACTGTGGCGTATCATATCCAAGGTCCCTTCTGTCGAATTCCTTACTTTATGTCAACTTGGGGGGGGGAACGTGACTTTTCCTCCTTGCCCCACCAATTTGCGTCCATTAACCTCGCTAGTTCAAGTACGCGTTCAGTCAGATTTTTGTCTTTTGATCCTCGTTCCGTTTTGCCTTCAAGTCTAACACCTGATGACCCGCGGCGCGGGCGATCATGTGCAAGCAGTTATAATTGTGAAAATATTGCAAGTCCTCGGCCATCGGAGGGCCGTTAAGTAGCAACAACCTCTATTAGAGTTACAAGTGGTGCGTATTGTAATAGTACATTCATTTATCTTTAAACTGACGTGTAATTCATAAAAATCTGTAAACAATTACGAAAACTACAGCTTCCTTTGTGCAGACAACTACAGGATGAAAATGGGGAAAAAATTTAATTCGGCCACAGTGTGTTTTTCAATTCGGTAGTTAACGTGTTAACTGTCATACAAGAAAGTAGCTAGACTGTCATACAAGAAAGTACATGGACTGTCAAACAAGAATGTAGCTTAACTGTCATAGAAGAAGGTAGCTTAACTGTCATACAAGAAGGTAGCTTGACTGTCATGCAAGAAAGTAGCTTGACTCTCATACAAGAAAGGAGCTAGACTGTCATACAAGAAGGTAGCTTAACTGTCATACAAGAAGGTAGCTTGACTGTCATACAAGAAAGTAGTTAGACTGTCTGTTACGGACTTTTATAAATATATCGTAATAATTTCTGGATTTCTTCTGACTTCGATTCTGTCTATTGAATGCTGCCGTAACATTTGGGTTCGTTAATGTTTTCATAGATTTTGTATGAACCAATGTTTCCATTTCTCTTCTTTTATGTTTAATTCGTTTGTGACGTTTTGTTTCGTTCTATATTCGTATTGATGTAATGAAGATTAGTTCGTTCAATAGGTTAAATGATAACACTTGATTGTTGAACTGACAGAACTATGAAAACTTCTTGTAGTGAATCTCAACAAACTTGGCAATCAACATAAAGTCTTCTGAAGACGACATTATCCATTTAATTGTCTGACGACATATCACATTATGGAAAACATGAACGAAATACGTGGTTCCCATTTCCAAATAAGGAATGACATCACAGTCTCATGCATTCTCAACTATTTGACCCTGAGCGGTCATATCAACCGTCGACCTTCGTCTAATTTTCTGTGTTCATATATTTCAGTTGAATACTATTCTATTCAAACTGTCTTGACATTATCACATCACATATTATGCCTAATCGTTGGCTTTATATTTCTATTAAGACATCTTGTCTATTTCATAAAATCACAGGCTAAATCAATTATTCTCAGTTTGGCTGTCCACGCCACAATTTAATATCATCGCTTTCAATAGCGCGTTTTAAAATACACCGCGTTCCATCTAGAATATCATGTGTAGATCTGCGTTTTAATATCAACGCCTTCACATATTCTCGGGACTCAAAAGTCCTTATTTATTACTTATTCCATTAACTAGGAAGCTTGCACACTGACGGTTACAATATAAGACTCAACGTTATAGACTGACATTACATAATTAGTGGATCTGTCACACACATTATCTAAACACTGCTATTAGCCTAAAGCAGAGGTTTTCAAACTTTTTTTCGTCCGCGCTCCCTTGACCTGTGCATAAATCACCGCGGCTCCTCTCTATACTATATATTTTATATAAGCAATTGTACCCAAAAAGATATTAATGACTTCTGAATGTTCATCTTTTACATCTGATACCAATTGTGGGGGGTAAATAAGTTAAGTTTCGGACACAAAATAAATAAGACTATTTATTTTGTAAATGAAAAACTAAATTAATTTAATCAACTTACAGTTTTATGACACCTTATACTAGTCACAAAGTCAATGAGAAAGATGAGCTTGCTTCTTCATCTATATTTATTGATGGACCTTGGCTCATAATATCGAGCCCAACACTTTTCCCAAGCCACCGCGACGCCCTTAGCCGAGGGCCGCGACGCCCCTGGGAGCCGCGACGCACAGTTTGAAAACCTCTGGCCTAAAGGCTACATCAATTCTCTATCGTTACTCGGCTTAATGCGTCATCCAACATTTTACGCGTACCCATTGAAGTTTAGTTAGTTGAGGTATTGCATGGTGCGACCGTCCAAATCAAGATAAAACCAAAATGCTCGATTGTAATTGAAATTATCTTAAATATCCCAAAATACTTGATAGCAGTAATCAAAAGGAAAAAAGAGAAAATAACCCAGAATAACTATTCAGGAGTATAAATCATAAGCTCCCTTGTCATTTTACTGTGTCTGAATGATTTATAGACCTTGGCTTTCCAAGTTTCCATAACTATAGAGGGAATATTTTAAATATCTTTTAGGAATTTCACTTATGCTTGTTTCGTGTTATCTTTTATTTTAAAATTGTAATTATAATTATATCAGAATATATATATTTTGCAGGTGTCATTTTACCAGGAGATACACTGAAGTTTCCCTTTATTTTTAAGTCTTCAAATGCCGGAGTTTTTACAGAGCAGTGGAAATTCGGTGTGTACTTTATTCCATATTGTTTTTAATGCTCAGATGGTAATACTCAGTAATTCATCATATCATTCACAAAAAATATAAATGTATGAATTATATAACAAATTACTGTTTAATGATTACTGGAAATCCACTGTTATGTTACGCAGTATAATATCTGAAACATTTATTTTCTGTGTTTTTAGTGCATTAGGTAACAGTAATAAAAGTGGTCCCACAAATTTGTTTTTTCTTTTTTTGTTTATCTCTGTGTTACAGTTGTAATGATAACAACAGTTCCTGTTGTTTACTGCTTAGGGGTCAGAGTGGCTCAGAGGAATGGCATCTGCCTCGTATTCAAGAGGTACCGGGTTCAAATCCCAGTTGAGGGATTATAATTTATTGAAAAAAAATGTTCAGAACCAATGGTCCTAATTACGTCATACTCCCCCCTGGTCCCTGGTCTCATGGGTAGTGAGATCAGATCCCTAGCCTTCTCGGATAAGGGCGAAAAAATAGGAGGTCCTGTGTACAAGTTGCGCACGTTAAAAATCCCACGGCAGTTGGAAATCGTAAAGAGTAGGCTTATCAGGCCTCTGCCCTGGCAAAATTTAAAAATTAGGAAACCTACCCACTACAAAAAAATATTTATAGAATGTGTGATTCCTATAGATTACATACTCACCTTGGGATTCTCACTGGTGCTACAGAGTTTGTGCACTGTGCTGAGATCCTCCTTGTGTGATCTAAGGGAGATCGGAGCACAGATGGCGTTGTCCGTGTGCAATGAAGATAGTCCTTAAAAACCAAACCAAACCAAACTTCTTGTTTGTGTTCCTAAGTATTATTTGTTTTTAGTTTTTGATTACGTTTAGACCAAATTTTAACAACCTGTAGTCTTCTGTATAATTTGGTGACAATTGGTAATTGTGTTTCCGGTATTAGAAGGTGACTCAATCTTGCAGTCATTGCCTTCTGTTTTGGAATCCCTTGGATGTTTACATATTTTTAAAATTTCCTTACCACATATAAGTTTTTGCTGGTATGTCTGTCTTTGGACATATTTTTTGGATCCCTACATGTGAGTAGGCCAATGCACAAAGGAAACTTATTTCACAAGTTAGAAAGAAGGAATCCACTTTTTTGTGGGCGTGTTATGAGAAGAGGAAAGCTGGAATATATCGTAACAACAGGTAAGATTGAAGGGAAAAAGAGATAGAGGAAGACAAAGAGAGCAAATACTGGCCAGTTTCACATCATGGCATGGAAAAAAGTCAAGAACAGAATTGATAAATTGTACTGGAGAGGCATGATCTCCAATGCCACTAGGCATGGTACTAGAAAGAGAAGAAGACATGTGAGTCCTACTTCTGCCAGTTTTATTTCAGCCACTTTTCCTCTTCAATCAGGCAGAGGTTTTTACTTTTGAATCCTTAAAAGGGAAGTTCTATGTTAGTGGTTAGTTATGCCAGCTTGTGTTCAGATTTTCTCACTCCATTTTGTTTACTCCATTTTCAAAGATCTACCAGTTTATTCTCTGATTATCATAGTTCTATATGTTTTTTCTTGATATTTCATGGAAAGACAATGTGACAAATATTATGGTGCTGTCATTCGCTGACCATCAAAGCATGTATCACTGTTTAGACAGAGCAGATTACGCTTTTTTTCTCTAATAATCATAGATCTGCAGGTTTGTACTCCGGATATTTACAGATATCTTCATTTCTGATCTTGTCTTGCTTTTAAAGTTGAGAATCTTTTAACTATTTCTTAGAAACTGATTTTAAAATGTCAGTGTCTTGTGCATGACTATTTTTTTTTTTTTCATCTGGTAATTGACAGTGTCGTTTCTTTTCTTTTTTTTTCTCTTAAACCTGTCAATATATCTTCCTGTTTGTGACTGATAAAATGTAGACTCCCATAATGTTCCATGTTTTGATTGTATCGTTCTATTGTAAAACTGACTCAATATCAGTTATTATTATTTTTTTTGTACATGGCTAAAACATAAAGCATCAATGTTTTTACTTTGGCATTAAAAAGTCACATTTTATTGGTGACATTTAGAAAAACATTCATGTTTGATTATCCTGTCTAATTTCAGAAAGCAGGCCTGTATTATGTGGTGGAGCAACTCTTCTTGTGACACTGAGAGGGGTGGCATTGCAGAGGGATAAGTTTAAAGCCCAGAGAGAAGAGCTTGAGGTATAATCAGCACACAGCATTAACGACAGTATTAGAAATATAATAAATAATGCACAAAAGTATGATTTAGGCACTCGTGAGAAATAAAGAAGTAGAAAACTAGACAATGAAAAAAACAACAGAAGTAATAGCCTTACCAGGAATAGAACCCAGGACCTTCCGAACGACACCACCGCCTAGCTACGGGATTGAATCGTTACTATCCTATCTGCCAACTAGGCACCACAAAAATAGTGCATTGTGGACAGAGGTCATTATCATGATCTCACCACATAACCCAGATATGTACCTAGGGATGACCCAGACTAATTATAGACGCAATTACTTCTGCAGTTTTTTTCTATTTAACAGTATAGCATTATGGTTTGTTTTGGTTTTTAAAGATTATCTTCATTGCACACAGACTACTCCATCAGTGCTCCAATCTCCTCCCTTAGATCACACAAGGAGGATCTCAGCACAGTGCATGAACTCTAGCACCGGCGAGAATCCCAATATGTGTGTATAGGAATCACACATTCTATAATTATTTTTGTGGTGGGTAGGTTTATAATTTTTTAAATTTTTGCCAGGGCAGCGGCCTGATAGGCCTACTCTTTACGATTTCCAACTGTCGTGAGATTTTTAACGTGCGCAACTTGCACACGGGACCTCCTATTTTTTCACCCTTTTCCAACAAGGCTAAGCATCTGATCTCACTACCCAGGAGACCAGGGGGGAGTATGACATCATTAGGACCACTGGTTCTGAAAAAAATTTCCATAAATTATATTCCCTCAACTGGGAATCAAACCCGGTATCTCTAGAACTTGAGGTGGACGCCATACCTCTTAGCCACTCTGACCCCCAGTATAGTATTATACAAACGTTTAAACAAATAAGGAGAGGAAACTTAAGAAATATCCAAAATATGTACAGAGTTATGTGCATGAACATATGACAGTTTTTAAAGTAGATATCCCTACATTCTAATAATCATCATCCAACATTTTTGTCTCATGAGGTCTTGGGAGTCTGAGGAGATCATGTAAGACTAAGACTAAGACTACTATTCCATCATGTAAGACTAAGACTACTATTCCATCATGTAAGACTAAGACTACTATTCCATCAGGCAGGTCATAAGAGGAGACTAATATGAGGCTGGCAACCTCATCATGTAAATTAATTGTTACAGAAACCACTGCTGCCAGATCACATGACTACTTTGGTACAAGCTTCCTATTACTGGACTAGCTGCAATGGTGGTTCCACATTTTATAAGAACCAAAAATGGAAATGATCCATCCTTTTTAATTCTCCATGAAATGTAGCTGTAATTGTTACAGTTCCATTGTTTTCTATTTTGGGATGTTCTCTTCAGTTTTTCCTATAAAGCTTCATTATCTTTGGCTTGAGCTGGTAGATTCTCTTTAGCTTCTTTGCTGCTCTTCTTCCGTCCTGTTAGATTCTCTTTTGCTTCTTTGCTGCTATCCTTCCTTATGGGTTCCATTGCAAGCACATGTCTTGTTATACAGGATGATTATTTTCTGAGCCTGTGTCCTATCCATCTCCACTTTAAATTTTTAAATAATGCAAATGTGGCCGTGCATGCTGATGATGATGTTAATGATGATGTATAGTGATTTGTATCACTACCCGGGACCCAAAGATGCAGCAATAGAGAATGCAGTCAGCGACCCATAGCTTGACTGCTTGCGTCAGGGTCAGCGAACCAGAGCTGACCAAGACCCTACTCCACCTCCACGTGGTGGTCCTGGAAACAGGCTGCATCACTGCAGTCTGGCTGAGAGAGTAGGGATCGAAGAGGGAAGGCAAACCCGGTCCCAAAAAATGCCGTGCTGAAGTCTGATGTGTCGGCCAAAAGGCGCAGATATCGCAGCTCCGGCGTAAACAGACACAACGCAACCAACGTCCTTTTCAGGACGAACGAGGAAGAAGAAGAAGTATCACTACCCCAACAGTAGGCAGGTTTTGGTTGATGGTATAAACGTACCCTCTTACTTGATGCAATACAACAACAGTTAATGTAGACAGTTGATGAATGATATCAACAAAAGATGAGTGACTTGACTCCGACAGCAGTATAAAATACGATGAAGTTTATTTACAGATAACGTGGAAGATGTGAAATAATGCGTCCAACCTTCCCTTGAGGTTGGCCAACCTTGTACAGCACAATTTTCAAATCGATTATTATCTCACTGTCTTGCTCTCTCATTCTTCCTTACTGCCTCAGTATTTCCTAGCTGTCTGTAGATGTTAGGGCGTTCACGACGGGAAAAATGACTACTGCTGTCGAGATTTATCTGCCTTCTAAATTCTTTATATATGTGAAATCATTTGTCTCTTAAACCTCTTGATTCAGTTCTTCTAACTCTTGTTTTTTATTTCTTCGAGGCTCTGCTTGGCTTATCTTGGTAAGACTGGCCTAACCACCAAGGGTGATAATCTTAGCTAAAGTCTATTATTTCCTACTCGTTAGGCTGACAACTGGTCTACTATTTCCTAGTTCTACTGACTATCTACTGTCCATTGTTCTTCTCTTGTATTACACAGTCTATCAATTATTGGCGAGACCAACATACCTGGTTGACTTGAAAATCTACACATTTTCTGTCGTACTGGCAACCCTGTCAATCTTATCCACAGAAATAAATATAATATGAACTGTCATCTATAAATCACGGCTGTTTGTGCCCTATACCAGAGCGCTCTTTTAGTTTCGGTGACAGGAATTCTGACACCGGGTATAAAATTTTGTGTGCACCGTAAAAGACTATTTAAGTTTTTGGCGGGGAAAATCAGCTGATGTGTGAGTAAAATCAGTAAAATATAAATCATTACACACTCGTTCTGGATAAACACAGCGCTAAAATTCTTTTGTGTACTATAACTTTGTTCTGTGTTCTATTTTTGATTGCATTTTTATTTGTTTGAAATTAGTTTTGACAGAGTTACAGACTTTTGAAAACAGCGTCATCATTTAAGGAAATTCATAAAATAATTAATCTTTTTATTAATTTAATATCTAAAAATCGGCCCATTCGTTTGAGTTTATAATTATAAAGACTTCTCGAAGGGAAGCTAAAGATTATTTCCACATACTTTTTTTTTTTGGTTTCATATCTTGAGAATGTGTGGTAGTCAGTTTTGTGAGTGTGGCATTACAAGAACAAGCATATTGTCACCAGATTTTATAGCATTTAAATCCCTTTAAACGCATTCCTGATACCCACAAATCTTAAATAAGGTAGTAAAAAAATAACTTTTTGTAAAGCACCATCTGTTTTTGCATTTTCATTCATTTATAATGATATTTAGCTACGTATATAAGCGTCAGAAAACATGTAAAGCTATAGATAGATTACTTCCACATAATTTGATCTATCTTTCAAGTCTTGTTAATCTTCTATTTATAATATGAATTTTTTTTTTTTTTTTTTTTGTGTGTGAGATAAGGACTGTTCCATTGGTGTTCTTTGGTAGACAATCCTGTGCACACGACGGCTGCCAGCGAATTCTAAGTAACTGTTTGTATATCTTCTTTCATTCAAAGTTACAATGCAGGTAGTAAATTTAGAGAAACCAAATTCTAAATCTAATACCATCCTTTTATCAATGGCTAGAGTCAGAGATACATATGATAATTTAGAAATATTTATGAATGGCATGAAAGCTCAGATAGAGTCACTAAAATATTTAGAGTGGGATGGTAAACAAGTTGTTGTTTTCTTATTCGGGGATTATTTCCTTGTTTTGCTGGAGACACCACAGACATGGGTATATTCCTTGAGCTCCAGACAAACCAAACATTTTCATCAAAGACATCCAGAGAGCATACAACTTGCAAACCAAGAAGTTTGGCCATGTTGATAAGAGATTACAATAGATATATGAAATATGGGAAAGGGAATAAAAGGCAAGTGGCACATTACCATAATTGTTTACACAAACCAATGTTAGAGATTGAAATTGAAAATGTAGCTCCTCCTTACCTTCATATTTTATTAGGCATTGTTTTGAAACACCACAGACTTCTAGAACAGGTAGCTGATACAATAGACGCAAAGATATTTGAGAATTCGCAAGAGATACATGCAAACATTAGTACTTTTAAGAACTTGAAGAGATTTAGTAGGAACTGGAAATAGGCAGAAGAATTAGGAGCTAAAATTGAATTTTTCAGGTAGGTATTGAACTTTGTGAGGATAAGGAGGAGACAGATAATTTTAAAGTTAGACTTGAAAATGCACAAGATGCGCTGGCCAAACTTCAGTTTCAAGATCTGTGTACTAGGTCTGGTCCAGTTTGCTCACACATGGACAAGGTACTAGCCAAACACAAAATCATACAACAGGCTTATAATAGCAGAGCATTTATAGGGAATCACTGCCACAGATATCTCACACAAAAAGTTTATAAAGATCTTACAAGAGCAATCATTACACAAACACTGAAAATTACAGACAAACAAGATATAACTAACATAGCTTTTATTGCCCAAGAACAATTCAACTCACTGAAAGAAGCATTTGAGAAAGTACACAACAAAATATCACACAGTAAACCAATTAGTAAAGAATCAATAACAGCATCGATAGAGACTTATATGTCTTTGTTCAGAAAGCTATTCCCTAGTAAGACAATTCATAAACAGCACATATTAGAAAAACATTGCGCAGACTGGATCAGAACTCATGATGTATGATTGAGATAATTGTTAGCTCTCGTGTTCTGGGGACAATTGGGTGTGTTATTTTAAGGTTATAAATGTGGACATGCAATTTAAACTTTCAATAATTAATGTTTGACGCATGAAACCAAAACAAAACTTTGATATCCATTTTCTGCAGGTTTTCTACTTTTGATTTCTGTAATTTGTTATGCATGTTGATTGTGACCGTTTTAGTGTAAATTGAATTAGAAACAAACCATAACAAAATGTAAAAAAAAAAACCGTAAATTTTACACTATTTCAGACTATTATATCTTCTGTTCTAATTGTGATAAAATGTTTGTTCTTGTTCTAAAATTTACTCTAACATTTCTAGTCTAGCTTTACACAAAATTAAAGCCGGTATTTATAATAATAAAGTAGCATAAAAGCAATTCAAACATGGTTTGGGGACAATTGGGTGTGTTATTTTAAGGTAATAAATGTGGACTTGCAATTTAAACTTTCAATAATTAATGTTTGACGCATGAAACCAAAACAAAACTTTGATATCCATTTTCTGCAGGTTTTCTACTTTTGATTTCTGTAATTTGTTATGCATGTTGATTGTGACCGTTTTAGTATAAATTGAATTAGAAACAAACCATAACAAAATGTAAAAAAAAAAAACGTAAATTTTACACTATTTCAGACTATTATATCTTCTGTTCTAATTGTGATAAAATGTTTGTTCTTGTTCTAAAATTTACTCTAACATTTCTAGTCTAGCTTTACGCAAAATTAAAGCCGGTATTTATAATAATAAAGTAGCATAAAAGCAATTCAAACATGTTTTGGGGACAATTGGGTGTGTTATTTTAAGGTAATAAATGTGGACTTTCAATTTAAACTTTCAATAATTAATGTTTGACGCATGAAACCAAAACAAATCTTTGATATCCATTTTCTGCAGGTTTTCTACTTTTGATTTCTGTAATTCGTTATGCATGTTGATTGTGACCGATTTAGTGAAAATTGCATTATAAACAAACCATAACAAAATATAAAAAAAACGTAAATTTTACACTATTTCAGACTATTATATCTTCTGTTCTAATTGTGATAAAATGTTTGTTCTTGTTCTAAAATTTACTCTAACATTTCTAGTCTAGCTTTACGCAAAATTAAAGCCGGTATTTATAATAAAAAAGTAGCCTAAAAGCATTAATTAAGCCCAATCAAAAGTAAACATCGCCACATGTTTTTCCCATTAGGAAGCTGACCACGTGACCTCTGTCAAGTGGGCTATAAATAGCGCGGTCGGGGAAAAAGGGGAAATAACTAAAAGATCGCTCGCAAACAGCCGTGAAATGTGGCATATAAACGATTCAGGGGCTAGACAATAGTTTATTACTTTTCTGTCATCACAGAAGCTACCTACTGACTTGAGCTTATTGTCCGATGATACCCCAAAATTGCGCTTGCCACTTCAAAACTTTAACACAAGCAACTTGCTCCCTAACACTAGCACGTTTAAAATCTGACTGACTATATTTTGTAAAACGATTTCCAGCGATAACTATTTCCCGAACAAACAGTTCACTCTAAATACAAATATCCCGTGCAAGCCCAAGTTCGCTTCGCTAGTCACACCAAAAATTCCAAACTCAAGGGGCTTAAAAACACAACTGTTAATGCCTATTTTGAATTATCGCCTTTAGCTTACAAATTAATGTCATAGATTTATCGCCCTTTAATTTAAAATACAAGTCCGTTAAATTTACTTAATGCAAATTTATGAAACCAGATTTCTGACACTTGGCTCCTTGTTATATTCTGACCTCGAACTCCCTGTTACACATTTTAAATGGATGCAATCATCATCATAAGTGTTGGACATATCATCATAAAAAGGTTTGGACATATCATCATCATATGTTTTGAACATATAATATCTTGGCAGCAATATAGACAAAGTTGGAGGAAGAGACAGTGCATCAAAATAAAATACAAAAGGCAAGAGGAACTTTCCTTGTAAGGGCATATATATGGAAATTTTTCTTTCAAATTTGCATGTTATCATTAATAACATTCTTCTTCCCATGAATTGCCAACTTACAGTGGATTTTTCTTACCCTTGCATTGATTTTACTTTGTGTACCACTTTCAGGATGTCCTCTTGAGACTGTTGTCTGTCCTGTAAGATTCTTAATATTATCTTTGCCAACCACACCTTTGCCAAGTTTAATGATCATCTTATCATTCATGGGTCCATGATTGGCTTCCATATGATACAGTTGTTGTTTAACTAGAGCTGCTGAGCTTCTTGCTCTTTTGCAGCCAATACCAAGATTCTGAGGTATTATCTAAACTGTAGATCTAGGCATTTCCTGTGACTTTTCTGCCATTCCGAAATGTGTTGAACTGAAGTCATGAACTCCAGTTTCTCCAGCTTGACTTGCATTTAAAGGATCATCCCATCTGGTCCCAAGCTAGGAGGAAGAAGCGTGTGGCATATTGTGCATTCCCCACCATCCAAGGGGACTCTCCAAATATGCGGAGCTAAAATACTGTGCTCTACACAGAGCCACTTCTCAACTCCCCTGCCCATCATGAGATCCTCTTGCATGCAGCCAATCAGATAAAAAGCCAGAGTTGTCTGGGGCTCAAGTGAATCCTTCAAGCTTAGTGTGCAATGCTGGGTTCTCGACATGTTTCACCACAGGAGGAATTCATGGAAGTGCATGGATGATTTCAAGAAACAGGTTCACTTCCACAGCCTCACAGACAGGTTCACTTCCACATTTAAATACTGTAGCATTATGCATAGCTGGTGGTCATATAAGGATGAACTTAGGCTACAGTGATTATAAAGTTTAAGGCCATGCCATATAGAATCAAGCTGCTGTTTAGAAATCGTTACCATGGATTCATATCTGGTTTGAATAGTGTGACTGCACGAACATCTTGCTACTTGAAAAAATAATTAAGACTATTATGGGTGCAGATGTTCTTTTGTGATGATGAGGATTTTTGGTTGTAACAAAGACAGTAGATAAACTGCTCTCTTTAACACACAGAAAGAGCTCCTCCAAAGACAAGCCAAGCAAGTTGTGTCTTACCTTCTGTATGAGTTGGTCAGTGGAATCCGAACCCCAGAACGATCTCTCTCACCCATTGATGCCTACATCACTGAGGAGGAGATTTTCTTGAGAAATAATCCTGGGGTAAGTTTTTATGTATTTTTATTTTCATTTTAATTCCCCTGTTACGATGAAACATCATGGATAGATACACTTCATTGTTGTTGTTTTGTTTTGTCTTGTCGCCTCTGCGCTATCGTTAGCTGTCCTCCTAACAACTTCTGCCACTCCTTTGATCCATCTGTTTTGATAAGTATTTAACTAATGATAAATCACTTAACACCAGCAGAGAATATTATTGAATATTTGTCATTATTGATCAGTGGTTCCCAAAGTGGGCGGTACTGCCCCACCCCCCACCCCACCCCCGGGGCATTGGGATGACAAGAGAAAAGAGGGCGACAAGGGGGCATTCAGTAGTAGGGGTGTGTTGAGGACTGTTTTGGGGTGTGAAGTAACTTGGATAGTTTTTGCACCGCGAAACACCCTGTCAACTATGACTTCATGTTCACATGCAATTGTTGATGATGAATGTTGATGTTTTAACACAAATGAGAAGGGCTCATATAAGTATTCAGAAACAATAATGACATGCTGGCTCACAAATACGTGGGTTAACAACTGTTCACAACGTTAGTATATTTTTGACGACGTTGGTAGAACAGAGAGACAGTCAGTGGGTTTTTCACTTTTGAGCGAATCACAGGTTTTCTACCTTCTCAATGTGTGGTCCATGCCACTTTATTCATGTATATAGAATGATTATTCATTTGTGTATCTAGACGTGAGAATTCTATTGGAGTTTGATTCTTATGTGTAAGCTCAAGATAGGAGCTGTTTAACTTATCCAGTGATGGCTGATTGAAGTATTTACGTTCGTTAGAGAACATTCTTATATAAAAAAGTTTGTTATCTACACAGAGACCATGTTTTCTTACAGCCTGTGACATGTAGGGTGACAGTCAGATATATTACAAGAGCGTATTCGCCTGTGAACTGAGGCTCAGGTAGCCAGTTCTATATTTACAAGTAGACAAAGGACTTACGTATGCTATCCGCACAAATACATCATATCTTTTGATAGAAATCACTGGTATGATTTCTGACCTGCCAATCTTTCCTATTTATTGAGATCGACGTATACTGTGTATGCTGTTTGGAACTGTAGCGTGTTGTTTGCTGAACAGTTGAATGGGAAAAAAAAAAAAACCACACACAAATAGTAATACTTCTTACAAGGAGAAGGACAAGAAAAACCTACGTTGCGGCCACAAGGCCTTCGTCAGGGACAGACAAACAAGAGACAGGAGGGAAATGGTTTGCTGAAGTACTACGTACACAGTGAATAAATTATTTCAGTCATCTATACCAGGCTTCCAAGGACATTTTATTTAACTGTGTGGTGGTACAAAATGTGTTGTTCAGTCAGAAGTGTTGTGTACAGTGCTTAGATCTACAGAACACCTCCAAATACTCCACCACGTCAAGAGAAGCCATCGCAACACAACAAGAAACCCTACAGACAGTTACTACCACAACAGGGGGAGACACACATCACCTCTCATTATTTAAGAATGTAAAGAAACCCTTCAACATTGGCAGAGATTTAAAGAACCCTATAACAGGGTTGTTTAGGATTTGTTGGACTAAATTCAAATATATTACTTAATAACGCTTACACATTAAAGCGGTTTTATTATACAGATCCCTGACGTCAGCGCTTAAAAGGAGAACGTAGCCTGAACAAACCCTAACCCACTGCTCCTCCCTTACGTCACTTGTTCCAGTTTCTTATACACCCTACAGTAGAGGTTCCCAACCTGGGATACGTGTACCAGGGGGCACGAGAAGCTTTTCAATGGATGTTGCAAATATTTGGTCATTAACTGCATTATCCTGTTCAAATATTTGGTCATTAACTGCATTATCCTGTTCAAATATTTGGTCATTAACTGCATTATCCTGTTCAAATATTTGGTCATTAACTGCATTATCCTGTTCAAGTATTGCGTAGCAGTGGTAGCGAAAAAAAATGTTGTAGATTTGAGAGACAATATCAGGGAGGCGTGGACGAAATATGAAAGATGGGAAATGGAGGGGGCACTGGGGATGTTCTCTGGGAGCCAATGGGGTGGTGACCCGAAAAAAGTTAGGGAAACACTGATATAGATCATGTCATTACATTGGTTAAATAGTTAATGGAAGAAGATAAGAAAATTGTTAGTTACTGATTTTTTGGTGTTTTTTTTGTTTCTTGAGTGCAAATCAATAGTCAACTTTGTCTCATTTTATGTTATTAGACTGCCCTGTACCTTCCCTATTTTGTTTTCTTTGTCTCTCTTAACCTGAAGTAGGCCTTTTATCAACAGCGTATTAACTTTTAAACAAGTCCAAAGAATTTGAACTTCCTTTTTTTTAAAACAAATCTTTGCAAGGATTCTCCTTTGCATTTTTGATCTTATGCATATTATCTATGGTTTTGGTTTGGTTTTCGTTTAAGGACTATCTTCATTGCACACATGACAACTCCATCAGTGCGCCTATCTCCTCCCTTAGATCATACAAGGAGGATTTCAACACAGTGCATGAATTCCGTAGCACCTGCAAGAATCCCAATGTGTGTATATAGGAATCACACATTCTATAAATATTTCTGTGGTGGTAGGCTTTTAATTTTTAAATTTTGCCAAGACAGGGCCCTTATGGCCTACTCTTTATGATTTCCAACTGCCATGGGATTTTTAAAGTGCGCAACTTGCACACGGGACTCCTATTTTTTCGCCCTTATCCGAGAAGGCTAGGCATCTGATCTCACTACCCAGGAGACCAGGGGGGGAGTATGACATCATTAGGACCACTGGTTCTGGAAAAAAAATTCCATAAATTATATTCCCTCTACTGCGAATCAAACCCGGTACCTTTACAATCTGAGGCGGATGCCATACCTCTTAGCCACTCTGACCCCCACGCAATAGCTTTATTAACTGTAAAATTTACAATTGAATTTTGATATAATTCTGCAAAACCATATTTCTGTTGCTTCTAATGATCTCTGTTCATTTATTGACCTTGATCTGGTATCCTTGTGATAGTAAGGGTTGTATGTAACATAGAACTTACCCATTTCAATGGGTAGTGGTTTGTTACATAAATTATTATTACATTAATATAAGGCAAATACTTGATATAAATCTTGCACAGTTCATAAGGATTACAAAGGAAAATGGCAATGATAAATTGCTGTTCATCAGTAATTGATACTTGATGATGTTATTCTTAATTCTGTTTTTTTATCTTTTTGCAATTTTTTTTTTTTCAACTTGTAATCTATGTATGATTGTCACCAGCTCCAATACAACCATGAACTCGTGACCCAACTCAAAGACCTTTATGGACAACTTTTTGATGCAGATGTTCGAGCTGAAAATGTCTGGAGTTTGAGCATTGAAGATCTGCAAGAGGTAAGTCCACTGCACTTTTTGCATGAGTTATCATATTTAAAAATTAGAGTTCGCTCCCTTTTTCAAGTTGGTACATAATGGTTTTTTTGTTCCTGTTTGTATGCATGTGTGTACGTATGAAGTAGTGTAAAGTGTGTAAGCATTTTGATTATACTGGGCTCTATGTGAGCGCTTAAAATGAGAACATAGCCTGAACAAACCCTAATCCACAGTTCCTCCCTAACTTCACTCATCCCAGTTTCTCATATGTCTTATAGCAGAGGTTCCCAATCTGGGTAGGAGAAGCTTGTCAAGGGGGTATGGGGGGAATATTTGGTAATTAACTGCATTATCCTATTCAAATGTTGTGTAGCAGTGTTAGTGAAATAAAAATGCTGTGGATTGGAAAGACAACATCAGTGAGGTGGGGACAAGATGGGAAATAGGTAACACAGAGGTTATATTACTAGGATCATTAAGTAAGGTATAGTTTCATCACACATCCAAGAAAAAACGGATAGACTTAACTCTTAGTATCCGGCAAGCCACTTCACGGGGCTCAGTTTTGGTACCAAATATACGGCAAGCCAGTTCACGGGGCTTTTTACATGAAGTCTCTATCGGCAAAGAGTTAATGAAATATTGTCGATGTTTTATCCAATCCAACATTAACAGTCACTTCCTGTGTTCAGTCTGTTTACAAATATTAGCGTGGTTGTCGTTTTGATGAGTTATTAAGTTCGATTTTTAGTGTTTTGTTCGGCTGTTGATCGTAAACAAACTTGTTCTAACCAAAATGGCTTCATCTTCAAACGATTGTAAGCAAAGGTTATCAGCGGTGCAAGCAGCACGACTTATTTCTTCTTGGATCAAACATGAGGATGATCAGTTATCGAGTGAAGATGACAGTTCAGATTCAGAATATATTTTGCCCAGCGAAGATATATGTAATCAAAACACTGAATCAGATGAGAAGGGGGCGTTTCCCCTAGATGGTTCTGTCAGTAGTACTAGCACTAGAAATGCCAGGCCAGTGAAAAGACAACAAGGAAAAGGTAAAGCTCCCATGAAGAAAAGATTAAGAGAAGATATGCCTACATCTAGATCAACCCATAAAGAAGCAGAATCCACAAGTACTGATGGTAATACAAGTACAATGAATGAGGAAATTAGGTGGAATGAAGTTGATGCTGGCTCAACACAAAATGCTTTCCGCTTTGTACCACCTCATGCTAGGATTACAGGTGTGAATCCAAATATTATACCTGATGATTCTTCTGCATTTTATTGTCTCAAAGCTCTTTTAACTAATGAGATTATAGATGAGCTTACTGTTTCTATAAATGAATATGCTGATCGACTCTGTCAGTCAAATTCAGAAACGGCGACAAAAAGATCTGTCTATCAAAACTGGTATCCAGTTACATCTCCAGAACTGTGCAAGTTTTTTGCTGTGATAATAGCAATGGGAATTGTGAAAAAACCAGCCATTAGTGATTATTGGTCTAATGAAGGCTTTATGCAAACTCCCTGGTACAGACAGATGTTTACACGGGATAGGTTTCAGATGTTATATCACACGATGTTTCATGTGAGTGATGTAGACGCACAAGGTAAAGCAAAGATCGAACCATTTCTACAGAAAATGTTATCTAGATTCCAGGAAGCATTTTACCCTTACAAGGAGCTGTCTTTGGATGAAATGGTAATTGGGTGGAAAGGCAGAGATGGGCTCACAAAATGTTCAATGCCTCTAAACCCAAAAAATATCATGTGAAGACATTCGGTCTTTGCGACAGTAGCACAGGGTATGTAGTAAATTTGTTGATATACTTTGGGGCCAATACTTCTTACAGTCCAGATATTGATGTAAATAGCCAGCAAGCCATCAAAGTTTTTGACACTTTGCTACAACCATGTGGAAAAGGTCATCACATCTATGCTGATCGATATTACACAAGTGTACCGTTGCTTCAATATCTGAATAACAGGAGTCATTATTTCACTGGGACTGTCAACGTTAATCGAAAGAACTTCCCAAAAGAGCTGAAAACTACACAGCTAATGCATATGGAAATGAAATGGTATATGGAGCAAGAAAAAAGATTTTTATGTGTAATGTTTAGGGACAAAAAAGCAAAAAAACCATGCGTTCTTGTTTCAAGTTGCACAACAGTGGAAAGCAAGGACATCACCAATCGCTTTGGTGAAACAAAAAATAAACCACTGATGATTGATGATTACAATCAACGCATGAATGGATGTGACAGAGTGGACCAAAGCATTGTAACATATGGCACATTTAGCAGAAGAACAAGAAAGTGGTGGAAAAAAATTTTCTTCTGGATTTTTGAAATAGCTCAGCTCAATGCGTATAAATTATTTGCACTGTCAAGAACAACAAATGCCAAAAAACAGAGCCTTCTTCAATTTAAACGGCAAATAAGGGAGGGAAACCTGAGGCCTGTAAACAGTAAATTAATATGAAACAAATATAAAGGTATGTTATCAGGCACTCGCAGGAAATAAAGAAGTAGAACACCAGACAACAGAAAAACAACAGACATGAGTGGCTTACCCAGGATTTGAACACTGGACCTTCCGTGCGACAACCCCGCCTAGCCATGCAAGCGAATCACACTATCCGCTCTGCCATCTACGCATCATCAAGTGTTACCGTCTATTTTCATTTGAAGACCAGTTGGTTATTATTCGTTGACTGTCGTTTTGTCATATAAAATTCTTTACAGTATTCTTGATAGTATTCTTCCAAGTTCGTTAGTATCTTATTCCCTTTTAAGTGATCGTGCATGATGGTGAATTGCGAATGGTGGGGTGACATACCTTTATATTTGTTTCATATTAATTTACTGTTTGCAGGCCTCAGGTTTCCCTCCCTTATTTGTAATAAATGTTTGTACAATACCAAACCTACCCACTATCCTGTTCTCACTGTTCTAGTCTACTATCATTTACTGGACACAGTATTAAGGTCCTAAGGGTCTTGTTGGATTCGGCCTATACTGCTTGATAGAAATACAACAGAAGTGATTGCGTCATTAATAGGCTGAACTGCCCATGGAGGACTTCTGGTGTCGTGTATTGTGGTTCGCACTATTGACCTGCCATTGAAACATCATTTTTTGATGATGCGTAGATGGCAGAGCGGATAGTGTGATTCGCTTGCATGGCTAGGCGGGGTTGTCGCACGGAAGGTCCAGTGTTCAAATCCTGGGTAAGCCACTCATGTCTGTTGTTTTTCTGTTGTCTGGTGTTCTACTTCTTTATTTCCTGCGAGTGCCTGATAACATACCTTTATATTTGTTTCATATTAATTTAAACGGCAACTTGTCAATGAGCTCTCTCTTGTTGCTGCTGTGGATTTCCAGCAAATTCCTCCCAGGATTGGACATGGCAATCAAGTGAACAATCCAGTCAACAGACTAGGAGGAACAAACCATTTAATTAAAAAATCCAAGTCTCATCGCAACTGTGTCGTTTGCAGCACCCCTCAAGTAAGGGTCAGGACATCCTTTTATTGTGAAGGATGCACAAATAATCCCCATCTACATCCAAACAACTGTTTTGTTGCTTATCATGAAAGGAAATAGTTTGTGGTAAATATCAGTTGTGTATAAAGTGTGTACATAGTTTATTTTCGTCATGATTTTTCAATATGTGACCTGAACATTTCAAAAGGAAACATTTTTATTTAGTATTCAAAAACAAGTGAAACCTGTCTGTGTTCCGTATAAATGGATAAAAGTGGTTCTAGGAGTTCCAGGCTTCCAAATTGGATTATTTTTGTGGGTAAGTACAATTTTTTTTTCCACATTTTTTAATATTGTAAAACTGTTCTGCACTCATTACTGTATATGTTGTATGCATGTTTAACACCACTTAACAATTAGGTTAGGTGCATGTCAAAGGGGTTTCATTTCTCTATATTTAGATATATATAAAACTTTATGTTATCATTATAAATAAATTATTTAATGCAAAATCAGTAACGGTAGTCATGTCTGTAAATAAAGGTTAAAATATTTATGCGCTTAAATATACCAAAAAAATTCAAATTGTGATAAAAACTTTATTTCTGCTCAGAAACAACTCCAACTTTCCTACATTATGTGAAAGTGGATGTACTTTAAAATGAACGTAGGTTTAGGGGTAGAAGTTTACCAGAATTAATTATAAATATTGATAAGGACAATGTGTTTTTCAGTTTTTTATCTTTTTAAATTTTTCTGCATTCATTACTGCATATGTTGCATGTAGGTTTAAAATCATTGAATAATTCAGTTAGGTGCATGTCAAAGGGGTTTCATTTCTCTATATTTAGATGTATAACACTTCATGTTATCATTATAAATAAATTATTTAATGCAAAAGCAGTAACGGTAGTCATGTCTGTAAATAAAGGTTAAAATATTTGTGCGCTTTATCTAAATATACCAAAACAATTCAAATTGTGATAAAAACTTTATTTGTGCTCAGAAACAACTCCAACTTTCCTACATTATGTGAAAATGAATGTACTTTAAAATGAAAGTAGGTTTAGGGGTAGAAGTTTACCAGAATTAATTATACATATTGATAAGTACAATTTGTTTCTCAATTTTTTCAATTTAAACATTTTTTTTTACCATTACTGTATATGTTGCATGCATGTTTAACACCACTTAACAATTAAGTTAAGTGCATGTCATAGATGATTCATTTTTCTACATTTTAATATATAACACTTTATGTTATCATTATAAATAAGTTACTTAATGCAAAATCAGTAAAGGCAGTCATGTCTAAAAATGTACTCTGAAATCAGCTCGTAAAAACGTGGTTTTTGAGCACGTATACTAAGAGTTAATAAGTATAGCCAGCAGGTGGGCTTAAACATCAATTTAAAGAAGTCAGAGGTCATGACGCTCAATGTGAGCGACCCTGAGCCTATATCAGTAAGGAATCAGCAACTGGTACAGACACCTTCACATACCTAGAATGCATAGTAACACCAGACGGCGGGGCAAGCAAAAACATCAACAACAGAATGAACAAAGCAAGAACAGCCTTTTTTTTAGCCTAAACAACATCTGGAAGTCCTCTCAATACAGCACAAGCACAAAATTAAGATTATATCAGAGCTGTGTGCTTTCTGTGCTTCTCTATGGTGCGGAAAGCTGGAGAGTTACAGAGAAGGAAACGTCGAAATTGTCCTCTTTTCACACATGTCTAAGAAAAATTCACCGAATCTTTTGGCTGAATACCATCACCAGCCAAGATCTGCTTACTCGGAGCAAGCAAGAGGACATGCACACCATCATAGCTGGCAGACGCTAGAGCTGGGTTGGCCATGTCCTCAGAAGAGACCCCGATGCCATCACAAAAACAGCTATGCTATGGACCCCTGAAGGAAAACGTAAGAGAGGCCGACCAAAAACAACTTGGCGGAGGACTGTGGAGGCTGAGATGCAAAGAATGAACCAGAGTTGGGGCACTGTACGAAGGATGGCCACTGACCAAGCAAAGTGGAATCAATTTGTTGTTGCCCTACAAGACGCCACCAGGCGTGATGGCCACTGACTGCTTTGACGGTCGGCGGCTAAGGATCAAAGAAGAAAGAAGTTTCATCAATTTTTGCAATCCTGAGCTTAGATACCCATCACTGATAATAAATTCTAACGTATGCGTCTGCTACGAAAGCAGTGTGAAGGATAATAAAACCACTGTTGTCCACTGGCATACATGCCACACCTCGGAGATGAAAAACCTATACAAAAAATCCAAAACCCTGTACAAAGACCTACAAAACCTGTACACAGACTGAAAATAACATATCAAAAGAGTTAGTTCGTGTAAAAATATTTTCAATTACAGTGGGCTGCATTATAAATGAGGCACGGGGACTTTGCCTTTTAAAACAGGTCGTCACTTATTAAAAAACCCAAACAATATATGTCTGAGTTAATTTTATACCAAAAATAATGTGATGGTGTCATCATTTAGTCTATTTCTGTGCTTAATTATCACTAACAGACTGGGAAATCCTGTGTTCAACAGGACCTTATAAAAGAACTCTGAGACACAGTAATAAGGGGAATGGATTAGAAAACCTGTACAGAAATTATGTACAGGGTGTAAACATCTGAAAACGCAAACACCTTGTACAGATTATGGATAAACCATGGCATGTGGCATGTATGCACTGGGTCAACTTCAAAGAAAGAGAAACTGACAATAAGAAGTTAGTTGTCAGCTCAGAAAGATTTAATCAGCTTCTTTTGGAATGTGACAACCAGTGCTAAATAGTGTTTACTAGTTTAATATGGGTGAGTGTCCACTGGCAAGGTGTGTCCAAATGTACTTTTAGCTGGCAGCTGATGAAAGGACCAGCTTTACTTTGTTGCAGATTTGATTTTTTCAGTATTTAGGTGGCTTAGTGATATCCGTGATATGTTAATAAACAAGAGCCAAGTGTATAACCAACAATGCAATTGAAAGTTGTTTTTTAAAAAAAATGTAAAACAGGAACTTGGATTGGGAGAGGGGGTGGGGTGGGGGCTAGTATTGTGATCTAGGAGCCAGTTTGGGGGTGGTGGGGGGAGAGACCCGAAAAAGTTTGGGAAACACTGCTGTACATATGTAAAACATGTAATACGAAGTATTTTTCATGCATGGAATACCTGGTTCAACCCCGTTTGGGTTGTGATTCTGGTATATAGCGTTCGTTATTCTATAACAATGATTTGTCTGTTAGTCTTATGTTAACCTTGACTTAACGGACAAATTGCCTTTTGTTCCTGATTTAGCATATGGCACTTGGAGTAGTTTTGCAATTTATTGAGTGCTGTTTTTCTCACCTTGTTCCAGGATTGTTATGTTATTTCTTTACAACCTCCTCTGTTGATCTTCAGATGTTCCTTTTGTTGTCTGTATTGGGGCAGGGGAGGACACACACAAACAAGTACATTCATACAATTTGACACTTTTTGATTTATTCTATTTGGACTGATTCTTCTTCTTCTTCAAGTACCATGCCTTGTGGCATAGGAGATCATGTCTCTGCACAACTTCCATCTCCAGTACTATTTATCAATTCTGCTGTTGACTTCTTTCTATGCCACGATGTCAAACTGTCCAGTATTTGCTCTCTTTGTCTTCCCCTATCTCTTTTTCCTGATTTTGGATTGATTGAAGGGACAAAATGATGCGGTCTTCAGATATTGGAAATCAAAATTATTATCTTGAACTAGCGATACCATATTCTAATTATAACCTATCAGAAGTTGAATGGGATCATTTTTCCTTTTAAAAAAAAATATTTTATTGTTGTTGCACCGTCTTTCATCCATTTGAAATCCACTGTAAGGTCTGCATGCAGAATTCATCCTGAGGCTGTGGCGTGTTTATACCCACTTTATTTTTGTTTTTTGTTGTACTTAAATTGGTTGTAAATTTGTTCTTATCCTTATAGCACTATTACATATTATCTCAGACCTTTTGTTTTTCAGGATATATCTAAGGACCCGTTAGAGAAATAGCTGCAGTTTCTCCTTGTTGCACTGTTTGTTTTCCATCTTTTCTACTTGAACCATATCTGTTATTTACTTTTCATATTCTGTTCCATCTCTCCCTTTCTCATATTCTCTTCTTTATTGTCATGCCTGTTTGTTTATGCATCAATATTTGTTCTGTATTCTCCACAAATGCTAATTTTACTACAGATCCGTATCCATTTGTCTGAAATTGTGGAAGACACCTGTGTCTCGGAAACCATATTGTTTCGGTTTCCAGAAGTTGCCCAAATCACGTTTAAAAAGTAGCCCAAAATGTGTTCGAAAATTACCCAAAGTCAGCCAGAATGTGTTTAAAAATTGCCCAAAGTTGGCTAGAGTGTGTTTGAAAATTGCCCAAAAGCAGCCCAAAGAAACTTTAGATTTTAAGAATATTTTGGTTTTCAGGTGATCAGAAAAAATGATACAACCTATATTATTGTATTTAGTGATTATTATCACTTTTGTTACCCTCAGAGTATCCTGCAGTTAGACGATGAAGAGGATGAAAAGAGGGAAATGTTATTGCACCAGATGAATTCACTTATTGGCAAGCTCACGTACATTCCCCATGTACCAGTGGAACAGACTCTGAATCTATTCGGGTGAGAAACCATAGAACAGAACATATTTCCCCCACACAATAATTGCCTAAATGAAACGAAACCTGAAACAAACACATTCCTACCAACTTGTTCAGAAAATGTGCACATTGAACCGTGGAAGCTAAATTACACACCCATTAAAATGAAACACATGCCTTTCCATCTGTGCAGGATTGATGGTTAAATTTGTAGTCAAACATTGCTGTAGGTAATAAATTATCACAATCATTAAATTTGGGAGGTTTGTTGTTCAGTGGCTTCATATATATATGTAACTCGTCAGCAAAGGATGATAATGAATTATGGTGTTCTCTTTCTGTTGCATGTCCTGATGATGGCACTATGTCTCAGTTACCGGGTTACAAGTTGTAACCTATTAGCGTCACACTCAGTCTATGCAGCTGTAAATGGGTCACTGTCTCTGCTCTTAATTTTGGGAAGGCAAAGGTAGCAAGGAAGGGAACTGGTCACCTCACCTTATAAAGCTTTCCTAGTATAGGGAATCCCCTAATATTTCACTTCCCTACAGCAGTATCTGTTATCAGATTACCTTTTTGTTTTTTGAACCTTTATACAAAATGGTTATACAGACAGGTCATGAGAAGACAAATATAGGAGAACCTGGTAGCAACTGGTAAATTCAACTCCAAAAGACGAAGAGGAAAACTGAGGGGGGGTGAGAACCACAGGAGAGAGAGAAACACCCTGACATACCCTACAGCATGGCAAGAACTTGAAGACAGTCTGTTCAAACCACCTGAGAAATGTAGACACATGAACACCAAAGCCAGTCGACAAGACACTCAAAGAATTTCCTCAGATCATGGTTAAACAAATGTATCACATATAACCAGCTGGTTTTCTTCTCAGAATGAGCTATTTTCTTTAAAAAGAGATTGGAGTTATCTCTATAAAAGTGGAATGGAGAGCTCTTTTGCACCAATGAAAAAGAAGACACTAACCTGTAGCATTTCTGTAGTAAATCGTTTAAACAGTGTTGTATATACAGTCTGCGAAATATTTGATTATCATGTATAAAATTATAAACAATATATATCTAAATTGTAATCATGTCAGAGATTGAATAGGATATTTCCCCTTGTTAACATATTAACTACCGCAAGCCAGTGGGACCGGCTTTTGAAATCCTTTCATTCGGACCGCAAGCCGCTCAGAGCGGCAATCTAATTTTAGTAATAAAACGAATGAAAAATGTACTGAAACACTTTCTGATCTAGTTCGAAATTTTAAGTTCCTACCGGAAAACAAATTACCAAAGCATGGTTGTTGTAGAACACTGGAAAATTTATATTATGTTCATGTTTTTCAGCGTTTTTGGTTAGTTGCCAAATCATGTAAAACTGTTTACCGTATCAACTAGTGATAGAACCACAAAAAAAGCTTGTACATCTCGTCTAACGGCTGAATAGGCTAGAAACTTGTTTCAACAATTGACTGATAGATCTAGCGATGAGGACAAGAGTGAAAACGGTGTGCACATTGATTGAAATAAGGATTTTGATAGAGATGGGGTGCAAGCAGTTATAATTGTGAAAATATTGCCAGTCTCGGCCACTGGAGGGCCGTTAAATAACAACAACCTCTATTAGAGTTACAGACGGTGCTTATTGTAATAGTACATTCATTTATCTTTAAAATGATGTGTAATTCATAAAAATCAGTAAACAATTACAAAAACTACCGCTTACTTTGAGCAAACACCTACAGGATAAAAATGGGAAAAAAATTTAATTCGGCCACAATGTGTTTTTCAATTCGGTAGTTAATGTGTTAATAGTATAAAACATTGTAAAACACTTTTTCGCTCGTTTTAATTATAATGACATCAAGATTCTGAGATCTAACTCTGGTAGAACTGATAAATTAATTTCAGTGCAAAGGGGTCACAGTATGCAGGGGTAAAATCAGAACATATAAACAAACATCTTTAATAATGAACAAAACAGTTATGAAATAAAAATATCCAGCAAGAATCCCAATTTTTGAATTCAGGAATCACATATTCTTGTGGTGGGTAAGTTTCCTAATTTTAAGATTTAGCCAGGGTAGCAGCAGTATGGCCTACTCTTTACGATTTCCAGCTGCTGAGGGATTTTTAAAGTGCGCAACTTGCACACAAGACCTCCTATTTTTTGCCCTTATCCGAGAAGGCTAGGCTACCCATGAGATCAGGAAGGAGTATGACATCACTAGGACCCACCGCTTCTGAAAAAATGTCCATCAAATATATTCCCTGTACTGGGAACCGAACCCGGTACCCGGTATTATTTTTTAATAATTGAAAATTCATACTGTTAAATGTATCAGATTTCGTGCACCTGTCAATCTGTTTCCTATTATATGCCAATGTTATTGTGTGATTGATTCACTACTAGGTAAGATTATAATAAAGTTCAAAGAAATGTTTCATTGCCAAGCACACTGTAGAAAAATACTATATTTATACCAAAATGTAGGGGGAGAATAGTAATTTGCTAACAATAATATTTCCAAGAACACACAGAGTTTGACTCATTTAACATCGGCGGGTACCAGATCCCGGAAATCAGATATGCTGACGACACAGTCCTCCTATCGACCAACCCAGAAGGACTTGAACAATTACTTCTGTCCACCAAAAAACACAGCGAGGCCCAGAATCTATACCTAAACACCAAGAAGACCAAAGTATTGACAACAGACAAAGTAAAGACCAAACCAGAAATTGAAATTGATAACGAAGAACTGGAAAGTGTCAATGAATTTGAATACTTAGGATCAATCATCAACAGCTCTGGCGACTGTGTAGTAGAAATTAAAAGAAGACTTGCAATTGCTTCACATAAACTAATACAGATGAAAAACCTATGGCAAGGCACAAGCAAAGAAACAAAGTTACAACTGATCAGAGCATGTATATTCCCAGTAGCAACATACGGCTGCGAGACTTGGACACTCAATAAAACAGTTGCAAAAAAAGATTACATCATTCGAAATGAAATGCTACAGAAGGATGTTGAGAATACCTTGGACAGAAAAAAAGACCAACAGAGAAGTACTGCACTCACTAAACATACAGGAACATTGGCTCCTAAATACCATCGCAATAAGGAAGCTGAAATTTTTCGGTCATATAAAAAGACATAATAGTCTGGAAAAAACAGTGATGGAAGGCATGGTCCCTGGAAAAAGGGGAAGGGGTCGACCTAGACGACGGTGGACCCAAGACATCACAGAGAGTCTGAACTTGTCTTTGGCTGATGCAGGTCGACTTGCCCAGAATCGTGATGCGTTCAGAGCAGCTGTAATGGAGACAACGTTCTGGAAAGAATACGTCACATGATGATGAATATTTCCATAGTCAGTCATCAAGCAAAAGTAATATACTATCTCCTAAGCTTGTTAATTTCATTAAAAAAAATAAAAACACTGTTTTTAATTAATAATGGCATCGAAAATCAGAGATCTAACTCTCGTAGATCTGAGAAATGAATGTCGGCTCAGAGGAGCCAAATTAAACAGGCGTAAATCAGAACATATATAAACAAATAATTAAACAACGAGCAAAACAGTTAGTAAATAAACCAACTGCACATACATATAATTTCAAAATCAAAGGAATCAGAAATAGTTGATGACCCATGAAAAGATAGACCGATGGGTACGAGATGGGCTAATCTGTTATAAGGTCAGAATTACATGAGACAAAAATACATAGCCAGCGACAACACTGTGTATGGGATTTTCCAGTTTACTCCATGAACTTCTGTCACGATACCTATAAACATTTATGTGGAGGTGATTTCAGAAAAATTACCCATTGTACAAGTCTGTTTCCTGTTATTTAGTTTCCATTTCTTTCCCTATTCCATCTTGTTCTACTAACTTCTTAACTTTTCTGTACCTTTCTTTTTGCAATTTTTCTTACTTACTGCTTAGTCGTTCTCTTCTACCCTGGGGTATAGAAGTTTACCGTAGAGAGCGTATATATGATGTACCCCAGATGTAAAGATACACAATGTATGATGCTGGGATGTGGCGTGTGTAGATGACCAACAATGCTAGGGGAATGAAGTAACACGAACACCACTGGTTACAGTTCCTTTACATTTATTAGACAGTTACCCAATTCCTGAATACCATTTATATTGGCAAGCGCACCGACATAATACTGAGGCTAACATTGCCTGTAGGAAATAACAAACTACAGTATCAATACACTGGCTTTACAGACACACAATAACAGTACACAGAATGTCCTTTGCGCAGCATACACTCTTCGCACACAATAATCCATCAAATGTCTCTATGTGCGGAAAAACACCATCGCACTAATAATCCACCATGCAGGTGTATATCACTTATACCAGTGATTGGCAGCATGAACCTCGCCATATAAATTATATCAACAGCTCTTCCAGGCGGGACAACACCCTTCGCTGTACTTATTCCAATATAGCTACAAGGCGGGAACACGCGTCGCCTTACTTGCCTTACTTCTCTGTAGCTCCAAGGTGGAAAAGGCGTCACCTTATAATGTTCTCCACGAACATACATAAATGGTTCCAACAGGAACACCCCTAGGCGAGAAAATCTTCACCATTAAGAAATACTTCGGTAGGACCTATCACACCATAATTATAATAATCATAGCTATGGATTCTCACAGTCACAAAATACGAGCTCACAGCTCGGCTGCCAAACACAGAATATCTCAGTCACCCCAGACTTATATTCACTAAACGCTTTCTCCCAGCGCACGCACATGTCACACAATGTTGAGATAAAGTCAGACATGAACTGAATCCCTGAGTTTGCACTTAAACAAGTGTTGACAGCAACAGTTCAGTGACCCTTAAACACCAATCACTATCATCATTCATTCACATGAAACTGTTCTGTGACATAGCGCCATACTGTCCTATTAGCTGACTTCCTCCTGGCCTAGTTCCAGTCTAGCCTTCTGTCCTTCAGAGACTGTCTAATGTCCTCCCAGTGGACTCTGGCTCTTAATTTCCCATACTAGTCATGGTAGCCGATCTTTTCCCATTCTGCAGTCATAACGGCAAAGCCCTCGTAGTTGGGACTGCTTTACTTGGATCTGCAAGGGCTGGGTTTGCGGACCATGTCCCTTCTTGTTACGTCAATAAATGTTTCTTTTCATGTAGTCCCATAACTGTAAGCACGTGTGTAGATTTTATTAGCTGAAGTAGGTGTTATACCAAATGTGACGCACCTTATGCCTAGCTGCAAGGAGGTATGCCTCACTAAAACATGGAGAAAATTTTCAGTTAAATGTAAAATGTTATAGTTCTATGTCATTTCAACCCAGCACATATATTTCCCTTATTATTACTGTTCTCCTTGATGAATCTCTTTTCATGAGCTCCATTCTGCATTTTTTAATAGTACAGGACCCAAAGATGCAGCAATAGAGAATGCAGTCAGCGACCCATAGCTTGACTGCTTGCATCAGGGTCAGCGAACCAGTGCTGACCAAGACCAATGTTGAGGATTGTTGCATGGTTTGCAAGCATCTGGGTTTGAGCTCAATTCGGATGGTTGCACCATGAAACACCTCAGCTGAATAAATAAATGAAATATACCGCGTATATCGATGCATGACACGTGAGACATAGTAACGAGAGTCGTTGTGTGGCCTTCAAGGCAGATGGCAGTGTTTCAAAATATGTGGCATGGCCACTTAGCCAAAGTGTTTTAAAGATGTGGTATAACCACTCACGTGTGATAGTGCATAACTAGGAAGTTATATTTAAAGCAGAAATAAAGAATGTATAAGGACCCTTGAGTCTGAAAATATAAGACGGCAATATTAGCCGCAATAATTTATTATTAACGTAAGTCGTGATAATGCGAAAACGCAGTTAGAATATGTAGGGCTGATTAAGCCTGGCTTTGAATGCCAAAGTAAATTAATATATTAGACAGTGTATCTAATAGAACTAGCAGAATGTTTAATTCTGTATAAATACAAGAATTATGCCAAACAATTTTGGTGGAAATATAATCGAACGTTAATTATAACGATAATGTATCGGGCATGCAGTGTCTGTGAAAATAAAAACTCTACGCTATAATTTATCCAGTGCTCTTGATGTGAACTATATTAAGTATTGTCTGTGGTTCATGATGGATGAATGAATCCTTAATAAATTATTATGTCGTCAAAAACTGGTCTTATTCAGTAACGTATTCAAGGTTCCAGTTATGACTGTTTTTATGAAGAATGACCATTGACCTTCAAATGAATACACGCGCTGTCACACTGGTAATATGAAATGAAAAGATATAACACGGTCATTCAAATATATATGAACTTTTATTGAAAGCACGTTTAAAATGCAATTACTTGAAAGAAGTATCAAAAGAATCCATGGTTGTAATCAATATCGATACCAGGTGGAACACAGAACAGACGATCAAATAATTGTACGACTAACCCATTTAAATCAGTGAAAAGCCCGTAACAACCCTACTCCACCTCCACGTGGTGGTCCTGGAAACAGGCTGCATCACTGCAGTCTGGCTGAGAGAGTAGGGATCGAAGAGGGAAGGCAAACCGGTCCCAAAAAATGCCGTGCTGAAGGCGGATGTGTCAGCCAAAAGGCACAGATATCACAGCTCCAGCATAAACAGTCACAACACAACCAACGTCCTTTTTAGGACGAACGAGGAAGAAGGAAGAATAGTACACAATTGACACTCCTACCTTTAAAACATGAAACATAACCAAATAAGGGAAATAACAAAAACAGGCCTTTTTTTAATAAAAAAAAGAAGGGGAAATAATTGCAATTGTGGATTATTTTTATTTTAGACAAATATTTCTGACATTTTTAATTTTTTTAAACAAATCCTTTCAAAAATATTATGTAAATCCTATTTATTTAAATCGCTGAGAATTAGATTTGGGTTTTTCTTTGTAACTAAAATTTTTCTTTTTAATATTAAGTAACAATATAACCTTTAAAAGCATAATTAGCCTTGTGACAAAGACATTTATATTTGAGAATATCCAACTCAAAATTAATTATGTAACTTAGCGTTGCTATCAACAGAATTTTTTTGGGCGGCAATGGCCGATATTTACACAACTCAGCACGAATAATGATGTGAAGACCCAATGCCTAGTATCCGGCCTTTGGCTAGGATCATGTGTCTAGACACAGGGACCGGTACAGTGACATTCATGTGTCATTAGGTCTCTTGTGTGAGAACACAGAAGATCACTACAGTGACACAATTTGTCATTGGGTCCTCTTGTGTTGGGACATGTGGTCTTGACCAGGGCCGGGTTTGGGCGGGGGACAATGCGACCTCATGCGCGGAAAAAAAAAAAAAAAAAAAAGATATTTACACAAAAAAAATTGTTTTGGCAGTTTCCCACCCTTTTGCAAGGAGTACAATGGATGGGTATGAAAAAAATGTATATACAGATTTCTACTTAAATTACAAGAACCACCACTATATACAAGAATAAAAAGAGGCTACAACTACTTCATAACTGACTACACACAGATTTTTAGGAATATCCACAAAATAAATGTTAAACCACAGGCTAAAGAGGTCACATTTACGTTACTTTAAAACATGACACCTATAGTGCACAAACCAGCACAGGCAGGGGCACTGTTCCCAAAATGCAAACTATGTAGTTGCAACATGCAAGAAACAGATCATCTGTTCTTAAGATATAAATTCTCTTTGTCTAGAAAGACAATGTAAATAACTGTAATATAAAATGCAAAATGTCACAGCAAACTTGCGCTATATGTACTTGTAAATAATTTCCCAAATTAATTTTCCTTGATTAAAATGCACCATTACTTTTCTATTCATCGTCACCTGTAAATGTAATCATCAAACACTACGTCACCTTCACCACCATCCTTGCCTTCATGCCGATATTGATTTTTGTAAAAAACATATTGCTGATGTAAATATTTGAAATCCAATAAAAGTTGTTTAAAAAAAAAAAAATATTTACAAGTAAATCTTCATGGAATGTGAAATGAGGAATAAGGGTTTTTTTTTTTTTTTAAAGGGTCCTAACCTTCCTCCCACCTCTCTCTCCTCCCCTATCCTCTCACTTCCCTTCTATCATGGCTTCTGGTGAGCCTCTTTAGTATTTCATTTCAAAACCTTCCTCTCTCTCCTCCCAAGCAAAGGACTAAGAGGATTCTCCCTTTATGTCTCTAAGAATACGTTATAGTCACTAAAATTGTTCCGTGAATACGTCTTGACCTTGGCCTTTCGCGCTAGATTCTAAATCTAGATCTTTGACACCCCTATAGATTTACAAGCAACGTTTTTTATGGGACTTTGAAGGCCCGAGATCTGTTGTTGTTAACTTCAAACAAAAACTAAAACCAAGATGACTACCAAAGGACTGAAAATCGTAAATAGTAGCAGTAGAAAAACGTTTTGTGGGTGTGTGTGTGAGTGTATGTGTATGTGATGGGTACATTATTTTCTACTGCAAAAAAAATGTGTTTTTCCAAACTGGAAATAATTCCAATGTCTTTAACATTATTTGATAGCAATTTAATTATGCCCTTTCATCAAGAGAAATTGAAAAAATATAACATATGGGTGCAAGTATAAATGTGTAAATGAAGGAGTGGTTTTATACGTGAATTTGTTACTTAATATTGCCAATGTTTCAATGCACGTTTTTATAAATTTGTAAATTTCCACAGAATGTGAATAAAGTTGTTTAAAAAAAAAAAAGAGTCATGACTATGTGTTGTATAGCAGCCATGTTAGGGTCTACCCTCAAAGTAGGCTGTTGCTACTGCAAGATAGCACCACCTTTGAGAAGTGTTAGTGGAAATACCTGTAGAAAAAAATTATATTAATGTCCTGGCTGTCCTGAACAGCAAAGAAAACTAACCAACACACTTCAAATCAAATATATGTATGAAAATATTCCACAGAAATACATATCATGAGAACCACTTTCCTTTTTAACACTCTTTGAAGGGCAAAATTACTTGCCTATTAAAACAAAACAAACAAACAAAAATTTATTGGAATCCATGAAAGTTTTATTTATTTATTTTTATTTTGTGCTCAAAGTTCCTATGGGGTGGGATTCAGGATGCATCTATAATCCAGCATCCCTCATGAAAATCTTCTTTCTTTTCTTTCATAAAGTATTTCACAATCTCATTTACCAGCTGAATTATTCATATTTGTAACATGTATATATTTATTCAATTTCAAACTCATTAAAAAATTAATGTGATAGGAATCTATGTAGACAAAGTTATCTATTTTACATCTGGCATTTGTGAAGCCATTATCAAGGTAGTGTTTTCTTTTTTAACCCCCATGTGGTTGTCAAGAATCGCATTACCTTGCAGCACATCTTAGTGGTCATGAGTTTTCCTGTCTCTTCTGCCTGACTCACAACGCGATACCAGAATATCATCATTTCCCTTTTCTGTTCTAACAGAGCATGGGACGACCACTGCATCCAGTCCCCTTGCAGGAAGCCAGGACAAGAATCTTACATGTCTTCTTGCAGCTGTCTTTTCTATAGCAATTTGTTTTACATGATGAGATTGCCAGGGCCATGCACAACATCATGTTGGTCGCCTGTTTTGACATGTCTCAGGGGGTAGTAGACTTATTCTTTCTTTGTCTCATTAAAGAACCCACCGAACGATACGAGAGGATTTGAATCACCACTGACTGTCAAAGCGGTCTGCGGCCGTCACACCTGGTGGCGTCTTGAAGGGCGGGAACAATTATTTATGTGTGTATTAAATGTTATTATATAAACACAGAGCGTCTGATTGACAGAGTTGTTAGAGCGCTAGTCTCTCGCGGCAAAAAAGGTGCTGGGTTCGAATCATGGTACCGACACACTCAAGTCTACCCAGGGTACCTGAATCTGCTCTCTGAGATAGTGAAGTAAAAGACGGCGCGGTAAGGAGCTGGTCACCCCACCTCTCAATGCTGGACCTAGTATGGTGAAGTCTCTAACACTTCACTTGCCTGCGGCAGTATGGATGCCTAGCCTTCTCGGATAAGAGGTCCCATGTGCAAGTTGCGCACGTTATAAATTCCTCAGCAGTTGGAAATCGTAAATCAATCAATCAATCAATACCCTTTAGCTCCCCGAGGAGCATAGGCCTTCAACAAACACATGCCAAGTCGTCCTGTCCTGTGCCATCCACTCAAGTTCTTTCCATGTTTTCCTCATCATTTTCACTTCTGTTTCCATTTCTCTTCTCCATGTGTTTTTTGGTCTACCATTTTAATATGAATTTCCTATTTCTTGTTTTTTCCCTCTATTCTTGATTTCAGTGTTATAAATATTGGCTGTCAGCCAGTTTCATACTTTCACCATTTAGTACTAGAGAGAGATGGCACTCAATCAGTAACAAATTAACAAGCCACAATTGTTTCAAGATTGGTGAAACTGTGCTTCTAAACCACTATCCTTTTATCTCTATCTTCTTCTTCTTCTTCTGTCCTTAGCCACCGACCGTCAAAGCAGTCAGTGGCCATTACGCCTAGTGGCGTCTTAGGGCAACAGCAGATAGGTTTTCTTTGCCATTGTTTCCCATCACGCCTAGTGGCGTCTTTAGGGCAACGGCAAATCAACCTATTTGCTGTTGTTTCCGTAATCGAAGTGACTGGCAAACGGGTGATCAGCCCGTTGTGTTTATCTCTATAACTGACCCAAAATAAATGGTAACCAGAGTTCAATAACCCCTCTCCCTCCCCACGCCACTTTGTACACGGACAAAGAACTTTTTTGTCAGCTTTTAAAAGGCTGTCACCAAAGAATAAAAAGATTTAGATAACTGATATTCATTTTGTGCTGGACTTGATTTCTTTTCTTCTTCTTCTTCCTCGTTCACCTTCAGACTTCCACATTTATGACTCTAATAAAGGCAGCAGTCAACTCAAGGTTCCCGACATCTCCAAACAGTTTTTCGTTGACAGAAGTGGGTTGTTGCCATATGCTACCCCGTTCATTACTGTAGGTTGGGCAGTACTGCAGCAGGTGTTCGACTGTCATCGGGCTGGTACCACAGGTGCAGAGATCTGTTGCACCAATTTTGTATTTGTGGTACAGATGGTATCTCAATCTGTTGTGCCCAGTGCGCAGTCGAAAAATGATGACCTGTTCTTTTCTGGATAGTTGATGATATGCGTCATTTTTCAAATGTCCCGGGTGCTCTCTTTCCCATTTGGACTTGAATGTAGCCTTTATAGTGGTCTTTGCCGTTGCGTAAGTTGTCTCTATATCATTTTGCTGTAAGGCACCTCCTTCTTTAGCAAGTCTATCTGCCTCTTCATTTCCTGGTATGTTGCAATGGGCTGGTATCCACTGGATAGTGCACTTCTTGAAGCATTCGGCCAGTCTTTCAAGGGAGATTATCAGATCTTTCAATCCTTTAGTTTGGTGGCTCTTCAGCGCTGATATTATTGAGAGGGCATCTGAAAAGATTACTATCTGTTTTTTCTGCCTGTGCTTTGCATTCAATAAGAGTTTCAGCTGCCTGTTTCAGGGCTTCTGCTTCAGCACAGAAGTTGTTGCAGTATTTTCCAGTGGCAATTGCCATAGAGTGAATTCTATTCTTTAATTTTATGAGGATGCCGGCACCCCCATTTTCAACTGCATTTGTTGCCGAACCATCAGTATATGCATGTGTCCAAAGCTTCGCTGGAAATCTTTGGTCAATATACTTGGTTGCTATACACTTTCTTTGTGTTTCTGTCTGTGTTCCCTTACCTTCAATGCCTGGAATATCAGATTTTAACTCAGGAAAGCATCTTATTTTCCACAGTGGGATAGTTGAGCTTGTTGGGATTTTCTTTGCAACTGAGCTAGCTAGTATGGTATTATTGTTAATTTTTTCTTTTGCTTGGGCGACAAAGTTAGTTCGCTTGAGCCTGCCTCTTCCTAGCCTATTCATTCTTTGGTACATGGGGTGTCCTTCGAGCCTCTTAAATTTTTCAGCTTGTTTTAAGACTCTGCTGTCACGTCTATCCTCCATTGACTGTAGCCCTGTGATGTTTTCCATATGGTTGATTTGTGTAGACTTTAGGGCCCCTGTTATAATACGTGCTGCTTGGTTTTGGAGTCTGTTTACTCTGTCAAAATTTGACTTTGCTGCCGTCGACCAAGCTGTGATGCCATATTCCATAGCAGGTCTGACTCTACCTGTGTACAGCTTTTTGAGGATATTCTCATCAGCACCCCATGTGGTACCTGCTAACTTTTTCATGATGGCCATGCGAAGTTTTGCCCTTAGCTGTATTTTGTTAATCTGTGATTTCCATGTCATTCGGCGGTCTAGTGTGATTCCTAAGTATGTTGGTGTTTCATCTCCTCGTACTGCCTGTCCATTTAATTGCAGCTTTGCTTGCTGTGGTTTATTTGACAAGGTAAAAATAGTGTGTGTAGTTTTTTTGTTCATTTATTTTGAGCAACCACTTTTTGGACCAACTTTCAAGGGCTAGCAGTGAATCCTGCATGCGCACTCTTGCTGTGGAGATGTATTGTTCTGAAGTCCACATGGCCAGGTCATCAGCGTAGAGGGAGTTGTGGACATTCTTGTGGATGTTTTCTGTTATATCATTTATATATATGAGGAAGAGTGTTGGGGAAAGGACCCCACCCTGTGGAACTCCATGTTCCATTGTAGTCTTTTTGCTTAACTGCCCGTGCACCTGCACTCTAGCTGTTCTGTTTGTTAGATAGTTGCTGATCCAGTTATACATTCTTCCACAGACTCCATATTTAAGCATTTTAACTCTTAGCCCATCTTTCCAAACTTTATCAAATGCTTTCTCCATATCTACCCAGACTGCTAAAGTGTGCTTTCTTTCTTGGAAAGCATCTTCGATTTCCTGTGCAATGTAGGTGACTTGGTCCTCTGTAGACCTATGTTGCCTGAAGCCTGCCTGTTGGTGCAGTAAAATTTGTTTTTCTTCGAGGTGCCAGCTTAATCTGGTATTGATCATTCTCTCCATAAGCTTTCCCGTGCAGCTTAGAAGGCTGATGGGTCTGTAGCTGTTGGGGTCCATTCGGTCTTTGTCCTTTTTGGGGATTGGAACTAGTATTGCTTCTTTCCAGGCTTGTGGTACTATTCCACGCTTCCAGCTATAGTTCATAATCTTGAGGAGTACTTTCTTGGCTTTAGGCCCTAGCTCTTTAAGCATGTCATTTGTTACCCTGTCTTTTCCAGGTGACTTTCTTTGCTTAAGGGATACGATGGCTGCCTCTAGCTCTCTCATGGTGAGGTTTGTTGTCATATGCTCTTCTGGAACAGTTGGTATATTTTGGTAAATTTCTTGCTCTTTGGAAATTTCCTGTTTTCTGTCCAGTGGAATATTTATCTGGCTCTCAAGTGAGAATTTTTTGAGCAAAAACATTAGCTACCTCTTTCTTTGTGAGTATTTTTTCATTTTGTTGTAGGGCTATTTCCTTATTTTTGCATTCCTCATTATTTAAGACTTTGGCGAGCCTCCATAATTTTCTTCCATCTTTGTCGAGGTTAAGACTTTCTGTTGTTTTGATCCAACTATTTTTGGCTGAACAGTTTAACATTTTCCTGTATTTTGCAGAGATAGCTTTGTAGGCGATGTTTGCCTCAACTGTTTTGACCTGTTCTGCTACATCTCTGGCCTCTGTTACCTGTTCTTCCAGTTCATTGAGTTCTTCTGTCCAGTACGGCTTATAATCTTTCCTCGCCCCTCTTGGTATTGATTCCAGGGCAGCTTTCAGAACTGCTTTGTTAAATCCGTCAACTATTTCTCCTGGTTTATGGAGGTGGAGTGTATGTTCCATATTGATCATTAATTTGATCGGTTTGTGGTCACTGCCCGCCAATTGGTTGAGCACAAAGCGTTCGATCTTATGGTTGATGTCTCCTGTTGAGAAGGCAAGGTCGGGTGTCGAGGTCGATTGCCATCTTCTTGAGTAGAAGCTGGGTGTATCATCTGCTCTATTGATGAGTTGTAGATTTGAGTCAATCTCCCAGTCCTCTACCTCAATGCCACGGGTATCAGCCTTTGTGTAACCCCACCTTTCTGAATGGCTGTTGAAATCACCAACAACTAGGCAGTTGGTGCGCCTAATCTCCATTGTGGCTAATGAAAGATCTTTATCTGGGGGGGCATATAGGTTGTATACTCTAACGGTCTGATCATCTATCGTGATATCAGCTCCTATAATTTCCGCCTGACCGTTTGTAGCAACAGAAAGTTCTCTGCTAGGCAAGGAATTTCTGATTAACATGAGTACTCCTCCCTTGTGTCCCTCTCTATCAAGCCGGAGGGTTTCATATCCTCTTACAGAAAATCTGTGGTTTGTATTTAGGTGTGTTTCCTGTATGCAGGCTATATCAATTTGCTCATCATGTAGTTTTTTTTGTGAGCGGTAGTTTCTTCCTTAGGACACCTTCTGCATTCCATTAGAGTATATTTAGTGTTCTTTCCTGGGTGTTTTGTCCAGTCTCATTTTCTCTAATATTCTGCGCCCTGGCTGCACGATGCAGAGATAAGTGACCACCAGTAGCCTTGGGTGGACCCCTTCGAGGCAGGGAGTCCGGCACTCTTCCCACCTGGCGGGACTCCTTGGGTCGAGCACTATCTCGTTGAGTCATATCTGTGTCTGTCATCTCATGGCGGTTTGCGTTGCACTATGTTGTGCGCCTTGCGGCCCAGTGCATCCGTCTTCAGCATGCATTTGTTCGGGACTGCTTCCCTAGCCTCCGGTTTTCCGTGACCTTCCTACAAGGCAGCAGTTGTTTTACATCAGAGTTGTCTCTCCTATGAGAGCTATCTTTCTGGACTAACGAGTCTTTCCTACCTGGGTTTGTGTGAAGTTGTCCTTCTCTTAGGTGGATTGTCAACCAAGACCACATGCTTTATACGAAGTGAAGACATTTGTTGATGACGCCATTATAGTAAAGCATGTGAAGAAAGTACACGTAATCTTTTTGTGAACAGAATTTTCTGACATGACAAGATGGCTGACAGTGTCGTTAGCTGAACATTCCAAAATCATGCCCTCATTCAGGTATATACGCAACATGCAGACATTGCATGTAGCACAAAACATGGGGGAAGTCTCCTCACATGAACCCAATGGCTCGTACCAAGTCAATCACTTACGAAAAATTGCAGTAAAGCGGGAAAAAACTCCAAAATCTCGAATTACAAACTGTGTCGGACATCTTGAACCGGAAGTCCAATCAAAAAGATTTCTTTTGATTTCCATATATTTCCAAATTCAGTAAAAGCTACTCTTATCTTTTGTATTTTTATTTTACTGACCTAGTCATTCCTCTTCCACCGTGAGGTGTAGAGGTGTGGAAGATAGGGCGCCATACTATCCTGTCGGCTGTCTTCCTCCTGGCCTGGTTCCATATAAAAATATGATATCCTTAATCAAGAGATTTTCCTAGAAGAAAAAAGGTGAGTCAGCAACCCAAACTGTTTTCATCTGTCTATGGCTTGTGTCATAAATCCCCATAACAGAGGACTTTCTTGCATCTTGGTTGGCAGAGCTGAACTATTTGAATTGTCTTGCTTTAGATGACTTGTTCATGTTTCTTAAAGTGTTGTTTGCTTAAAACTTCTACAGGATGGGGTAGAAGGCCCCACTCCCAACCTTCCATAGATGCCTCCTGGGAAATGCTTGGTAAGTAATAGTGTTACTATTCTTTGTTCCACTTAGGCCCTGGTAACAAGCAGGTGACACTTTTATAATGCTAAAGCAAAATGAAGCTTATCTCCCCACTTAAAAGCAAAATGTGGACGGTGCTTTACTATTCACTTCACAGATACCAGATTTTTGTGGAAGCCATTGACAGAATTGTCAGCCAATCCTGGTCACTGAGACATTTTATGGGTCTGCCAGACAAAGAGCCAGCTGGCACTGTTAAAGAAGCTGGTAAGATAACTTGTTTACTTTTTCCTTCCTCAAGTCCTATTTAAAATTGTGGGAAATCAGTTTCAGCTTTGGGTCAGGTGACCTTGGCTAGTCATCAGCTTTGGGTCAGGTGACCTTGGCTAGTCATCATCAGCATTGTCTTTTAGCTCCCTAAGGAGCATAGACCTTCCACAAACTCACTCAAGTCCTCCTGTTCTATGCCATCAGTTCCATGTCTTTCTAATCCCTTTCCTGTCTGCTTACAGTTTTCTTCTCCATGGGTTTTTTTTTTGTATCCCTCTTATCTCTTTTACCCTGGAGATTCCAGAACAAGGACTGTCTTGTAATGCTATCAACAGGTTTCCTCAATGCATGGCCTATCCATCACCAGCATCATCTTCTCGCTTCATAAATTGGGTACCAGAGCAACTCTGGGAAGGTTAAGGCGGCCAGCATGATGCTGACCACATCACCCCTAGTGTGCCGATGGTCAAGAAAATATGGGCCTAACATCATATTCCCAATATGCCTCAATGGGCGTGTAACGGGATCCTTTTCCCCCCTTTATTGTCTATATTTCTGCAAAGTTTTATTTATGATTCTACGTCTTTTAGGGGTGGTCTTCAGCTGCAGTCTTGTTATCATTTCCTGCATGTATTCTAATTATCTTCGTCTTTTCCCTGTGTATTTTCAGACCTACTTGTTGTGACCTCTCACCAAGTATTTTCATCTTGTCTTGCATCTGTGTTATGGGACAGAATAGCTAGGCCATCTGCAAAATCTAGATACTTTGGCTAGTGTCAGATCACAGTTCTTTGAGACTATTTTAACATCATTTACCTGCCTTCCTTTCAGGCATATCCCCTGGCAGAGAAACCAAACCTCCCCCACCCCCCCCCCCCACCCCCCCCCCCCCCCCCCCACCCCCCCCCCCCCCCCCCCCCCCCCCCCCACCCCCCCCCCCCCCCCCCCACCCCCCCCCCCCCCCCCCCCCCCCCCCCCACCCCCCCCCACCCCCCCACCCCCCCCCCCCCCCCCCCGCCCCCCCCACCCCGCCGCCCCCCCCCCCCCCCCCCCCCCTCGCCCCCCCCCCCCCTGCCCACCCCCCCCCCCCCTCCCCGCTCCCTGCCCACCCCCCCACCCCCCCCACCCCGCCCCCCCCCCCCCCCCCCCCCCCCCAACCCCCCCCCCCCCCCCCCCCCCCCCCCCCCCCCACCCCCCCCCCCCCCCCCCCCCCCCCCCCCCCCCCCCCCCCCCCCCCCCCCCCCCCCCCCCCCCCCCCCCCCCCCCCCCCCCCCCCCCCCCCCCCCCCCCCCCCCCCCCCCCCCCCCCCCCCCCCCCCCCCCCCCCCCCCCCCCCCCCCCCCCCCCCCCCCCCCCCCCCCCCCCCCCCCCCCCCCCCCCCCCCCCCCCCCCCCCCCCCCCCCCCCCCCCCCCCCCCCCCCCCCCCCCCCCCCCCCCCCCCCCCCCCCCCCCCCCCCCCCCCCCCCCCCCCCCCCCCCCCCCCCCCCCCCCCCCCCCCCCCCCCCCCCCCCCCCCCCCCCCCCCCCCCCCCCCCCCCCCCCCCCCCCCCCCCCCCCCCCCCCCCCCCCCCCCCCCCCCCCCCCCCCCCCCCCCCCCCCCCCCCCCCCCCCCCCCCCCCCCCCCCCCCCCCCCCCCCCCCCCCCCCCCCCCCCCCCCCCCCCCCCCCCCCCCCCCCCCCCCCCCCCCCCCCCCCCCCCCCCCCCCCCCCCCACCCCCCCCCCCCCCCCCCCCCCCCCCCCCCCCCCCCCCCCCCCCCCCCCCCCCCCCCCCCCCCCCCCCCCCCCCCCCCCCCCCCCCCCCCCCCCCCCCCCCCCCCCCCCCCCCCCCCCCCCCCCCCCCCCCCCCCCCCCCCCCCCCCCCCCCCCCCCCCCCCCCCCCCCCCCCCCCCCCCCCCCCCCCCCCCCCCCCCCCCCCCCCCCCCCCCCCCCCCCCCCCCCCCCCCCCCCCCCCCCCCCCCCCCCCCCCCCCCCCCCCCCCCCCCCCCCCCCCCCCTTTAGGCTTATTGTAATAGTTGATTGGGCTGCTTCCTGTTGATATGCCAAAAGCGGTTAATTTTATTTGTAGTTGATATGTGACAGGGTTTTTAAAATCTTGTATGTACCATGGGCCCCTTTGTTTATCTGATGAAAGTTATGGACCCCTTTGATTGTTGAATGAAGGCAATGGACCATTTAAGATTGTCCAGTGAAGGTTATGGACCCCTTTGATTGTCCAGTGAAGGTTATGGACCCCTTAGATTGTCCAGTAAAGTCTATGGACCCCTTTGATTGTCCAGTGAAAGTTATGGACCTCTTTGATTGTCCAATGAAGGCTATGGACCTTTTGATTGTCCAGTGAAGGCTGTCTGCCCCTTTTTGAAAAAAAAAAATGTACATACAAGCATAATTTTACATTTTAAGTTACAACCACGGACACATGGATTCCATTCACGGACCCACAAGGGATCTGTGGACTATAGGTTAAGAAACCCTAATATATGATGTTGTAACAACCACCTTTCTGTGTTCTCCATGTTTCATTCTGTCTGTTGTCACAACATTAGCAGCTTTTCTTTAGCATCCCATGGCACATGTTATCATCTTCCTCTTGTGTCTTTTACATAAGGAGTTCTGGCAAGTCAGTGTGTATGCTTGTTTTCTGATTGAGTATGTGATTGAATGAGGTGATTGAGTGAGCAGACGGGTGAGCTAGAGAGAGAGATAGATGTTTTTAACTGAGGGAAAGCAATATCATAGCATAGTTACATAGTTGCACACAGACAAAAAAACTGTCATGTTAAGTTGCATAAAAACAGTATATGCACATTGCAATTGTTGTTGTTTAGCTATGGCTGCTGAGCTTCTCGCTCTTTAGCAGCCAATACCAAGTTGAAGACTCCTTGGTATTATCTACACTGTAGATCTAGACTTTTCCTGTGGCTTTTCTGCCATTCCGAAACGTGTTGAGTTGAAGTCATGAGCTCCAGTTTCTCCAGCTTGGCCTGCATTTAAAGGATTGTCACATCTGGTCCCAAGCTAGGAGTAAGAAGTGCGTGACATACTGTGCATTCCCTGCCATCCAACTGTGCAGAGCTAAAATACTGTACTCTGGTTCTGCGCTGTCGCAAGGAATTGTCATGTCCTGCACAGAGCCACTTCTCAGCTCCCCCTGCCTATCACTGGGTCCACAGTGAGATCCTTCTGCATGCTGTTAACCAAGTCAAAGCCAAAGAATTACGCATGAGGCTCAAGCAACTTTTCCAAGCTTAGTGTGCACTGCTGGGTTCTCAACAAGTTTCACCACAAGGGGAATCCCTGGAAGTGTGTGTATGATTTCAAGAGTCAATGATGATGTAATTTGCCTTAAGACATAGGTTCACTTCCATGTACGTATATTGTAGCATTGTGCATAGCTGGTGGTCACATAAGGATGACTCCAGATATGCCTCCATGCATTCACATCGCTATAAAAACTTGCATTTGTGCATTTATATTCATAAGCTATACACTATCAGAACTGATGGAAAACAAAGAATTAGCCACAAAAACTAAAGGAATGTTCATACGTCTCATTATGTTTTATATAGTTCTGTCCACCCTTTCTTGTTGGTTTCCTCTGAAGAAGCAAAGAAAACATAGGTGTACTGCACCCTCAGGGATGTTGTACAAGGCGACTAATTTGAGGTTGTGTGTGAGGCTGGCAACCTCATCATGTCAAACAAATTGCCACAGAATCCATCGCTGCAAGAGCATGTGACTGCTTGGTGCAGACGTCCAGTTCAGTGGTGGTCCTATGCTCCGTAAGGAGTGTCAAGGAAAATAATGAACTATGACCTATCCTCTCTGTTTCATTCTCACATTTGGTTATTAATTAGAGACACATATTTGCTTAGAATTATTGACACACAACTACTTACTAATACAGATTTTCCTTGACTTGTGTGAATTACGACCAGCTGTACTTACGACGGCCATCCCATTAGACCTATTTTATTATTTTTGACTCCTGTTTTTTGGTCGTAAATGTTATTGGTTTATTCATTTTTTATTACAGTGCATTACTGTGTAGTAAAGTAAGTTTATTTTAATATTTGTTAATTGTATTATTTAACTGTAAACAATGCGTTTTAAAGTATAACTAAACAGAAAAACACATTTGAGCAATTTTTCACATGTTAACATTTCCTTATGGTTCATGTTGTATACCAGTGGAGCGTCCGCTCAACAGATTAGTTAGAGTGCTGGTCTCTCGCAGCAAAAGTGCTGGGCTCAATTCACAGTATCAACATGCTTCAGTCTACCCAGCTGTAAATGGGTACCTGACTTTGCACTTGAGTTAGAGAAGGAAAAGGCAGCGAGGAAGGGAACTGGGCACCCCACCTTTCGATGCTGGACCTAGTATGGTGATTTTGTTTGAATACTTCACTCCTCTACGGTAGTACATGCTGTGGGATTACTTTTGTTTTAGTATCTAGTGACTTCCGACTTATGGCCAAATCAACTGACACGGCTATCATCGGAACGATATGGCATCATAAGTCAAGAAGGATCTGCACAATGGAATAAATTGTATTCAGCATTCATACATTATTTATTTATGCTAATGAAAACATCTCAACATTTACTCAACCTTAAGCCAGTACCACAGGTCAAAGTGACGTAGATCCCAGCAGTGTTGATGTCAGTACATCAAAGTCTGGTAGGCAGCACAAGCATGACATATGATATTCTTACACCATGTAACTTAACTAGCTATGTATTTTATCTTTTTAATAGCCTCTCTTTCGTAGTTTTTGGTTTTTTTTTTAAATGTAGTCTCTACTTTTCCAAAACAAAATAACTAAACCATATTGGAAATGTTTCATTTATTCACAATTAAGAACACAGTGATTGAAGGTACAATTTTGTTTTATTTTGAATTCTCATGTTTTTGGTTTTGTAGTTTTCCAGTTAAGCCAGAAAAAAATGTTGAAGTAAAGTTTTGTTTAATTTTAAATTTCATTTAGAATTTTCAAGCACATGAGAAATGCTGTTTCTTGATGGGAGAAAATATACATTTTTAAAAATTGCAAAATTGATATTTTCAACATTTTGTTATATGTATTTAGTGTACATCAAAAGCTGGTAAACTAAAATAGCTTGATTTTATAAGGGAACCGTGGAATTTATTAAATCATTAGGAAATTATTGTGGCATGCAGTTAATTTTAAATATTATTATTTAATAAATCAGTTAAGGTAAAGTAAGAATTTGCTAGTATGGCAACACTGTATATAACATTTTAAGAAGGTGAGCCAGATCCTATTGAAACAGAGAAATGTATGCTAAAATAATACCTTGCAAAATTTCTTCAAATGTAAATGAAAATATTTACATTTTATCAATTTTATTAAATTGTAGTATTTTATTCTTTTTTTTTCACAAAACTCACTGTTTGCAATAAATTAAAGAGACCTTTTCTTCTTCATGCACTATCAGACGTCTGCTAGAATATTTACAAAAAAAGCAGTGGTAAGCTTGAGGCTGAATAAAGAGACCAAGAATACTATAGTTTATTTCTCTGTAAATCTTACCTGAAAATTAATACAGTGCGATTGCAGTTTACATGACCGCACATTACATGATTTGAAATAACGTGAGCTGGGAAAAAATCTGAAAAAGATCACTGCTGCTGAAATAAAAATAACTTTTTGATTTTGATAGATAAGAGTTTTCATATTTTTTAATTGCATGTATAAATGTTAAAAATGTTCTGTTGATTAAAATTCATAATTTTATGTTTTTATTTTATAATTTCTTTTGTCTCATATTTGTTTTCTTGTACTTTTTATGAGAACTTTTATTTTTATCTTAATCTACTTTGCCAAAGTGTCCCCTTAATTTTAATGCGCTGAAATGCCATGGAGAAAATTATCGAAATTTATTAACTAATACACATGCCTCGCATAAACTGCGATCACACAGTATTCAGAACTACCCTTGAAATCAGCTTTTGTAAAACATCTTACTTTACAATTAATATACAGATTGATTGAAAGTCACTTCCCATTTTTACATTTTTATAACCTCACTGTACCTAATAATAATAATAATAATAGCACCTTCAGTCATAACTGACTATGGGAATGTACCCCTGAGGTGACAGCCCTCAGCTGCTTATTTTCCTGATGTTCCTTTCAACGTTTGCTGTGAGAGCTGCTTTTCGCCCAAGCTGAGGTGGCACCATAGAGAGCATCGCCACTTGGTGCGATCAGCAGCTTCATCCTCCCAGGCTGCTGGATTTATGTCCAGCGCCCTCGTCTCTCTTGCACACGTCTTTGAACCTTGGCAGTGGTTCCCCAACTGTTCTTTTGCCATCTGCCAGTTGTCTGAAGAAGATATCTTTCAGGATGCGACCATTTTCCATGCTGCGGACATGGCCAAGCCAGTGTAGTCTGTGCTGTCTAAGCAGTATATACATGCTTTGAAGGCCAGTATATGACAACACTTCGACATTTGTCACGTTGTGCTACAGAGGATGCATAGACACTGTAGATGGAAGATATTGGGCCTTCTTTCTTGCTGGCATAGTATTTTTTGTCATAAAACTGCAGTTGATTCTCTTTATTTTGATGCTTGTTTCACATAAATTAGTTAAAAAGGCGTGAAGAAATAACAGTTTAAAAATAGGAAGCAACTTCAATCACCCTGCATAAAACAATCATTTAAAAATCATTTAAATCAGTCAGAAAGATTCAAACTTAATTTGAAATCTATTTTAATTTGCTCATCAATCTGTAATTATGGGGGGTGATCTTATTTTCTGTTTTACAAATTATATGAGCTGTTGAGTTTTAGAAAGTGTATTTGGTCACTTTTAATGAAAATGTACATTCCATTACCTCCTTTGCTGGATAATTGGCATTTTGCAGTTATAATTCTTAATCAAGCATATATATTTATTTATGAATATATATTTATTATTATTAATGTTTTCTGCCTAGCTAAAATGACAGAATGACATTTGAATGTCTGAATGACACTGTAGTGTAGCTATAGGTGTATTCTACATTACACAGTTTCTTAATTGTGTGATAGCACAGCTATCAGGGTTATGATAGAAAACTCTATTCAGAGCGATACAACAGGAGGCAATCTGATCATCAGAAGTGGTCCCCCCATCGAACAAGTGGTTAACTCTCTATTGCAAATATTGAAGTGAAATTATAATGCAGCTCTCAGAGTTTATTCCTTTTTGTTTGTATGTGGATTACTTAAACTGTTGCTCCATACTAACTTCAGTCAAAGAATTTGATTTGATTAAATTACTCGCATCTCGTTAAATTGGAGCTTTCTTGACTGATAAACACATTTCATGTGTGTAATTTGTTCCAGACGCCCCAAAGAAAAAAACAATAACTCTTTATTGACCATACATTTTTCTTTCAGATACATCAGGAAAAAACTGTAACCGTTTATTGTTGCATATGTTTTCTACCGAATATTTCAGCAAAAATACTATAACACTTTATTATTTAACACATTTTTTTCTAAATTAATGATAGAAAAATATAAACCATTTATTGTATATAAGCTTTCTTCTTGATATATCAGGAAAAATTGGTAACCGATTATTGTTACATAATTTTTTGTCTAAACATTTGAGTGAAAATACAAAAACTTGTTACTACAAGACGTATTTTCTCTCCAACAGTGATTGAAAAACAAAAATGGTTTCTTGGCCTAGCATATTTTTTGTAGATACATCAGGAAAAAATGGTAACCACGTATTTGTTACATAATTTTTCTTCCACATATTTCATTGCAAATGCAAAAAACCCTTATTACTAAACGCATGTTTTCTCAGACAGTAATGGAAGAACAGAAATCTTTACTGTTACATAATTTTTCTTCCACATATTTCATTGAAAATGCAAAAAACCCTTATTACTAAACACATGTTCTCTCAGACAGTAATGGAAGAACAGAAATCTTTACTGTTACATCGATTTTCTTCCATTTAGTGACAATACAAAAGCACCTTTTTAACTGCACACATTTTCTCTCAGACACTGAGGAAAGAATTATTATTGTTGATCAGAATCAACGTCACTGCATTCTGGGCAAACCCATAGGTGCTCAGTCTCCCTCTGTAAATGTTGAAGGGTATGAATGCTAATTGTTTCTGTTGCGCGCTGATTTTGTACACGTCAGATGCATCCTCTCATACATCTATCTCTGCTGGTCTTACGTATGATGCCAAATTCCAGCAATCTTAGCCTTGATGGTTCATCTATTGCAGTGTCAGTCTCTGGAAGGCGATCATTAATTGCCTTCAGTATCTCTCCCTTACCCCAGAAGAAAAGCAAAAGAGAGGCAGACCAAAGACAATCTGGCTGGGAACAGTGGAGGCTGAGGTGCAAAGCATGAACCAGAGTTGGGGCACAGTATGAAGGATGGCCACAGACTGAGCAAAATGGGGACAGTTTGTTGCTGCCCTACAAGACACCATTAGGCGTGATGGCCACTGACTGCTTTGTCAGTCAGGAGCTAAGGATCCAAGAAGAAGAAGTATCTCACCCTTATCCATATCCAATGCACCTTCCATGGGTGCTCTTGAAGCTAGTCCGCTCGTTCATTGCCGTGTACTTCTTGCATGACCAGGACAGTAGATCCACACCAGATCCTGAAGATTCGAGGCTTCTATGAAGGTCTTCCATTCATGCCAAAGCCATCCTCTTTGGACCTTCCAAAGCATGGATTGTGAGTCTGATACAATTACTGCCCTTGTTAATGAAGTTTCAAACAGCCACCTTAAGGCTACAGTAGCTGAGGGAAGAATAGAAACCTTTACCGTTATATAAATTTTCTTAAGACATTTTAGTGAAAATACAATACCCTTTATTACTACCGAGAATCCGAACCCCCCGAAATTTTCACACTGATTTTTGGACAACTTGGGCTACTTTGGGCGATTTTTGGGCTACTTAGGACGAAATCCTAAAATTAAAAAAAACCCGAAACAAAGTCATCCCTGAGCATTTTGGATTCTGGGTTACCAGCCTGTATACGCATTTTTTCTGACACTAAAGGAAGAACAGACACCTTTACTGTTAAATAAACTTTCTTCGCAACATTTAGTTAAGATGCAAAAAAACTCCTTTTTACTGCACACATTTTCTTTCAGACACTGATGAAAGAACAAACACCTTTACTGTTGCATACATTTCCAGCCATTTAGTGAAAATACAAAAGCCCCTTTTTACTGCATACATTTTTTGTCAGACACAGGGGAAGAATAGACACTTTACTCTCACAAAAATGGTCGTCAATGCATTTAGTGAATTTGCAAAAAACCTTTTTCACAAGACACGTTTCTGTCGGACGTTGAGGGTAGAACAGAAACCGTTATGGTTGCATAAAGTTTCTTCCAGGCACCTTTATTATTAAGTAAACCCACTTCAAAAAGACTGTTGTTTTGATTTGTACACCCACCTCAGAAAAATAGTGAACTTTTTTTTGTAACATACACTTTCTTTCATACAGCTGAAACAAATAAAAAACAGTATTCTTTGTAGTTACATTCACTCTTTGCATGGAATTTAAAAAAAAATAAAAAATTCAAGGATTACAAATTTGTTAGTTCGTTTTCGACTGCCAGGTGCGTTTCTGCAGTTTGCTATCAACTGAGCCCACTCCCACCCCAACCTACCTCAAATGATTCAGAACTTGGCTGTTCATTTAATCAAATGTAACTTTTCACTCTTCTTATATTTATTTAACTAGCCTTGATGAATCTGTTCTCTGCTTTTATGACTAATCTGTCTATTATTATTGTTTCGTTTTTTTTTACATTTAGCTTAAAAAAAAAGCACCCATTTTACTAGTACAAATATAGACATATTTTGTTTTACCTGTCACATATATTTTAAAAATATATAATTTATATATTTTCCTTTTTTTTTTCCTAGCAAATACTTAACTGCATGTTATGTATCAGGTTTCAAGAACTGAATGCTTAGAAACAATGAGTTTCATACAAATTATTCCTACATTTTGTTGTTGTTGTAAACTTGAGCCATATTATTTCCATTAGTATACAATTTTATAAATATTTTGTTGATAATAGTTTAGTAATTGACAAAAAAAAAACCAAACAAACTAGGACAGTGTTTATCAGTCAGTCACTGCCCTTTGTTTTCTTCAGTCCTTAGGTCAGCTTGCACATGCTTCAATTTATTTCTTCTGTCTCTGCCACTTTCCACATTTATTTTCTGGCATATCCTTCATCTCTTGTTTCTCTCACAGTGTTTTTTCCTAATCTGTTCCTTGACCTCTTTTGATGTATACTTTTTTAGAAAATCTAGCAAGCATTTTGTCAAGAAGAGTCTTCAAGTGGCATCAAACACATAATAGATGTGACAAACAAGAAGTAAACATACTTTGGAGAAATCAAGAGAGATTAATTAAGTGCAGGGATAAACACCAAAAAAGCAAACAAAATTTGGCATGTCTCAATCAGCATTCATCAGAGTGTTTACTTTCTGAAGAATTATGGGAACACTGTTTATATTATGGGTTGAAAATAAAGATTTGACAAATCTTGAATAAATATTGAAAACAGAGGATTGACATGGTATAACAAGATCACTAATGTACAACTGTTTGAAAGAACAAAATAACAGTGAAATAAAAGATATTGAATAGGCACAGGCATCAGAAAGGACACACACAGAGGTTGCAATTCTGAAAGCACTAGAAATCTTCCTCATAAACTGACAGTATTAACAGACTCACTTTCAGCTATTCAAGCTATAAGAAACTTACGAGAATGCAGTAGACCATATATAGCAGAAGAGATATTACTTGGCAAATACTTACCTATACTCCAGAGGATGTTCCGTTCTAATAGCTTGGATACCTTCACATGTTGTGATAGAAGAAAATGAAAAGGTGGATAAAGAAGCTAAGAAAAGTAGAACTAGTAGAAACCAAATAAATGTGGGGATGAGTAAAACATAGATCAAAAGCTTAAATAAAAGAATAATAACTGAGCATTGGACAGTAGAGTGGGATGGAAGTCTGAAGGGCGATGTGCATATAAATTAACAAGAATGTGTCAGGTATCTAGAGAACTAACAATTCCTAGACCACAACCAGGAATGGGCTATTTTATAATAGACGAACCTTATTGTGCAGAGAGTCTAGAAAACAATAATACATTGCATTTCCTATTAAAATGTAGAAAGTATGAACAACAGAGAAAACCAATATTAGATTATTTACAGACATGCAATTCATCCACAACTGTGGAACAGGTGTTGCGAATAGGTAGACCTAGAGAATCGCTCAGTATAGTAAAACAGTATATAACAAGAACTAATATATAAGGATCAATGATGGTGTGAGGATAAGGGGTGCTCATGTGGGTGATAGCAGATAATTGGTGGATTGGGTGTCGTCCTGGACATCCCTTGGCTTTCTCACCCCTTTTTACCTTGTTAACAACAGGGCAGTTATGAGAGACATTACTTTTTTTCTTTAATTTTTTTTTTTTTTAAATTGTTTTTTTTGTTTGTGTTTTGTTTTAAATTAAACATTTTTTTTTTTGGAAAGGGGAGGGCGCACACACATTAATTCACACAGTTTTACAGTTTTGATTTACTATATTTGGACTGATACCGTAGTTAGATATCAGAAATCAGATTTTTATTATTTTGAATTTACTACACTATATATCCTAATTATAACCCATCAGGGGTTGAACAGGATACTTTTTCTTTAAAAAAACATTTAAAATGATAGCATTACAAGGTAGTACATGTTCTAGAATCACCAGAATTAGAGAAATAGAGTGAGGCCAAAAAACACATGGAAAAGAAAATTGACGACAGACATGATAGGGAAGAAAAAAAAAAAAGACATGGAAAGAGCTGTACCCAAATTATAACCCACATGGGGTTGTACTAGGTATCCCATGCATAAGACAAACTGGCCTACCTCAGCATGTCTCCATCATTCTTTTCCCTGGTCATGGGATTTTTAAAATTCTCACACAGTTGTCTGTATCATCCAGGAATTGTATTGTTTATTTATTGTTCAGCACTCTCTTCATACTTGTAGACTTTAAAAAAACATTTAAAAGCTTATTCTTATGAAACTTGCCTTTGTTGCTGAATGAAGTTTTCAGTTTTATTGTATCTAACTAGTTTTTATTTCTAAGTGTGTCTCCCATATTATCAGCTGCATCAGAAAAGTGGTGTTTCTTTCATAAATATTTATTTACTCAGTATAAAGGTCCTTGAATAATTTTCGTCATTTGTATTACACTTAGGTGAAAGCAGGAAGGGAATGAGAGCAACAGAGGCAAAAAACAAATCTGATGTAGGGAAAGATAAGCCTAAGGAAAGTGCAAAGGATGCTAAAACTACAAAAGTAATTGTGAGTATCAGATTGATACGTTAGTTTTAATCTAAATATAGATAGTCAAATTTTAAAAGTACAGGTAAAGCTAGTCCCACAGTAGATACTGCTGTAGGGGAGTGAAGCTAGATACATTACTATACTAGGTTTCAGCTTTATAAGGTGGGGTGGCCAGTTCCATTACTCACGAGCAGAGTCAGATGCACACTTACACTGTGTCAAGTGAAGTGTAATGCAACCTGGTTTTGAATCTGGTAAGTAAGCCTTGAGAATAAAGCGCTCTAGCTACTTTTCCATTTGACAGTCGGTCAGATTTTTGGAAGCCGTTTTCCAAAATATAAAATTAACATACCATGACAAATATGAGAAATCAAGAGCCAGGGATCCAGACCTCCAGGACGACCCAGAGTTCGCCGAGAGGGCAACATTAGACAATCTCTAAAGGACCAAGGACTAGATTGTAACCAGGCCAGAAGGAAGACAGCTGATAGGATAGTATGGCGTTCTCTCTGGCAAACCTTTACACCCAGGTTAGAAGAGGAACGACAAAGTAGAGTAAGTTAATTAATATGCTCACTTCTTCCACCATGCAAACTCATTAATCAGGAATTCGGTCAAGAAATCTAGTTCTGTGATTGGAAAAAGAAGATTATGACACAGCCAGGTGGCTAGCAGCTGTGGTGGCTCCATACTTGATATGGAACAAAATGGGGGATGAATGAGTGAATACATCTATTCATTCATTGATTCATAAGCAGTCATTTTTGTTTTCCTAAGAGCAGGACTACACCAGCCTTACCTTCATGGAAAAACCAAATTCTTATTAAGAAACTGACAGTCATTTTCTTGAGTTGCTAGTTATCAGTCCATTCTTCTTCTTTAACCTTTCAACTCTCAAAGGAGTATAGGCCTTCAACAACACCCTTATGCCAAGTCTTCTTGTCCTGTGCCGTCTGCTCAAGATGTTTCTATATCTTCTTGATCCCTTTCATATCTGTCTCCAGTTCTCTTCTCCATGTGTTTGTTGGTCTTCCTCTACCTCTCTTACCCTGGGTATTCCTGAACAGGGATTGTCTGGTAATACTATCAACATGTGTTTCTCAATGTGTGTCCTATCCATGACTGGAGAGTCATCAGTCAAAATTGATTCACTTTATTCTGATCTCTTAAATTGAAATCAATGTATACACTGCTTAGACAGTGCAGACAAAGCCAGCTTGGCCATGTCCGCCGCATGGAAGATGTTAGCATCCCCAAAGATATTTTCTACAGACAACTGACAGATGGCAAAAAGAACAGCTGGGTCACTGCAGTTAAGGTTCAAAGATGTGCAAGAGAGACATTAAGGCACTGGACATAAAACCAGCAACCTGGGAGGATGAAGCTGCCAATTGTACCAAGTGGCAGTGATCCAAACGGTACCACCTCAGATTGTGCAAAAACAAGTTCTCACAACAAGCAGAAGTGAAAAGAACACACTGAAAGGAACAACAACAAAAAAAGCAGTTGAGGGCTATCACCACAAGAGTACATTCCCATGTCAGTTATGACTGAAGGGACTATTACTAATTGAAATCTAATAGCAAAATAACAAAAGTTCCATATATTTACCAGAGATCTGTGAAGAGGCAATGACGAAAATTACCACAGCTCTCATCAGAGATCTGTGAAGAGACAATGGAGAATGCTACCACAGCTCTCATCAGAGATCTGTGAAGAGACAATGGAGAATGCTACCACAGCTCTCATCACAGATCTGTGAAGAGACAATGGAGAATGTTACCACAGCTCTCATCACAGATCTGTGAAGAGACAATGGAGAATGTTACCACAGCTCTCATCACAGATCTGTGAAGAGACAATGGAGAATGCTACCACAGCTCTCATCACAGATCTGTGAAGACAATGGAGAATGCTACCACAGCTCTCATCACAGATCTGTGAAGAGACAATGGAGAATGTTACCACAGCTCTCATCACAGATCTGTGAAGAGACAATGGAGAATGCTACCACAGCTCTCATCACAGATCTGTGAAGAGACAATGGAGAATGCTACCACAGCTCTCATCACAGATCTGTGAAGAGACAATGGAGAATGTTACCACAGCTCTCATCAGAGATTTGTGAAGACGAAGACACAATAAAGAATGTTCCACATCTCTCGTCAGAGATCTGTGAAGACACAATGAAGAATATTACCACAGCTCTCGTCATAGATCTATGAAGACACAATGAAGAAAATTACCGCAGCTCTCATCAGAGATCTGTGAAGAGACAATGAAGAATATTAACACAGCTCTCATTAGAGATCTGTGAAGACACAATGAAGAATATCACCATAACTCTCATTAGAGATCTGTGAAGACACAATGAAGAATATCACCATAACTCTCAGAGATCTGTGAAGACACAATGAAGAACGTTACACAACTCTCATCAGAGATCTGTGAAGAGACAATGAAGAATATCACCACAACTCTCATCAGGCATTTCATAAGAAGTGACAACAGTGAGACTGAGCTTGTGGTTGACAACCTCGCCATGGAAAACAAATTCCTGCAGAAACCAGAACTGCAAGAGGGATGTGAAGTTCTTTGGCACAGTTTTTTTTTTGAACAGGGACTTATTGTATTGATAGTCCTATGCTCATTAACAAGCTAAAATGGAAGAACAAGAAAGAATACAATAACAAAAATAAAAAGGTAGTCCCATAGCAGATAGTGCCAGAGAGGAGTAAAGTGTTAGAGACTTCACCGTACTAGGTCCAGCATCAAGAGATGGGGTGACCTGTTCCTTTCCTTGCTGCCTTTTCCTTCCTTAACTCAAAGAGCAGAGTCAGGTACCCATTTACAGCTAGGTAGACTGGATCGTGTCGGTACCGTGAATCGAACCCGGCACCTTTGCCACAAGAGACTAGCGCTCTAACCACCCTGATCAGATAGCTTTTTTTAACCTTTAGCACACGGCATTCTCTTCCAGAAAACTTCCCCTGCAGCTGCATTCTTTTTCACAATGCCCCGTTTTTATAGTGGGTGACTTGTAATGACTATAGTTTTTGTGTTTCTTGGTCAATTGCTATAATTTTTGGAATTTATATAAATAAATGAATGGTGAATCTGATGATATAAAATTTGTTTGTGTACATGTTAGATGTGATAGGAAGAGAGGAAAGGAAAGATGAAAAAAACGATAAAAAAATGTAAAAAAAAAAAAAAAAAATTTTTTATATTTTAAAATTAAAAAAAAATAAAATAAAATAACCAGCAAACGAAGTGTCCATATCTAAATCATCTCTTGCATCTCAATGAAAGTCATTTGACCAATACAAATCAAATGACGATCTTTTCGTTACACCCATCATCAGTAGCAAAGCAACAAACGCCCATGTCAGCAGTGACATTCGGCCGTAACCCTAAATCTTTCCGTTAAATCTAATCCTAACCCCTAAACTTTTACATACTAGCAATAACATTCCACTTTCGTTTCGATCTCTGTCATCAACCATATTCTGAGAACCGATATTAGCGCTTATAATGACAAAAATCTCATCCCCACCGCATGGCGTCAGAATCTAATAAAATTAGAGCGAAAATGGCCGCGTGTTCGATGCCGATTCATTTCGATTAAAAAATTCACAGAAAATAAACGCGGATGCACCCATTACTTGAAAAGATCAGAAACGGAAGCTAACTCTCTCTCAGATAAGTTTAAAACTTAACATCCGGGGGTGAGATCACGTGTACAAACATTCTAATGCTAAAAAACGTAGCACACTGCGGTCGACATATGTCGACCGCAGCGTGCTTACCCTCGGTCGACATATGTCGACCGCAGCGTGCTAAAGAGCGCATATTGCTCAACAGCTGTCAGATTATCACACTTTAGATTGTGTATCATAAATGACTTGAAAAGATAGTGTTCAGACAAGTTATGAGCCACCTCGAAAATGCACACATCCTTCCTGATACCCCTGATCTTGCCAGGGATGATGATGCCATTGTGGTCATTGTTATTGTTGAACAGAATCAGAGTCATTGCACTCCTGGCAAACCCATAGGTGCTCAGCCTCCCTCAGCAAATGTCAAAGGGTATGAATGCTAATTGTTCCTGTTGTGCACTGGTTGTATACACGCCAGATGCATCCTCTGATACGTCCCTCTCTGCTGGTCTTACGTTTGATGCCAAATTCCAGCAATCTTAGCCTTGGTGCTTCATCGATTGCAGTGTCATTCTCTAATAGGCGATCATTAATTGCCCTCAGTATTTCTCCCTTTTCCATATCCATTGCACCTTCTATGGCTGCTCTTGAAGCTAGTCTGTCAGCTCTTTCAACATTTGCTGAATGAGACTGAGCACCTTTGTGTTTGCTTGGAGTGCAATTTTTTTTTTTTTCGTACGCCCGCTAATACTCGAGGCGAAATCTCAGGTTATTATTAATGCCTAACCTGACATTGATTTTACGTGAGTATCCCTTTTCTTGTACAGAGACAGGTGTCCCTCGCCATTCAGGCAGATACTCGCCGATTTCGGAGGTACCCATTAGAGCTGGGTCGGCTCAGGAGCCGCCAATCCCTGGTCGACGACACTCCTTCAATTGTCATCGCCAGGTCTCAAGTTAACACATTAACTACCGAATTGAAAAACACACTGTGGCCGAATTAAATTTTTTTCCCATTTTCATCCTGTAGGTGTTTGCACAAAGTAAGCTGTAGTTTTCGTAATTGTTTACAGATTTTTATGAATTACACGTCATTTTAAAGATAAATGAATGTACTATTACAATAAACACCGGTTGTAACTCTAATAGAGGTTGTTGCTATTTAACGGCCCTCCGATGGCTGAGGACTTGCAATATTTTAACAATTATAGCTGCTTGCGCCCCATCTCTATCAATATCACAATTTCAAACAATGTGCACACCATTTTCACTCTTGTTCTCGTCGCTAGATCTATCAGTCAATTGTTGAAACACGTTTCTATCCTATTCAGCCGTTAGACGAGATGTACACGCATTTTTTGTAGTCCTATCACTAGTTGCCACGGTAAACCGTTTTACACGATTTGGTAACTAACCAAAAACGCTGAAAAATATGAACATAATATCAAATTTTCAGTGCTCTACAACAACCATGCTTTGGGAATTTGTTTTCCGGTGGCAACTTAAAATCTCGAACCAGATCAGAGAGTGTTTCAGTACATTTTTCATTCGTTTTATTACTAAAATTAGATTGGCGCTCTGAGCGGCTTGCGGTCCAAATGTGATTATTTTGTGAGCCGCTGACAGCGGCTTGCGGTAGTTAATGTGTTAATCCAGTTCATATCCCGGTCGACGAAAAATCCTCAAATGCCATCGCCCGGGTTTGATCCTGAATCACCCGGTCGCCAGAGCGGTGTTGTAACCACTACGCAATGATTTTGATTCTGATCAACTATAACAATGAAAATAAATGCATCTTTCCATTCATCTGTTGCTAATCAGTTATTTTTTTGTATCTAAGGGCAGAACTACTCCAGCCTCAGCTTCAAGGAAATCATCAACCCCTGTTAAAAGCTCATCCTCCTCTCCAGCCCGTGCTCCTACCCCAGGGGATAAAGCCGAAGGAGAGGGCCTAGGACAACAGCTCTCAAGCCCTGTTGCCAACACTGGTGTGGTTCTTAAAGAAGCGGAACTTGCAACTGCAGAGAAGCTTTACAGGGAAAACTTTATTATTCAGGTATGAAGTTTATTCTTCCCAACTTTTATTCTGTTCTTCCCATCATGTTTGTGTCCCCCTTTTTGTTCCATTCAACTCTGCCTGCATTGATGAGTTAATTGAGAACACCATATCTGCAGTGTATAACTACTTAAGGAAGTTGCTTATTGAGTCAGTTTTTAAACAGTTCACTAGATTCAAATACCTAAGCATGCTAAGATAGAAAATGCATCTCAGAGATGAAGGGTAGAACAGCCTATCCAAAATCAGTGTTCAATAAAATGAAAAATATTGTATGCAATGAATCTTTGACAGTGGAGTTTTTCCTTGTTAAATACAGCTTATCCTGACTCATGGAAATGAGTCACAGTAGACAAGCAGGGAAATCCCTTGAGGCCACAGAGATGTGGTTTTACAGAATACCATAAACAGCTAAGAAGAGTAATGAAGATGTCGTGAAAAAAGCCACTGTGCAAAGGGGGTTTATTACTCATATTTAGAAGGAAGCATTCTGTTTTTCTTGGGCATTTTATAAAAAGATAGTCCCTTAGCAGATACTGCTGTAGGGGAATGAAGTGTTTGAGACTCACCATACCATATCCAGCATCGAGAGGTGGGGTGACCAATTCCCTTCTTTGCTGCCTTTTCTTTCCTTAACTCAAAGAGCAGAGTTAGGTACCCATTTGCAGCTGGGTAGATGAGCGTGTGTCTGTACCATGATTCAAACTCAGCAAGCCAACCCATCCCTAATATCAAAAGCTCTACAGGACTAAGCCTGAAGACGGACGAAGAGAAGGGAGGAGTATTATTCAATCGATATGTGGAGCAAACGAATAAATGTAACAACAGTGCCCACCTGAAAATAAAGGACAGTGTTCTGCAAAATGCCCTTAGGAGCCAGATAAACTTCGATCTCATTTCTGAAGAGGACGTGGTGTGCACATTGAAAACCAGCAGAAACACTGCTCCGGGTTCTGATGGTGTACAATACCATCACATTAAACAGCTCGACAGCACAGCTATTATAAATATGGTGAGCTATTTCAATACAAGCATACTGAGCTGCCGGAAGACTGGCTAAACAGTTACCTTCGGCCACTTCCTAAACCTGGCAAAGACCCCACACTGCTCAGCAGCTATAGAATTATCACACTACAGAATGTCTATGGTAAATTACTTGAAAAGATAGTTGCAAGACAAATAATGAGCCACCTCGAAAATGCACACATCCTTCCTGATACCCTGGGTAGCTATAGGCCTATGAAAACAACATGGGGTAACGCTGGAATGTTTGCGTATGATGTGTACGAAGGATTCCAGAGTAAAAGAGAAATGGTTGTTGCAATTGACCTAGAGGATGCTTATAACAGTGTGGACTTAGCAACCTTAATACCCAGTATAGTGGCATGTTGTGTAAACCCTTGTATAACAAGGTGGATAGGAGCTGCCTTAATGGAGAGATCAGTTGCATTTCGCTTGGGAACTTGGACATCAGAACCAATGCGCACTTGCCCGGGACTACCCCAGGGTTCTCCACTATCACCAGTGATGTTAAACATCTACACAGCAAAAGTAGCAACCTTTCAACCAACAGAACTGGGACGAACATTAACTTTCGCAGATGACATACTCATGTACAGAACTGGCTCAGACAGACAGAAAATGGTCCAAGGCATACACTACAGGCGGTTTCTAAATGGTGTGAGGACAGCAGATCAAAGGTTAATCCCAACAAGGCCTGTGTGATGTGGTGCTCTTTGAACAACTCCATAGTGAAAGCAGACCTTCCAGGCATCACTTTCAATGGGCAGAACATTGAAAGGCAAGACAGGCTGAAGTATCTGGGAGTAACGTTTGATCGTGGGCTATCATTCAAGTATCATGTCGAACTGATCACACAGAAGTGCAAGTGAGGACTGGCAGCCTTAAAAACAATGGCTGCTGCACTCTTGGAACAGAGACTATTATTTCTCCTGTATCATCTGCCCGTGATTTCAGTAATTGAGTACAGGCTAGGAATACTCACACTGTGAGTGTCACAATGTGAATGACTGGAACGCATTCAAAATGAAGGGATGCGAGGGCTGTATGTGTGATACCCCCATTGTGACAGTGAGATACATGCTCAGATTGCTGTCGATTAGATGGCCCAGGCAAAAGTGTATATGCGGGTAACCACCGATAAAAGACACCCCCTACATGAAAACGTAGCTGACATCAAAGGAGCAAGAATCAAGAGGGGGAATGTCATGGATGGCACAGGTAGAGGCTACAATTGGTCAGGTGACCAGGGTTGAAAATGTATCCAAATGGAAAGAGTGGAGTAAGTCAGGGGAGAACTGGATAAACTACCAGCAGGTCATCATTAGCCTTGACAGAGAGTGCAGATCTTGGGGCAATGGAAAAGCAGAGATTAATCAGCTGATAAGTGATCATGCTGGGGATGATGACACCATTGTGTTTACTGATGGGTCTGAAGTGCTTGGTGAGAAATCAGGATGGGGCTTCTCTGCGAGAATAAAGGGCAGGGTCATCGCTGAACAGGGTGGAGCCTACATGACAACAACCTCCAACATTAGAATGGAGGGAGAGACAGTTACTGCAGCACTGAGGTGGCTGTCTGAAACTCCGTCAACCAGGGCAGTTATATTTTCAGACTCTCAAGCCATGCTTCAGAAAGTTCAGAATGGAAAACATCAATAGAAGCCTCAAGTCTTGAAGAACTGGCCTCGAGAGCACCCATAGTTGGGACACTGGACATGGATATGGGAGAGATACTAAGGGCTGTTAATGATCGCCTGCTGGATAATGACACTGCAATGGATGAATCAACAAGGCTGAGACTGTTGGAGTTTGGCATCAAATGTGGGACTAGCAGAAATGTATGTGAGAGAGGATGCATCCGTCATATGTACAACCAGCGTGCTACAGGTAAATTAGCATTCATACTCTTCGACATTTGCTGAGGGAGACTATGGGTTTGCCAGGAGTGCAGTGAGGTCGAATCTGATTAACAATAACAATAACAATTAGTTGAATAACAACTAAGTATTTTAATAATCCACAAAGGGTAGTTTCTGGTATGGTTTTTTTTAATTTTGTTTTTATTCATTTTACATGCTTCTCTGGCAACATTAATCTGACCCTTACGAATCAAGAAATCTTCATAAAACATTAATGGTTGATATATTACTTAATGCTGATAAAATTTACAGTGATGTAACGTTAAACTTCTTTCCTCTATAGGTCTATGACATTCTTGGAGATATGGCAGAAAGAATGGATTATATTTTCTCAGCATTGAAAGAAGGTTCAAGTTTTGATTCCTGGTCTAGAAACAAGTAGCAGATTGCCCTAGGATTTGTACCAAGCATTCCTGTTTTTAAATCATAGCAATGTAGCTGGAATAGTTCTTGTTTATATTTTGATATTCTTTATTTTGGTCAAATTGGTTACAGCTGTGTACACTTTATGTATTCTAAGTAATCTTCAGACTTCGCACTGGCCACAACAGATTGAGATACCATCTATTCAATAAGCTAAAGATAGGAACTACCGATCTGTGTAACTGTGGCACTGATAAAATGACTGCTGAACATCTGCTTCAAAGTTTCCCCTTATATGTGGTACAGAGAAAGTGCATATGGCCGACACCAGCTCCTTTTGTGGAAAAGCTTTACGGGGATTCAAATAGCCTCAAACTGACTACTGCTTTCTTTGAGAACATTCAAGTGGACGTCTGAGAGTGTACGAAGAAGAAGAAGTATTCTAAGTGTACAAAGTGGGATGGTTTGGTTCTAAATATGCTAGCTATGTGAACCTGTCATGGGTAGGACTCACTGGAAAAGGGAGAATAAAAGGAAATAGAGAACTATAAAAATTAAAAGGGAAAGTAAAGGATACCGTTACATGCCTATTGAGGCATATTGGGAATACGGTTTTAGGCCCACATTTTCTTGACCATCGGCACACGAGGGGCAATGTGGTCAGCATCACACCGTCTGACTTAACCTTCCCAGAGTTGCTCTGGTACTCAATTCATGAGGCAGGGTCGTAGCCGTTTGCAGTCTAAACAATCCCACCTCAACTGGGGATCGAACCATGGACTGCTGAGCTAGGAAGCCAGTGCACCAACCACTGCACTACCACATCTCCATAAAAATGAAGGGAGCGTCAAATTTGTGAGGTGGTCTGAGTGCTTGCCTCTCACTTAGGGTGACCATATTGTTCTACACAAAAAGGAAGACAAATGCCATTTATTGGTCATAAAAAGGAAGACAATATTTTTTAAAAGTAGGGCAAACAGTAGGACACATTTATTCAATAACTACAAGACGCTGAAACATTTTTTTTAACATTCAAATGGTAAGCTAATAAAATCACATTGATTTCGTGCCTTCTTATATTTTTCTGATGATAAAATCTTCTTCAACAAAGTTGGGCTATGTATTAAATATGCATAGAAATTCGAGCATGAAAGCTCCTTGAAATTGTACTGCACAGAGTGCCTTTAATGGATTCTACACTCAAAATGTTCATTTCTTTTGTCCATTGAAAAAAGTCTCTCAACATTGGCGTTGTGCCCAGGAATTGCAAAAATAAATTGTGCAAGTCTTAAGAATTCTGAATGCAATTCGACATTTCTCGATTGTTCCAAATATTCAGTCCATTTCTTGTGCTTTTCTGTTTCTATGTTTTTTTTAAAATCAGCTGCACCTTTATTTGCTACCGATACAAATGTGCAGCCTCTGCATACAAGACATTCTGCTTCATACTCTTGTCGACCACCGGAAAAGCCCTGAAATTGTTGTTCAATTCATCTTTAAACATACACTTCCGTTTTGGCATTTTGAGCAGGTATCTGTAATACAAATATAATACGAGGGGCGTTCAGAAAGTAATGCACCACATCGTTTTTCTCAGCTAATAATAAAGATAGAAGCATGAAATTTTGCACACTTCAAATATGGCATGTACCAATTGTGTGCACCAAATTGCACTGCAACCGGCCAAATAATACGGCTGCTCTTAACTGTTGAAATGGAGCGTGTTAGCAACTTGCGTTATAAGCAGCGAATTGTGATAGAATTTCTCGTTGCAGAGAAAGAAACTGTTGTGAACATTCACAAGCGTCTATGTGATGTGTATGGAAGTTTTGCAGTCAACAGGAGAACAGTCAGTCGCTGGGTTCAGAGAATCAAAGAATCAGGAAGTGGAGATACGGAGCTGCTTGATCGGCCGCGCTGTGGACGTCCTGCCACAGCCACCAGTGCAGAAACGTTGAAATGCACTGAGGGCTGTTCTTACTGATAGGCGAATCACTACTCAACAATTGGCCTTACAGCTGTCAGTCAGCATTGGTAGTGCAAATGCAGTTATAAAAACTCTCGGATTTTCGAAGGTTTGCGCAAGATGGGTTCCTTGAAGTCTCACAAATGAGCACCGATTGCAAAGGAAAACAATTTCTTCTGAATTGTTGGAGCATTTCAATGCTGATGGAGAGAACTTTTTGGCTAAGATCGTTACAGGTGACGAAACCTGGGCACATCATTTTGAACCTGAGACAAAAAGACAGTCAATGGAGTGGCATCATCCGCAATCACCACGAAGAAAGAAATTCAAGACAATTCCTTCAGCTGGAAAGGTCATGATCACTGTCTTTTGGGACATTGAAGGTGTGATTCTTGTGGACGTTATGCCAAGAGGAGAGACAATCAATTCGCAAGCTTACATTAAGACATTGAAAAAACTCAATCAACGTTTTCGCAGAGTTCGGCAGCACAAGAATCCAGCAGACCTGCTTCTCCTTCACGACAATGTGCGACCTCACACAAGTCTGGCAACACGGGAAGCAATCACCAAATTGGGTTGGACTGTACTACCCCATCCACCCTATAGTCCCGATTTGGCACCCTCTGATTTTCATCTATTTGGTCCACTTAAAGATGCAGTCCGTGGGACAAGGTTTGAAGATGATGAAGGAGTGATTCATGCAGCGAAGAAATGGCTACATGATCAAGACAAAATCTGGTACGGGCTAGGAATACATGCACTTGTTTCGCGCTGGCATAAAGCCGTACAAGTTGATGGGAATTATGTTGAATAATACCGATGTTTACAAGACATATCCATGTATATTGTGTATAAATTTCATGCTTTTTGAATAAACATCTCCTGAGAAAAAACGATGTGGTGCATTACTTTCTGAATGCCCCTCGTATAATGCCATTAATCAATGGTACATTCTATGTTAAAGTTAAAATTATTTGTAAAATGCAACAGACGAGGTTTTAATTTTAACAAACCCATTACTATACTACTCGTGTATTTTTTCATAATAAACTAATTGCAATAAATATAAAAGCAGTACGAACTAAGGTTAATATTATTTGTAATTTGCAATAGACAACGAAGTTATAAGTGACTAAATCCAGCCCCAAGTTCTTATTCATGCCGTTTTGTCTGTTATATTTTCCCCTAACAAATGCCAATAAACCTAAACAGTGTTTAACCTGGGTTAAAATGTGATAGTAATCTATTATAAACTATTGAACAACATGACAACTTACGGTAGTGTTGTTGGCAATTTGCGCGATCCGTCGATTTTGCGGAGATAAAAATTCTTAATTCTGTACTCGGAAATCGGATTCCAATGAAGATTTTTCAAAAATGGTGTCTTTCACGTGAGTAATTTAGCCAATCACATAAAAGCCAGATATTTCAACATTTTAAAAAAATCCTGCCGGACGCTCAGTTTGGGCGCAAAAAGCCAGGTAAATCTGGACGTCTGGTCACCCTACTCTCACTGCCAATTTACAAGGCACATAGATCGCAAGTGTCACGTTTATTAACTGGAAGCATTGTCAAAATAATAGATAATATATGTAATGGTTGTGTTCATAATTGTAAATGAGGAAGCCAAAGCACAGGGGGCCTAATGATTTGATGTGATCAACTGCCATCTATCAAGAGATCGACAGGAAAAAGATCAGAGTGTACAATCAAGATGAGAGACAAAAGACGTTGGGAGATCCATTGTAGCCGTCCTTCAGTGTGGAGATAGAAGCTGATGCTAACGTTTTACAAATTTAGACGGACAAACTTTTTGTGAACCTTATACTCTTGTAAAGATTGAAAGTGCATATTCTATTTTTTTAGAAAATGTGATAATGATTAATGTGACTTTTCATGTAAAAATTTATTGAACTTTTTATTGGAATAATTAAAGTGGTTTTAAAATTATATAGTTCATATCTTATTGGGACCCAAAGATGCAGCAATAGAGAATGCAGTCAGCGACCCATAGCTAGACTGCTTGCGTCAGGGTCAGCGAACCAGAGCTGACCAAGACCCTACTCCACCTCCAAGTGGTGGTCCTGGAAACAGGCTGCATCACTGCAGTCTGGCTGAGAGTGTAGGGATCGAAGTGGGAAGGCAAACCCGGTCCCAAAGTCGGATGTGTCGGCCGAAAGGTGCAGATATCGCAGCTTCGCTGTAAACGGACACAACGCAACCAACGTCCTTTTCAGGACGAACGAGGAAGAAGATATCTGTGTGAACCAAACTCTTACACAAAACATATTTTTTTATTGTTTATATGCTATGCGTCTGTCAGGGGATCTGGCCCTGGACTTTGAAGCAGGAAAGACAATAATGCTAACAACTGAGTCATTAAAGCACAGATCGGTAACCAGTCGATCATTATCTACCTGTAGATCACAGGCAAGGATTTGATAGGTGTGATGGGAAAAAAGAAAGCATATTTAAACTTGGGAAATTCAGACTAGCCATCTTCTGTCGGCATTTAAAAGCGTGGAATTCCCAGAATTAAAGGTAATTTTTCCACATTCCCCGTGGTTTGGTTTGATTAAGGACCATCTTCATTGCACACAGACAGCTCCATCATTGCTCTGATCTCCTCCCTTAGATCACACCTGGAAGATCTCAGCACAGTGCATGAACTCTATAGCACCGACGAGAACCCCAATGTGTGTATATAGGGATCACACGTACAAATATTTTTAACTTGCACATGGGACCTCCTATTTGTTCGCTCTTGTCAGAGAAGGCTAGGTATCCAATCTCACTACCCAGGAGACCAGGGGGAAGTATGACATCAGTAGGATCACTGGTCTTGAAAAAATATTTTCATCAATTATATTCCCTCTACTGGGAATTGAACCCGGTACTTTTAGAATTTGAGGTGGACATGAAAAACCATTAGCTAAGTTCACTTCATTCATGAGCTGCATAAGATAGGAAGTTAACATTCTGTAAAATATTATTTAGTTGAATATCCCACTGCTCTGTTGATGGAATTTCATGATGCAGATTGTCTGATAGTGATGAAAGTCACATATTAGGCTGTACGTACTGCAAATCCCGAACATGATTTCATCAAGGTAGATCTTCAGAAAGCTCAGCGTTTCTAAAGCAGATCCCAGTAGCTCCTGGGTTAACTGCCACATCATTAATTGGTTTAGTTTGGTTTTTAAGGACCATCTTCTTTGCACACGGATAACTCCATCAGTGCTCCGGTATCTCGTAGATCACACAAGGAGGATATCAACGCAGTACACGAACCCCGTAGCACCGGTGGCGAGGATCCTGGTGTGTGTACTCAGGAATAACACATTCTATAAATATTTTTTTTGGTGGGTAGGTATCCTAATTTGTACATTTTACCACAGCAGTGGCCGTATGGCCTACTCTTTACAATTTCCAACAGCAGAGGGATTTTTAACGTGCGCAACTTTCACACGGGACCTCCTATTTTTTTCACCCTTATCTGAGAAGGCTTTAGGCATCCGATCTCACTACCCAGGAGATCAATGGAGAGTATAGCATCATTAATAATAGCCTCTGGAACTATCCATTTCATGTTACTTTCTATGTGTACGGAGAAGACTAGCTTCTTACAAAGTCTTCTCAAGACTGTGGCAACCGCCAAACCTCTCTGTCCTCCTCTAGTCCATTATCTCTTCCGTTCCCTCAGGAACTAACACTTCTATATTCTCCTTTGTCTGCATATTCCCGCCATTTCTCCATGGCCAATATCTGTTTCATCTCTGCCATTTTCACTATGGCCTCTCCCAAGTTTCATGTATTTCCCCCACTTTCTCTGTAATTTCTCTTATATCTCTTATCTTCTCTATTATCTCACAACTCCTACGTTCACTACTTCTCTGTGACTTCTCAAATTCTCTCATCAACTTCGTCATTTTCCTTATGACTCATATCTCCTATGTGTCGATGCCATTTTTCCTGTGGCTTCTCAATTCACTTTCCTCTTCTCCGCTCCACTGCAGTAGTCTATCGTTCAGACTTACTCAGCTCCTCATTTTCGGGGTAGAATGATTGCATCTAGTTTTCACACAACTAGACTACCACCGCAATATTCTACTTCTCCACTTCCTCTCTTCCTCACTATCCTAAACCTCTGGATCGGAAAAAACAAATCATGTTTTAAGAGCCACACAAAAAAACAAAAACAGGTTTTAAGAGCCACCATTTAAAAATTTGACTGTAGTTCCTGGAGGTCTTTTATGAGATTAAGACATAATATGACTACTGCTCCCTCAGGCATGTCATACAAGGCCACTAATGAGGGTTGTGCATGGGGCTGGCAGCTTTATCATGTAAAATAAATTGCTACGGAAACCACTAAAGTTTTCACTGGAAGATGTAAAGAAGTAATTTTATACTCAACACAGATCTGGTAACAAGCGGCTCAAGTGTGTTAAAATCAAGGAAACAAAAGCCGCAGTACGGGTCTGTATCCTTTGATCTGAACACCCAAAAAATTCTGAAAATCAAAAGTTTCTTTGGGCGATTTTTAAAAAAAATGTGATATGGGTCACATCTGGAAACTGAAAAAAATCTGGTTTCCGAAAGAATAAAATGAAAGCACTCACCATTACCACAGTGCTAGTTCTATAATGAACAAAACACAACAGCTATAGCACAAAACTGTGAACAAGAATACAGCAGTGACATCATACAATTACTTTTATTACAAACACATTTATTACATTCACTTCAAAGCAGTCAGCAATAATGTGTTAATATTTTGTGCAAGCCAAAACAATAAGTTACTACTAATATAATAAAAAAACTATAAATTCCCATACATTAAAGCTTGTCAGTTTACCAGCTTTCGAAATACTATCATCATCTCCTTTTATGTTCCTTACGGAGCACGCAACCACAACAACAGTGCCCCCTTTCAGGACACCTATATCAAAGTCCATGCTCTTGCATGTGGATATCATCATCACCTCCTTTTTCACTCCTTATGCAGCATACAGCCACCAATGCAGACGGCTTTCTCGAGGAAGTCTATGCTAAATCACAGACTCTTACTTCTGTAGCTATTTATCTTACATGAAGAGGTTACTAGTTCCATGAACAACTTCAATATTAGTCACTTCTTGCAACATGCCTACATGGGATATAAAAAGTTAGTTGCTTATCCTTTACAGGACATGGCAATCAACCCCAGCTTTTATTGGCTGTTTGTGATTTTTCTAGACAATTTTTTTCATTCAGTAGTTTGCCATTGCTTTCTGAACGGTACGGCGCTTATACCCTTGTTAAAAATCCACACAAAGCGATCTGCTACCAAACCGCCTGCAGCAGGTTTCGAACCTGGTATATCTTGATTATCAAACTGCGTTCATATCCATTAGGCCACAGACGACTCATGGGATATACTAAATACATTATATGACAAAATGTTGAACAATATATCTTTAGAACATTTTTGTATGCAGTATATCCCTCATCCAGACAAACCATTTCACATGTGGTAGAAATGAACTTCTGAGTATTTCAAATGTACGTAAGGTATTGAAGGCTGGTTCTCAAACGTTGTTGAAATATTACACGAAAAGAAACAACCGAATACTGAACAAAACAATAAACCCAATCTTCTCAGAATGTGATATTTATCTGCACAGTGAAACATCACAGTGAAGATCCTTTTACGTTTTTGATCCTGCATATGTGTAACAGCCAAGTGGACTGACATCTTTAAGATGTCTGTCGCCCCCTCTAACCATATTCTTCTTCGCTATATTTCTGAGCACTTCCATTATGAGTTTAAATGTCCCTGCTGTTGGTTGATCAGGAATCAATAATATCTCTAGATCAACATTTCATTTGTCTCCTCGTGTATTTCCTCTTTGGTGCTATTCTGGAATGTTCTTGGAAAACTTAACTCAAAATTAAAAAAAAAAACAGAACAAAACTAAGGCCTTAGACCATGTGTTACCAATACCTCATTACAGGTCTGCAGCCTTTTATCCAAAACCCTTGGGTCCAGATGTCTTTCAGAATTCTCAGTTGGTAGTACATTAACACATAATGAGGAAACCTGTAAATAGCCTTAAAAGGCAGTTCTTTTCTGGAATCCCTAGAGAGAGAGACTATAGAACGCATGGAGAAGAGAACTGGAGATAAAAAAAAGACCTTGAGCTGATGGCACGGGACAGGAAGACTTGGTATAAGTTTGTTGAAAGCCTATGCTTCTTTGGGAGCTGAAAGGTGTTGATGGTTACAGTACATCTTCTGTATATTCGAGCAATATCTAGTGAGGTCTGTGAAAGCACACTGCAAGCAAAGATAATTTTCCTGTTTGAAATTATTATTAGTCTATCATCATTACTGTCAGTGTAAAACATCGTCTTTCTGATTCTTTAAGACATATACAGGTGTAGTTCCCACACAATATACTTCAGTAAGATGCTCCACACACCATGATCAAGCTTCTGCGATAACTACACTTTCTGCACTATCAATAATCAGAGATGCGTGTCTTTTCACTGTTACCTACAAGGTTTCACCGTTACCCATGGGGGTATCACCATTACCCACAGGGAAATCACCATTACCCACAGGGAAATCACCGTTACCCACAGGGATATCTGCAGCTCGTTTCGACATTTTCATAATGAAACTAAAATCGCAGAAAAGTACAAAAATGTCTTGATAGCTGCAGAAGTAAGTACGGTAGGTAGCAGTGCGAAATACAACTGACCGCGCTACGCTCAAATGTTCTACATTACTATAGCACTTACAGCTACTTGTCTAATGTATTGTGCATGCGCTAGCATCCACGAAAGAACTGGTGGGAGCTTTTTGAACTTCAGATACACTGTTGCAGACCTGTATCTCAAAACACTGATATAAGAGCATCCATATGACGATGCATCACAAATTCAGAATGAGCACATAAATAACACCAAACAGGCACATTAAACTATACAATGAAGCTGATGCGTATGAAGGAAAGTCAAAACATTTGTATCAAAAATGGTAAGGTTTAAAATGAACTAATATCATTATTACAACAATGCAACACAAACATGAGATTTCAAAAAGAAAGATTAAATCTTCTTTGACTATTGTTCCACTATCAGTTTTACTGCAGTAGCGCCTGCCTATAGTCCTTTTAGTGTTCAAATACAATGAAACAGTAACCAAATTTTATTTTCACACAGCTGCAAGTTTGGAAGATAATAATAAAAAACATTTGTATTTTTAAAAAGGCATGTTTTAAAACAGACCAATCGCATGTAAATACAGTATAATACAATTGAAACTTGAGATTTCAGAGAGATGAATGGCTCATCAATCATTATTTCATTATGAGTATTACTGCAGTAGCATGTGCCTACAGTTCAAATAAAAATAATAACCAAACTTTGTGTTCACACGGCTGCAAGTTCAGAAGATAATAATCAATAATATAGTCCAACATTTACAAATTGTAAGAATTTTGACTATTCTTTAAATCGTTTTTAAGATCTTCAGTTGAAATGTGACAACACAGCATGGAACAAATAAATAGAACTTACCAGTTATCCCAAAAAATGTTTTCATATTCATGGACATACTAGAAGTTGCAATTTCAAAAAAAAATATTTCCTGATTGGGTGTCGGACATTTGTAGTGTGAAAACACAAGCTAAAGCAATTAAAATAAAGACACTACCTGTAGTAAAACTGTAATTGGTTGTGAAGGTCTAGTGAGGTTCTAGTAATACATATAACTAATGATAAATAAATAGTGAATTAAATATCAACCCAAACACCTCAAGCTTTCATACTCGCATTTCCCCCCCCCACCCCCCCCCCCCCCCCCCCCCCCCCCCCCCCCCCCCCCCCCCTCCCCCAACCCCCCCCCCCCCCCCTCTCCCCCCCCCCCCCCCCCCCCCCTTTTTTTAAATACATTTTTAGTTTTACACCATGACAATTATGAAGAATTGCAGGACAAAGGAAAAAAAAAAACACCCACATGCATGCACACACAATTTGGATATTTTAATTTACAATAAATGGACAGGAGGTATCATGCTATGATCATGTATTGGCCATTGAACATGTTATCTAAAGACACCCTTCAGAAGATCCAAAATGGATGGCTATGGCATGAATGGCAAACCTCCATAGAAGCCTCAAATCTTTAGGAACTGGTGTGGATCTATGGTCCTGGCCACACAGGGATATGCGGCAATGAAAGAGCTGACAGACTAGCTTCAAGAGCACCCATTGTGGGTGCATTAGATATGGGCAAGGGAGTGATATTGAGGACTATTAATGATCGCCTATTAGAGAATGACACTGCAATCGATGAATCAACAAGGCTAAGATTGGTGGAATTTGGCATCAAACGTAAGACTGACAGGGATGGATGTATGAGAGGATGATTCCAGCAGTACAACTAGCGTGCAACAGGAACAATCAGCATTTATACCCTTCAACATTTTCTGAGGGAGACTGAGCACCTATGGGATTGCCCGGAATGCAATGATGTCGATTCTGAATAACAAGAGACACTCTATATCCTAATTATAACCCATCAGAGGTTGATAGGGATATTTCTTTATAAATAAATAAAAATTGTAATTGGTCTAAAAAAACTGAATTCATAGAGACAATTGTGCTTATGTTTCTTTATGAGGTAAAGTGGGCATTTTTGCTTTTGCGGATCATGGAATAACACCTGAAAATTTATTTATTTTAATAAAAACAATTGCGAATTTAAAATTGTATTGAACATAAATGCCAGTGCTGTGCTGAATATTTTAATAAATCATTTTCTTCAAGAAGACAATAGATTTTTAAACGTTGAAAGCACCTATTAAGAATCCAAATATAGGTAATTTACTTTGACTGTTAAAACATTTCTTAAGCTTTTCTGTCCAAATATGTGCATAAAGCTGGAATATATTTAAACGTAAGATTGAAGGAAAAAGAGATAGGGAAATACAAAAAACATACTGTTACACTTTGTGACCAAACGACAAAACTCGGTTGAAACCCTTGCTGACCAGATTCGACGAAAGTCGAATTAGTAACTCTACCAACGCAACAGACAGCCGTATCGATAGTTTTACGAAACAAGCCTCATCCGGGTATTTTTAACATTCCAAAATGGCTGCGCCCATGAATGATATCGTGTGGCACAAGAGACCACAGCAAGACTGCACATCAAAATAATCTGTGGAGATGGAGAAAGCTTGCTCAAAACGAACTTGTTGAGCTTGACATGCTTCCTTCATATGAAGAACAACAAGGTGTCACGGCAGACACAACTGACTTTAAGTCAATTGATTTTTTCAAACTTTTTTTCCCCGACACTGCTATAGATCTGATCACTGACGAAGTGAATAGGTACGGAGAAAATCACCTCTCTCAGTACACAGGAAATGCTAAGTACAAGAAACGTACTTGGGATAAAACTGATGCAGTTGAAATTTCTGCATTCATAGGCCTTCAGATTGGTATGGGAATGTGTTGCAAACCAGCAGTCTCAGACTACTGGTGTAAGAATTTTTGGTTGAATGATACACCATATTCGAGGGTCATGAGTCGGAACAGGTACCAACAGCTCCACAGAAATCTCCATTTTAATAATAATGATAACAGAATTGAGAGGGGGCAGCCTGGGTATGACCCCCTCTTCAAGCTCAGACCCTTACTGGATATTATTTTGCCTACATATAAGCAACACTACACACCTGGGCGGGAGTTGTCAATAGATGAATCGATGGTGAGGTTCAAGGGTAGAATATATTTCAAGCAATACCTGCCAGCAAAACCCACAAAGTGGGGAATAAAAGTATTTGTACTCACTGATGCTAAAACACAATACTGCCTGAAATTGAAAATTTATACTGGTAAGGCAAATGATGAAGGTTCTGTTGGGGCAACTTCCAGGGTTGTGAAAGATCTTCTTGATGGATATGGCAACAAAGGACATATTCTCTACTGCGACAGCTTTTATTCAGCCCCAGCTTTATTTCAAGAGCTGAAAGAAATTCAGATTTCTGCATGTGGAACAGTAGCTGAGAATAGGAAGCATTTTCCTGAAGCACTGAAGAAAAAGCAACTCAAATTGAAAAAGGCAGATCATCCTGTGTTTTGTGCCACAGAAGATAAAGGCATGTTGGCAGTTACCTGGCATGACACAAAAAGAGTTAATCTTTTATCTACTGTTCACTCCAATGATGTTATGGACAAGACAGTTAGAAAATGAGGAATACCTGAGGGCAGAACAATTCAGAAGCCAGTGCTAGCAGAAAAATACAACAAAAGTATGGGAGGTGTTGACCACTTCGGCCAACTGGGTGCAAGCTATCCCTACCCACACAGATCATATAAATGGTACCTGCCATTATATCATTTCTTAGTTGAAACTGCCCTGGCTAATGGGCACATAACCTACAACACTGCCAACTCTACAAAAAAAGATCACAGCAAAGAAGTTCAGGCAGGATGTCAATCTCGCTCTTATTGAACCTGCTATTCTTCGACGCAATGTGACACCTTCAAAACCACAAGTCACAACAACACGACTTACTGAGCGCCACTTCATTGATAAATATGAAAGGGCAAGGTACAAACCAGACTGTAAAGTGTGTAAGGCTGCAGGGAAAAGAAGCCAGACTGTCATGTACTGCCCAGATTGCAATGTACCTCTATGCACGATACCGTGCTTCAAATTATACCACACAGTCGAGGATTATCAACGATCCAGACAAAGACTCTTGCAGAGGCCTACAGCTACAACTTCAACCCCAGTTAATGAAGGAAGCAGCTCAGACTCCAACTAGAGGTATGTAACTATTCAAAACATTCACAAACACTCATTGTCAGATGCCGCAGACACAGAATACACTCAAAAAAGACAATATAAAAATTAAATTTTCTTTGCATTTTATTCACAATTTTTATGAGCCTTTTATGTTGAAATACATGGTTATTAATAAATCAGTACGTCAATTAAGATTATTTTCTTCATTGCCATCAATGTCCCTAACATTTTATTGCACTGACATCAAACAAATTCACTAAACACTGGAAAAATATCATGGTTTTAAAACATCTCCTGAAATTTCTATAAATAGCACACAAATTCAAGATGGCCGCCATGATCATGTGACCATTTTTCATAAAATATATTTTTAAAGATGTAGCAACCATTCATAATGGCGCTCTGAAAATTTCAAAACCCTATGTCTGTTTTTCAATTTTTTATGAATTTAAAACAAAACCAGTTATTTTTTAAAGAAATCGGCAAACAAACTTGTTAATGGGAGACATTAATGCACTGGATTGCTAGTTCATCGTTAAATCAGTACGTCAATTAAGATTATTTTCTTCATTGCCATCAATGTCCCTAACATTTTATTGCACTGACATCAAACAAATTCACTAAACACTGGAAAAATATCATGGTTTTAAAACATCTCCTGAAATTTCTATAAATAGCCACACAAATTCAAGATGGCCGCCATGATCATGTGACCAATTTGCATAAAATATATTTTTATAGATGAAGCAACCATTCATAATGACGCTCTGAAAATTTCAAAACCCTATGTCTGTTTTTCAATTTTTTATGAATTTAAAACAAAACCAGTTATTTTTAAAGAAATCGGCAAACAAACTTGTTAATGGGAGACATTAATGCACTGGATTGCTGGTTCATCGTTAAATCAGTACGTCAATTAAGATTATTTTCTTCATTGCCATCAATGTCCCTAACATTTTATTGCACTGACATCAAACAAATTCACTAAACACTGGAAAAATATCATGGTTTTAAAATATCTCCTGAAATTTCTATAAATAGCCACACAAATTCAAGATGGCCGCCATGATCATGTGACCAATTTGCATAAAATATATTTTTATAGATGTAGCAACCATTCATAATGGAGCTCTGAAAATTTCAAAACCCTATGTCTGTTTTTCAATTTTTTATGAATTTAAAAAAAAAACAGTTATTTTTAAAGAAATCTGCAAACACCCTTGGTAATGGGAGACATTAATGCTCCGGATCGCTGGTCGTGGCATGGAAGGAGGTCAACAACAGAATTGATAAGTTGTACTGGAGATAGAAGTTGTGGAGAGACATGATCTCCTATGCCATTAGGCATGCTACCTGAAGAAGAAGTGTAGTCCATAAAGGAATTCCTTGCAAATGTATTTTCACTAACCCCACAAAAAACTTTAATTTGACAAAAGCACGGAAAAACAGTGACAGAATTAACTTTTCAGATCTGAAAGCTTGGATCTTTATATAAATTAAACCCACAGCTCTGTACAAATACTTGTCACTATTCAAGCTTGGATAAAGTGTGACTGTATCAGCCTGTACACGTGTGAGGTTATAATGTCTGTACATTCTTTGTTGTACACTTGTGTGTGTACATGAACATGTCTAAGCCTTGTAATGTCCAATCTCCTTTCTGAGTTGTTCTAATTCAGGGATTGGCCTGTATACGTCTTTGTTCATGTCAATCAGCTGAAATACAGAAAAGAGTGTAATATGTTAGTTACAGGAAAATGTTCTGCTTAAGACAAACAATGTGCTCCTCTCTTAAGCCAAACAATGTTCTCTGCTCTTAAGCCAAACGATGTGCTCAAGCACAATGTACAAGTGTTTTCTATTGGTGGTCCCTGAATGGATCCACAAGCAGTGTCTAAGAAGTTCGAGCTGGGTCATCATCATCATCATTTCCCTTTTTGCTCCTTCTGGAGCATGGAACTACCACTGCAGCTGTCCTCTTGCATTTATGTGCCCTTGCGGTGGTTGCTTCTGTAACAATTTGTTTTAAATGATGAGGTTGCCAACTCACAGCACTGCTTCATGTTGGTCACCTAAGGAAACAGTATTCCTTTTCTTCTTTGTCTCCATTGAATCCCCTGAGAACTACACATGCAAGCAGGGTCATGGCAATATAACATGTCTGCATATGTGACAGCAATATGGATGGCAGTGACTACAAACCATAAAAGCCAGCTTCAAATCCCAGAAATGAGGTATCTGAGGAAGGTGGCTGAAGTAACAAGAAGAGACAAGGCCTCAAAACCCAGCCCCTGCAGACCCATGTGAAACACTCACAATTATGATGGTTTGGCCATGTCTGCAGAATGGAAGATCAGCTACCACGACAAATATGGGAAACCAAGAGCCAGGGATCCAGACCTCCAGGACGACCGAGTTCGATGAGAGTACAACATTAGATAATCTCTGAAGGCCCGAGGGCTTTATTGGAACCAGGCCAGGAGGAAGACAGCCGATAGGGTAGTATGGCATTCTCTCTGGAAAACCTTTACACCCAAGGGTAGAAGAGAAACGACTAAGCAAGTAAGTAAGTACCGTATATGTGACAGTTAAGTAGCTAACTTTTAGATGTATGTATTTAGACCAAAGACGCAGCAAAAGGGATGAATGCAGTCAGCGACCCATAGCTAGACTGCTTGCATCAGGGTCAGCGAACCAGAGCTGACCAAGACCCTACTCCACCTCCAAGTGGTGGTCACTGCAGTCTGGGTGAGAGAGTAGGGATCGAAGAGGGAAGGTAAACCCGGTCCCAAAAAAATGCTGTGCTGAAGTCAGATGTGTCGGCCGAAAGGCACAAATATCGCAGCTTTGCTGTAAACGGACACAACGCAACCAACGACCTTTTCAGGACGAACGAGGAAGAAGATCATTCTCTAGTGGGTCAATAAAAGGTAAAGGTAGTCCCATAGCAGATTCTGCTGTAGGGGAGTGAAGTGTTAGAGACTTGACTATACTAGATCCAGCATTGAGAGGTGGTGTGACCAGTTCCCTTCCTCGCTGCCTTTCCTTTCCCTAACTCAAGTGCAAAGTCAGGTACCCATTTACAGCTGGATAGACTGAATTGTGTCTATATCGTGAATCAAAACCGGCACCTTTGCCGTGAGAGACCAGAGCTAGTGGGTCAATAGGAATGTTTAAAAAGTCCAAGTAATGACAAATTCCTTTACTTTTTCACTTCACTTTTGCCATGAAACATAGAGACAGCTGAAGTTTGCATCCTTCCGCCAAATGTGTGGCACTGGCTGCTGTGAGCCCATGATGTTGTGGGATTTCTGTAATGTTGTCTTTCCATCTGCCTCTTGGTCTTCACCATACTTTGAACCAGATTTTCTACTGCTGTAGGTGTACAGTGGTAACTGCTTGGGCTCCATTCTCATTAGATGGCCAAACCACTTAATTTTCTGTCTCTCTCTACATACTTGATTCAGCATGTATTTCTTACAATTTTTATGATATCATCACACTTCTCATTCTGTCTTCTCTGTTTAGTTTTAATGTCTTTTCTTAAACATTTCATCTCATACAATGTGATTTGATTTGTTTGGCATTGATAGCAGAGAGATGGTAATGATAAACTATTTATCAATCATCATTTTAAGTTTCATTACTGATGTTCAGATGTTTGAGTAGCGATAATAGTTGGTAAGTCACTGCACTGCCTTTTTGACATCTTTTTTCAGTTCTCCTTCTGGTAGGGAGCCGCGGTAGCGCAGTGGTTAGAGCACTGGCTTCATAGCTCGGTGGTCCATGGTTCAATCCCTAGTTGAGATGGGATTTTTTTAGACTGCAAACAGCTCTGGGGTTGACCCAGCCTCATGAAATGGGTACCAGAGAAATTCTGAGACGATTAAGGCGGCCGGCGTGATGCTGACAACATCACCTCTAGTGTGCCGAAGGTCAAGAAAATATGGGCCTAACACCATATTCCCGATATGCCTCAGTGGGCTTGTAACGGGATCCTTTACCTTTACCTTCTGGTAGGGTGATTGTGATATAATATTATGCCTAAATATACGACAGTTTAGTGGCTAACTTCTGCATTTAGTGACAAACTTATAGTTTAGCAGGTTTAAAATGTACATGTGACATAATACTGAGGACAATCCCTGAAAACGTGACTATTTGTGACCCTGTTCCCCATCCCTGCTCGTATCTTTCTCTCCTATGAACTGTCAAATAGTCAGCTCACTCACAGACACATACATGATCACTTGTTAATCCTTCTTTTTCATTCTCTGTGTATTCTCTGAAATTTACTCTCTACCTCCAAGAACTTACTTTTCTTGATTCTGTTGGGGGAACATCCTCATAAGCTGGACCCCTAGACTTCACAACTCTGCAAGACGAAATTAATATAACAAAGAGTTATGAATACTGCCTTCTGCGTCTTAATCATTTTGGAACAAAAAACGACTAATAAATGTCTGGTCTGACCTGTTTTGCGAGAGGCAACCGAGATCATTCCTTACAGTCTTAACTTCTGTCTGCTCTCAGTGGTTCATCTCAAACAACATATTGTACAACTGTCAATCCCTTTTTCTCTCCAACTCACTTAACATACGTCCACACTGCTTTGTGATCTCATTATGAACAGTTGAGACCAGCACAGAAAAATCACTTGCATCAAAGCTGCCAGGTACTGTCAAAACAAGTTCCACTGTCATTCTTTGGTGCTTCACGCGACGTACAACAATGTAGCCTCTTCTCCTAGAAGTTTATGTAACTTCCTCAATCACTTTTTTTTCTCAGCCTTTTCCTCACCTCTTGTTTCAATCTTTTTTGGTTCCTTCCATCACATCTACACTAGTGATCTTGTCATACCATGTCAGCCCTACTATTCTGCACAAGCAGCCACTTATGAAAGTCTGCAATTTCTTTGTTCTCATTTTTGTTGTACTTCAGTGCTATTGATGGAGCCGTTTGTATATATGTCTCCATGGTTACTTTGTTTCATGCTAGAGTTACTTGCCCTTATGCTAACTTCCTCTTCCTGTTCTCTGCTTCTAATAACATGGTTGATTAAACGTGTGGAGTTGTATCCAGTGTGTTCAGGCTTCGTGATTATGCTTCATAATGTGAGAATGTTTGACAGCCAGCCACGTCTCATTACATTTAGCAACGTTTACTATACACAACGGTAAATATCAACTAGGACTGTCTTTACATCTGAGTTGAAATTTCTAATTTGTGTCACGTACTTGAGCAGTTTTTAATATCCAGACATTTCCCAATGCAAATTGCTGTGTTCATTCTCATTTGTTTTGTTTCAAACAAGTTTATCAGCTTTCTCATGCAAAGCATGAATCAGCAGAGAGTTTTCATTCCTGCATTTAATTTCATGTTCCTCTCTTACTGGCCCGCACAGCACAATGTGGGTTTTTATATCTTCTTCTTCTTTGATCCTTAGCCGTCAAAGCAGTCAGTGGCCATCACGCCTAGTTGCGTCTTGTAGGGCAACAATAAATTGATTCCATTTTGCTCGGTCGGCGGCCATCCTTCGAACAGTGCCCTAACTCTGGTTCATTCTTTGCATCTCAGCCTCCACAGTCCTCCGCCAGGTTGTTTTTGGTCGGCCTCTCTTTCGTTTTCCTTCAGGGGTCCAAAGCATAGCTGTTCTTGTGATGGTATCGGGGTCTCTTCTGAGGACATGGCCAACCCAGCTCCAGCATCTGCCAGCTATGACGGTGTGCATGTCCTCTTGCTTGCTCCGAGTAAGCAGATCTTGGTTGGTGATGGTATTCGGCCAAAAGATTCAGTGAATTTTTCTTAGGCATGTTGTGTGAAAAGAGGACAATTTCGACATTTCCTTCTCTGTAACTCTCCAGCATTCCGCACCATAGAGAAGCACAGAAAGCACACAGCTCTGATATAATCTTAATTTTGTGCTTGTGCTGTATTGAGAGGACTTCCAGATGTTGTTTAGGCTAAAATAGGCGGTTCTTGCCTTATTCATTCTGATGTTGATGTCTTTGCCTGCCCTGCCATCTGGTGTTACTATGCATCCTAGGTATGTGAAGGTCTGTCTGTCTGTACCAGTTGCTGATTCCTTACTGATATGGGCTCAGCGTTGCTCACATTGAGCATCATGACCTCTGACTTCTTTAAATTGATGTTCAAGCCCACCTGCTGGCTAAACTTAAGTCTATCCGTTTTTTCCTGGATGTGTTGATGTGAATGTGCTAGTAGTGCAATGTCATCTGCATATTCCAGATCTTCAAATGTAGAAAATGTAGTCCATCTTATTCCTCTTGGACTGCCTTCTGTTGTCTGGCGCATCACCCAATCTATGACTGTTAAAAATAGAGTGGTTGATAAGGGGCATCCCTGTCGTACTCCTGTCTTCACCTCAAAGGTTAGGTTGCTCTGCCCAACACTACACGTAAAGTTGGCATAGAGACTTTTTATGATTGCCACTATGCAGCTTGGAATTCCATAAGCCCTCAGTATTTTCCATAAACTGTCCCTATGTATACTGTCAAAAGCCTTTTCAAAATCAACGAAATTAATGTACAGCTGTCTTTGCCATTCTGAGCACTGCTCTATAATGTTCCTGAGAGTGAATATATGATCTACACATCTTCTGTTCTTTCTAAATCCTGCTTGTTCTTTCCTCAGTTTGTGGTCTACTGCTTTTGAAATTCTCTGTATAATTATCCTGCCTAGTATTTTGCTAGGAACTGAGAGAAGAGTGATTCCTCTCCAATTATTGCAGTCTGCAAGATCTCCCTTCTCTTCTCTTGTTTTTATTGACTAGCATATTTTTTCTTTTCTTATTTTCTTTTTTATATTTGTTTTTATTTCTATTTTTTTTCTGTTTTTTAATTATTTTTTTACCCTTAGGAAGGTCTGATTGGCCAATACATCAGCAGTTTAAATCAGATTATACGCTTAATCTCTTCCTTACACATTTGTATGTTGGTAATCTTTTTCTTACACATTTGTATGTTGGTAATCTTTTTCTTACACATTTGTATGTTGATACCAAAATTTGGTTACATCATCCTCTTCATTATCTTGTCTTTGGAGCAGAAATAGTACCAATCTGCAGTTACTTTGTTTGACATTTAACTTGAATAGAAATATCTAGGTGACAAATAATGAACACCATATAAAGAACAGCTATGCTTTGGACCCCTGAAGGAAAATGAAAGAGAGGCCGACCAAAAACATCCTGGCGGAGGACTGTGGAGGCTGAGATGCAAAGAATGAACCAGAGTTGGGGCACTGTACGAAGGATGGCCGCCGACCGAGCAAAGTGGAATCAATTTATTGTTGCCCTACAAGACGCCACTAGGCGTGATGGCCACTGACTGCTTTGATGGTTGGCGGCTAAGGATCAAAGAAGAAGAAGTCAATAAAAAGATGTCTAAGCTAATTTTTAAAATTTTGTTTCAAATTTCAAGTATTTTTCTTTCAATTTTAATTCTTCCTTCCATTTTTATGTTTATTTTGCCCTAAATAGCCAAAATTATTTTGTCTTTTGACAATTCTCTAAACTGTTCTTAGTGTATAACATTTTATAATGGCTAAAACAATGATATAACTCATAACTTTTATTGATGCCGACAGAGCCACAACCACACAAATTCCTATTACATACCTCACATCAGGTTTAGTTGCCAAGGAATAAATAATGAAGGAGGTACCTCCTAAACATGCAGCACTGATAATACCCACAAGTGGAATCAACTGTAATATATAAGATAATGTCAATCAAATGTACAGTCTAAATGAATCACATAAAACAAATACGCTGTAAGTGAATACATGAACTTACTAAACTATGTAAGTGAACATGTTTCATCTGTTAAAAGTCATATGCAGTGTAAGAACAGCATCAGGCCTTCACATTCCCAGCCACTATATATTAACATTTGTTCGTGTTAAATATTGTTTGACTATATTATGCAGTTCCCTAGGTCTGTCTATTTTCAACACCTCTTCTATATTTATAGATAAGTTGGATGCTTGCAAATAATTTAATAATGGTATTCTCATTTGTTCATACCTCTTACAATTTAACAAGAAATGCTCTATAATATTGTCCTGAAGACATCCTGCAAAGTAAGGTTCTTCTATTCTGAAGTAGCCTTTTCCCAGCTGTAGTCTGAGAAGTTTCTTATTACTGGGAATTTTCAATTCCCTAGATATCTGACATTTTCTTGTTGGAGCCTTGAACATCTTATATGCATGTCTTCCTTTCAGATTTTTACCCCACTCTGCTTTCCATTCATCTGTTATTAAATCTTTAATTAAGCTCTTAATCTCTGATTTACTCGTCCCTACATTTATTAAATTTTTATCAGATCTACCTTTCTTGGCTTCTTTATCTGCCTTTTCATTTCCTTCTATGCCAACATGTGAAGGTATCCAAGCAATTAAGACTGAACATCCTCTGGAATATAAGTATGTAGTAGCCAGAAATATCTCCTCTGCTACATCAGGTCTACTACATTCTCGTAAGTTTCTAAGTGCTTTAATTGTTGAAAGAGAGTCAGTTAAAACTGTTAGTTTTTTGGGAGTGTTATTAGAGAATATTTCTAGTGCTTTTAGTATTGCCACCATCTCTGCAGTGAAAATGGATGTATTTTCCATGATGCTATATTGTTTTGCCATTTTCCATATTGGAAAATATATTCCTATCCCCAATTTGCCATCCTCTCCCTTGGATCCATCTGTGTACACAGTAATGCTGTCTTTTGATATTTGTTGTATATATTTATTGGCTGTGTTATTAATATTTTCTATATTATTTGTTTTCTTAAGTATTTCTGTTAGTTGGTAGTCTGTGTCTGGTTTCTTGATCTCCCAGGGTGGAATCACTGGCTTGTATTCACAACTGCTATTAATTGATGTAATTAATGTACCCAGATGGACAATTTCCTCCATACACTTCCATCCAGTGTCATAGACTGGGTGATGCACCAGACAACAGAGGGCAGTCCAAGAGGAATAAGATGGACAACATTTTCTACACTGGAAGATCTGGAATATGTAGATGACATTGCACTACTAGCACATTCACATCAACACATCCAGGAAAAAACGGATAGACTTAACAAGTTTGGCCAGCAGGTGGGCTTGAACATCAATTTAAAGAAGTCTGAGGTCATGACGCTCAATGTGAGCAACCCTGAGCCCATATCAGTAAGGAATCAGCAATTGGTACAGACAGATACCTTCACATACCTAGGAAGCATAGTAACACCAGACGGCGGGGCAGGCAAAGACATCAACATCAGAATGAATAAGGCAAGAACAGCCTTCTTTAGCCTAAACAACATCTGGAAGTCCTCCCAATACAGCACAAGCACAAAATTAAGATTATATCAGAGCTGTGTGCTTTCTGTGCTTCTCTATGGTGCGGAATGCTGGAGAGTTACAGAGAAGGAAATGTCGAAATTGTCCTCCTTTCACACAACATGCCTAAGAAAAATTCACCGAATCTTTTGGCCGAATACCATCACTAACCAAGATCTGCTTACTCGTAGCAAGCAAGAGGACATGCACACCATCATAGCTGGCAGACGCTGGAGCTGGGTTGGTCATGTCCTCAGAAGAGACCCCGATGCCATCACAAGAACAGCTATGCTTTGGACCCCTGAAGGAAAACGAAAGAGAGGCCGACCAAAAACAACCTGGCGGAGGACTGTGGAGGCTGAGATGCAGGGAATGAACCAGAGTTGGGGCACTGTACGAAGGATGGCCACCGACCGAGCAAAGTGGAATCAATTTGTTGTTGCCCTACAAGACGCCACTAGGCGTGATGGCCACTGACTGCTTTGACGGTCGGCGGCTAAGGATCAAAGAAGAAAGAAAACTTCCATCCTGTAGGGTATCTAGTGGTATTCATTGGATTGGCCTGAGTTATTATTTGGCATCTGGTAAAAGCCATATGTGCTGGGTGAGACTTATCTAACATAACTCTGTTCATGTAATTTAGTCTTAACTCCTTTCTTTGTAATTCTAAGGGTAGAATTCCTAAAGCCACCTCTACAGGTCCCGTTGATTTTGATCTGATTGCACCTGCTATTGTACATAAAGCCTGATGCTGAATTCTGTCTAATTTAATCTTGTTACTGTGTGCAGCAGAGTCATATATTATACTTTCATAATCTATTTTTCCTCTAATAAAAGATTTATAAATTTTGCTTGTTCTGAGAAAAAATGTGTTCAAAGTTTTTGAGTTACCAGTTGAAAAGAAGAATATATATCACATTAAAATGAAATTTTGTATGATGATCCAAACTGTAAGATATTGTGTCGGATGATAGATTAAACTATATGACATCGACTTATGACCTCAAGTCAATTTTGGCCAAAAGTGAAGATGGAATAAAGCAGTACTAAAGTGCAGGGGCGTCCATAAAGTACTTGGCACTGGGGTGGATGTTACCTATGACACCCCCAATACCCAAAAAAGGAATACACTAATAAGTAACTTTTTAACAGTAAGTACTATATAAATAGTCTGATGGCAACCCCTTCTTGGCTGTCACCCGGGGTGGACCGCCCCCCTCGCACCCCCTTTAGTATGCCACTGCTAAGGTGACGATGTAACTTAAAAAATAAAATGATGCTTTTATGCATGTACACAAACCATCTATAATAATTGGATATTTTAATCTACTGTCCTGGTCATGCAGGGGTACAGGGTAATGAGAAAGCTGACAGATTAAAATCAAGAGCACCAACAGTGAGGACACTTTTTTTTTTAATAAAGTATCCCGCTCAGTAAGAATCTTCAACTCAAATGTCAAGTCAGTCCTATTGTATGGGTCTGAGACATGGAGAGCAACAAAAACAACAACCAAAAAGCTACATACTTTTATAAACGGGTGCTTGTGTAGATAAGAAGGACTGAAATGGTATGACAAAGTCACAAATGTGGAACTGATGACAAGAACCAGACAAGTGCCAGTGGAAAAAGAGTTGAGAAGAGGATGCTGGCGACGGATAGGACACACATTGAGGAAACCTGTTGATAGCATTACAAGGCAGTCCTTGTTCTGGTATCCACATGGAGAAAAGAACTGGATACAGAGGTGAAAATGATGAGGAAAACATGGAAAGAACTTGATCGGATGGCACGGGACAGGAAGACTTGGCATGTGTTTGTTGAAGGCATATGCTCCTTGGGGAGCTAAATGGTATTGATTGATTGATCCCGCTCAACCCTTGATGGGTTATAATTAGGACATAGGGTGTACTAATTCAAGAAAACAAAGTCAGATTTCCAATATCCAAATATAGTAACTTCTTCCCCCCTCCACTCAGTCCAAGTAGAGTAAATCAAAACTAAATGTATGTGAATGTTTTTGTGTTTGACCTCCTCTTTCTAAGAAACAAACATTAAAAATAAAAAACAAACGAAGGAAAAAAAACTAAAATGAAGTCTCTCATAACCGCCCTGTTGTTAACAAGGTGAAAAGGTGTGAGAAAGCCCGAGGGTGTCCGAGATTACATCAAATCCACCAATTATCTGTCATCAGCCATACCAGCACCCCATCAGACTACCCCTTTTCCTCACACCATCATTGATCCTTATTCATTAATTTTAGTTCTTGTTATATACTGTTTTACACTGGATATGGATAAGGGAGAGATACTGAGAATAATTAATGATCGCCTGCAACAGATGAATCATCAAGGTTAAGACTGTTGGAATTTGGCATCAAATATAAGGCTAGCAGACATGGACGTATGAGAGGATGCATCTGTCGTGTTTATAACCAGCGAGCTACAGAAACAGTTAGCACTCACACTCTTCCACACATACTGAGGAAGACTGAGCAGTTAAGCATTTGCCCAGAGTGTAATGAAGTCGATTCTGTTCAACAATAACTAACTGCAATCTGTAGGTGCCCCATTTATTTTGCGGAAGATATGTTTCAAACTAAATGTGCACTGATATTCTTTAAATTTTATTGCCATACATTAATTGGGAGCTGAAATATTTAAGTATGCAGTTTTATTTTATTTTTTAAACACTTTTTTTATCAAGTCTACACTTCACAAGACATAACACACATCTATTCATATCAATTAATTATTTGAAGCAATTCATAAGGTTGTCCAGTCAATTTCCCACATTTATATGTATAACATATGTACCTACTGAACTAATGTATTTATCCACTGTCTGTTTTTAAAACTTCACCTATCTGAAAAATTGCATCCATTTTGGGGCCTGGGTAAAACCCAAAAACAGCCTGGGATAGTTTGAGTTATGAAACAAAGAAAAAATACAACTCTATCCCTCATGCCATGCCATACTGACATAAGATTGTGCATGATACTGACAACGTCATACTGACATAAGATTGTGCATGATACTGACAACGTCATACTGACATAAGATTGTGCATGATACTGACAACGTCATACTGACATAAGATTGTGCATGATACTGACAACGTCATACTGACATAAGATTGTGCATGATACTGACAACATCATACTGACATAAGACTGTGCATGATACTGGCAACATCATACTGACATAAGATTGTGCATGATACTGGCAATGTCATACTGACATAAGATTATGCATGATACTGGCAACATCATAATGTAAAACGAACTGCTACAGAAGCCACTGCTGTGAGAGCATATAAATGTTGTGTGCAGACTTCCTGCAAGAGGACCAGCTGCAATGATACCTCCTTGCTTCATAGGAAGGAAAATGATGATGATGACTAATTACATCATAAAAGCTACATTTTGTAAGTGATTACATACCAGTTAACTCGTTAACGTGAAGGCACAAATCAGTGTGTCAATCAATTATAGACGACTTCCTTCAAACTTTTTTTCCTTAGCAAAAGCCAAACAGGAATCGAATATGGTTTTCATACAGACAGGGTGGAGTCTATGAGTTTCAAAATTCCCTGAAGTGTTTGTTGACCTCTGGCATTGAAAGTCCACTTTAGAACCAGTTGCACTCTCTCTTCATGCGTTGATTAGCATGAATTCTACAAACTGCACAATTTTTACGTCCAGATTACATACCAGTTTCGACTCGAATAACGTGAAGGCACAAATCAGTGTGTCAATCAATTACGATGACATACAAAACAACATGAAAAATAATTATATTTTTAACTTTATATTGTTGTTTTCTTGGTATGTCTGCAACGAATGAATGCAACCTGATGGAAGCAATCATTAAAATATGCCCAAATCCAAACAAGGGCAAACGATTACATCCCTTGACAACTAGAACTGAGTATAAATATTCTCTTCTTTGACAACTAGAACAATCTCAGATGTCAACTTGCATGCGTTTAAAGGAAACAGTGGTCAGCTGATCAATGTGTTTTGAAATATTTTTTAACAAATATTTTGAATACTACTTTATTGTGACTATAAGAATACATCCATATTGCTAGCTTTTATTAGGTTTTGGGTAAACAAAAAAGACAAGATTTTTTTAAAACTACATATACCAAGGCGTATCGGCGGTTTCGAGGTTATAATGGTTGCCTTCCAAGTAAACAGTATATGTTCGATTACAAGTACAGGTACTTTTTTTTTTTAAATTCAGTAATATGTCTGCAGTTTTTAAAAGTATATAATTCCCAAGTGTCTGTGTGTGTTGTTTGGCTTACTTGCTCGATGAAAGGTGAAATGTGGATGAAAATGGAAAGGAAGAACAGAAACAGTGCTATCCTGAGTCATAAATCGGAAAGGAAGAACAGAAACAGTGCTATCCTGAGTCATAAATCGGAAAGGAAGAACAGAAACAGTGCTATCCTGAGTCATAAATCGGAAAGGAAGAACAGAAACAGTGCTATCCTGAGTCACAAATCGCACACCATAATTCTTTGCCTTTCATGTTTTGATGGGTCACACATGCACACACGCAATCACATACACAAACTATGAAGACTACAGTGGTCACCGAATAGCCGTTGCTCATATTGTGACACATATTTCTTTTTAATCTACTCTCACGCAGGCCTAAGGGTGGCCCATAGAAAAGGACTGGTTGTGTTGGGAAGGCCCATAAAGAATAAAAACAAGTGAGGTAATGACCTGGAATGAATAGGTGACCTGCTCTTTCAGACGGAGAAAAAAATCTGTCAATGTTATGTGCTCCAGACATTTAGAAGGAGTGGAAATTTAGATGGAGTAGATGAATATTAGAAAGAATAAATGTTTATAATTATAACCTAAAGTGCCTACCTCAGAACGTGTTGAAAGGGGTATCTGATCTCTAACGGATTAAAGAAAAAAAAAAGGAAAATAGAAAGAAGACAATTGTGTCTTTTTTAATTAATTGGTAGAGACGGTACCATGTTCGGCCCCTGATGTGTAATTATTAAGATACTAGCAATAACCCGCCAAAATTGGCAGGTTTTTAATTATAGTGTGTTGTTTCTGTTACACGTATTACATTGCTGCTTCTTCTATAGTCTCGCTTGCTCACTGTGAATGACGCGATCGCCTCTTCCTTTTAGCCATCTTATCATTTTGATCCATAATAATAAGTCTGCAATACTTTAAATTAAAATTTTGTCTTGAAGAAACAATAAAAAAAAACTTACATTTTAAAGTTATTTAAAGAAAAATGATGAGTTAAATCCGTTTCCCGAATGAAACTGGACAGAAGAGTATCTTGATTGTCTGTTGATTTAATGCATAGTCACACTTTTCTATTTTCGCGGGAGTACATTTAAGGGAAACAATATAATTATTGTCTAACTTTCAACCACAGTTGCACCCCTTTAGCTGTGGTTGAAAGTTAATATACTCTCAAAAATAGAAAAAGTGCGCAAATGACGGTGTGCAAAATGTGACTGACCGACCGACCAAAGTACTTACAGTATTGAATGAATAAAGTGTCTTATGATGTTGGATCATATTTTCTAATACGGCATTTTGCTTATGTCATAATCCTTCCTCGTGATTTCTTGTATAAGGTAAATGAGAATTTCTAATTGTGTGTACAACATCAAAAAAGATTTGGCTACCCAAAGAGCAGCAGCTGGGAGACTTTTTCAGGCCATAAATCGAGGATTCCTCAGAAAACGAGAAGTTGGCAAGAAGGCGAAATTGGATGTATACCGCTCCACCTATGTCCCAGTCTTGACGTATGGATACGGGATATGAGTCACGGGCAAGACTTCAACCCGCAAAAGTCGGATCCAAACCTCAGGAATGAGGTATCTGATGAAGGTGGTTGAAGTAACAACAGAGACATGGTCCACAACCAGATGATACATCAGGGTCTAAAATTCAAACCACTGCAGACCCAAGTAAAACAGTCCCAACTAAGATCGTTTGGCCAGCCATGTCTGCAGAATTGGGAGAAGATCGAATATCACGACAAGTATAGGAAACTAAGAGCCAGGAATCCAGACCTACAGTACGACCAGATGGGAGAACAGTATTAGACAATCTCTGAAGGACTGAGGACTAGAATAGAACCAGGCCAGGGGAAAGACAGCCGATAGGATAGTATGACGCTCTTTCTTCCAAACATCTACACCTCACAGTAGAAGAGGAACGACTGAGTAAGTAAATTGTACAGCTGTGCTGGTTAAATTATTAATAATAAAAAATATAACGATGTTTAACGAGAAATTTAAAGAAACTAGTATTTACAGCTCCAACACCAATCATGTTGTGACAGTACTGTCGCGATTCGAAGAAATTTCTGTCACTTTTAGCCTAGTGGTCTAACCTGTCTTGTTCTCCAATTTTTGTCTACGCCCACTTATCTGTCTTATCGCTCCTAATAGCGCTATTTCTGGCATTGGTCATGCCAATCTTACGTTGAACAGGCTAATTCCACCCCTTTACACGTGGACAGCGGCATCTAGCTATATGTCGTTTTATTCTACCTTTCTTGTAGATAACAGCTATTTCCCTGTTTCATTGAGTTACCGAGAACCCGTGGACAGGGGGGAAAACTTCTACCCTTTTATTTGTGCCGCCCTCGTCTCGTCCCGCGAACACCGGTCGCTCGTAGACCCGCCAGCATTGCGGCAGATTACGTCCTTTTCCTGTATCGAGTCGCCCGGGGAATCTCTCCCCTAGGTCTTAGGTCTGAATTTGTTTAATTCTAGTGCATGAGCAAAAGCCACCTGCAGACTCTATCTTGCTATTTAAACAAGAGGTCTCTATCACTCAGTACCACTGTCTCAAGAGGAATTCTGCCACTGAACAAAGTGATACTTCTGCGCAGAGCTAATAACAGTTGTTAGTGCAGGAATTCATTCTTTATTCGGTAAGCACATTTACTTATTTAATTCAATGGGGTTTTAACTTAATCTAATAGAGCGGCAATCCCATGTTACTTTACTTCATCTTTAATATATATATATATATATATATATATATATATATATATATATATATATATATATATATATATATATATATATATATATATATATATATATATATAAGTAATTTTTAGGTTCACGGGGGTGATAGTGTAAGATAAAGGAACAGTCTCTGGATTGAGTAATTGCTCTAATCCAGCATATCTTTACGACTATATTTAACTTTAGACGCACCTTCTCACTTGGTACAAAAATACAAGTTACACTACACGTACATACACAAAATTCCGTGACATATACGCACAAACGTGGAAACAAACTACGGATAACATATAGGGCAGGGGTCGACCAACACAATAACTAAAAGTTTAATTAGTTTATTATCACTAGAAAAAAATTCACAACATCAAGCATCGAATCAATCAATAAGCATGGTTTACAGACAAAGAAAAAAATACAATCTAATTAACCCAATAGGCCCTCCCTCTAGTAAAGGAAAACCAAAGAAAAATCCCAACAGAGGTAATTAACCCAAAAAAGATCAATAGAGTAATACTAGATTAAGGAATAGTCAGTACGGGGAAAGGACGAGTTCCTAATTTAATCTATCCCGTAAATACTCAGTTTAGTGAGAGAGAAAAAAAGAGAGAAGATAAGTATTTGATTTCGACAAAAGAAAGTAATTTGGTTCTCTCTTTCCGTTCATTCAAAATTCATACATGCAGTGGCCACTTTCATATTCGCTTACCCATAGGTTGTCTCATATATTCCATGGAAATAAACTCTAACAATTACTATGCCTGTATATAGAGTCAGAGTATTTGCCAATTTCAGCCCCAGACTCTCCTGGTTAACTAATGTTATTTCGGGGAGTCGCTGAAGTTGGTGCGATATTTGTTCCTGGAAGAAATAAAATTATCTTGACACTGCAGTTAGTGTATTGGGATAAGTCTCTTATGTGGTGGTTGCTGTCCTCGGAAGAAATATAGGTATATTGTTCCAGTGTGGTCTAGCCTCTGGTGACTAAGACTCTTGGTGACGTGATGAAAAAATAACCCACTGCCATAGATCAGGTAAAATAAGTATTAAATGCCGCCACAGCAGGCTGATAAGATTTATATGAAAAAATATCCTGGGAATGTTCTTCCGTTCCAGTTACACACGTTAAATTATTGTCTGTTATACTTTGTTGTGAAGAATGAATGAAGAAGGTGGACCGCACAGGGGTCACAACATGAAGCTTGGACTACAGTAATCTCTGGATGCTTATAGAACATAAGACCCGATAATAATTAAGAATGTTTCTGGAGCTATTCTGACCTATGACAGTGGGTTAATTTTTTTCTTTCACGTCACCGAGAGTCTTAGTCACCAGAGGCTAGACCACACCGGAACAATATACCTATATTTCTTCCGAGAACAGCAACCACCACATAGGAGACTTATCCCAATACACTAACTGCAGTGTCAAGAGAATTTTTTTTCTTCCAGGAATAAATACCGCACCAACTTCAGTAACTCCCTGAAATAACATTAGTTAACCAGGAGAGTCTGGGGCTGAAATTGGCAAATACATTGACTCTATATACAGGCATAGTACTTGTTAGAGTTTATTTCCATGGAATATATGAGACAACCTATGGGTAAGCGAATATGAAAGTGGCCACTGCATGTATGAATTTTGAATGAATGGAAAGAGAGAACCAAATTACTTTCTTTTGTCAACATCAAATACTTATCTTCTCTTTTCTCTCTCTCTCTCTCTCTCTCTCTCTCTCTCTCTCTCTCTCTCTCTCTCTCTCTCTCTCTCTCTCTCACTAAACTGAGTATTTACGGGATAGATTAAATTAGGAACTCGTCCTTTCCCCATACTGACTATTCCTTAATCTAGTATTACTCTATTTATCTTTTTTGGGTTAATTACCTCTGTTGGGATTTTTCTTTGGTTTTCCTTTACTAGAGGGAGGGCCTATTGGGTTAATTAGATTGTATTTTTTTCTTTGTCTGTAAACCATGCTTATTGTTTCGATGCTTGATGCTGTGAATTTTTTTCTAGTGATAATAAACTAATTAAACCTTTAGTTATTGTGTTGGTCGACCCCTGCCCTATATGTTATCCGTAATTTGTTTTTACGTTTGTGCGTATGTAAGTGTAGTGTAACTTGTATTTTTGTACCAAGTGAGAAGGTGCGTCTAAAGTTAAATATAGTCGTAAAGATAGGCTGGATTAGAGCAATTACTCAATCCAGAGACTGTTCCTTTCTCTTACACTATCACCCTCGTGAACCTAAAACTACTTCTTACACCTAAATCTCACATAATTATCCCTATCACCTCTGCTCGGACGGGACCCTGAAATTCTCAGACCTATCTTATCAAAAATTACAACAGGCCTCGCGTTTCCCTTCTTTATGTGTTTAAACGTATGATACAGTAGCAGGTCAATGTGACCTCAATTACTATTAAATCGATGAATAACCCGGATGTAGGAGTAGGCCTACAGCTATAGTTGTGAAAGCACGCGACGGTATACAGGAGTAAAAATTAAACCTTCCTGGGGAAGCCTAATAAATACATATAATAAAGAAAGGAAGAAGAATGGTAAAGAACAGTGCTGTCACAACGACAGTACTCGAAATCCCCTTTGTTTTATGCTTCGTCTGCAAATTGTAACGTTTCCACGTTAAATAGGCCTTCTGCAACATACACGCGTTTCCCAAACACACAATAAAATGTGCTGCCTTTCTAAGTAAAACCTTGAAATATGCAAGTTGACCTAAATTTTAAATTCCATTCATGTCTTTTTCTACACTGCGTTACCAAAACGAACGAACAGATGGACAAAAGGATAAAGAGAGAGGGGAGGGCTGAAAATCAGGAACGCATGCAACACGCGTCGCGCGATACACAAATGCTGCCATCACGCGTGTAAGTCTACATGCACTAATTGTTTTTCAGACGGACAGTGATAAAATACACTACCCTTTCCCAGAGTTAGGTTTATAAATCATAAAAAACTCTTATTAGGAAAGACAACATTAGATGGGTTTACGGTTGAAAACATAACAGTACCCAGACAGCACATCTTCGAAACAGGAGGTAGAAAATACATATTTTGAACGCAGCCACGTAGCTCTTTCAAATTGGTATATTTGGGTTCCTTAGGGCTTGCTGACAAATAATATGTAAAACGTTACGCAAATAGTCCAGGAATTAATAAATTATACCCAAAATAAAATAGTGAGGATGCCTGACAGCATGGAATCATTTCTGCTCATAAAATTTTTTTTTATATAACGTGTTTGAAAAAACCTTACGTTACATAAATAGCCTACCATGTAAACTCCCAATTGATTGGAGCGCAACAAATGAAAGCCTAACCACGATTGGTCGGACTATAAATACTATCTTTCGTTGTTAGGGGAAACGGGGAAAGGTAACATTTTTTCAAACACTTGTCGAAACGGGGCCTCATTGGCTAGACTCGCTGGATATAATCACTTGGGAGCGTTAGTTCGAAACCACTTGTTTAAATAAGCTTGATAAAGCATCAGTGCGTTGAAGCCAGCTCATATTTTGTTAAAATAAAAGCCTGGAAGATAAGCAGATGGGAATTTGTGCCAGTGTTGTGCCAGAATTCATTGCTAATCAACGTATCTGTGTTTAATTCTAGGAATTGTGGTAAGCTTGAACCATTCAGTATCTATTAATGAAAATTGAATGTGTATTGTTGATTTATGCCTGTATATATATGTGTAGTTCAGTGGCAAACGTGAGGTAAAGCCTATAATGCTCCAGCCTGAACAGAGGGTGTCGGAGGAAAGTCAAACGGCATGGAATGGCCAAACAGTACACTGACACCTAGATGATTGACTAGAAAGAAATAATGCTGGAATTGCAGAGGCGTAGTAACCATTAAGGAGGTTAATGCTGGTATAAAGTACTTCAGAATGAAGCTGATAGTTGGCCTAACGCTCTGAACTCAATGTTTGTGCTGTATTGTGATCAGTGTAAAAGAGAGTATAAGTTAGTTATGAAGTAGAAGGTACATCCTTCTTGATTTCAGGGACAGTGGTCTTGATGGTACTGAGCAGCACCTGGTCAGAGCTTTGCTGAATCCAGTGTCGGACAGCATACTCCTTGGTCCTTTTAGCTATCAGTGAGGTGTCTCCAGAGCCCAGAGGAGAATTCGAGCAGAGGAGTCCTTTCCTGCCGCCATCACGCCAGATAAGCTAACTTGGCCAGCTGAGCTCAACATTATGTCCCCTCATCTTGAAATGACTTTATAAAATTAACATTAAGAGGGGAATTTACTTGTCTTAATATCAGGAACTGAGAACATCTCCAATAATAGTCCCAAAAGACAAACTATTGAAGTCATGATGACAAATACCAACAGAGCTTGAACAAAACAAAACCAGTATTACCTCATATTACCACTACACAACTGACACACATAGGATATTTTTAATAATATATGTCACTACAATATTCATATTGATAAAGTCTGTACATATACTTGTAATTAAAATTGATTGTGATTCCTGGTTCCTTTGTATTTGAATCAGGACACAAATACATTATTGACAGCACTGAATACATATTGTTATTTGAAAAGTTACGAGTGACTTCTTTAAGATATTCTCATAGAGTGTTATATGTATGTGAGTGTCACAGTGTTGTTAAGAGTAGTGGATTAAATTAAATTGTTTATCTGTCTGTTGTTGTGACTTACACTTCATCATACACATACCCTAGACACATAACGTAGTCATCACACTATTCCAGAATAATTCTGACTGAGATATATAGATATGTGGTAGCAAGTAAGGTTATATATAATACACTACTCTTATTAGATATATATACCTTCACAGCTGATCTCAGTCAGTACACTAAGTCCCCTATAAATATTTATAACATCCCACTTCACCACATATATTGGGGTCTCGCTCTTGGGATTTTGAATCTTTCCCTATTAAAAATATTGGGGGTAATTCACTTCAGGGAATATAAGAATTAAAAGGTATCCTTGGGTGGAATTAAATAAGGTTGAGCTCACGGTGCCTGTGTTGTCCATTAGAGATTGAATTGTTGGTTAGACATTGTATAAATTTACATGATAGACAATGGCGGACCTGGCCAAATTTCGATCTGCTGCGGTTCAGACTGCAAAAGAGTTAGGATTAGATGGGCAAGTTATGGTTGCCTATGTCACGACGGAATGTGACAAATTTATTGAACGCGAAGAAAGAAGATTAGAAAAAGAGGCCGAAAGAAAGTTAGAGGCTGAGACTAAGAGGTTGCAAGCTGAGGCTGAGACTAAGAGGTTGCAGATTGAGGCTGACAAAGAGGCTAAAGCATTGGAAGCCGAGGAAAGAAGACAGGCTGCAGAAAGGGAAGAGAGGAAATTAGCTGCAGAAAGGGAAGCAGAAAAGGAGGAGAAAAGATTACAAAGGGAACATGAATTACGACTAAGGGAGTTTGAGTTTCAAGGCCATGCTCCTGAAAATGGTGCCAGTCCCTTTGCCTCTGATGCTACGGTTACTCAAGGAGCCTCAACCTCAGCTATGAATTTTCATTTAGATCATTTTGTTGAGAAAGACGATGATATTGAGAGCTACCTAAATAGGTATGAGCTATTAGCTACCACGTATGGGTTAGAGAGAGAAAGGTGGAGCTTAAAGTTATCTCAGGGACTTCGTGGGGCAGCTTATGAAGTTTTTGCAAAAATGAGCAGAGGTGATCAGGAAAATTATGACATGCTAAAGCAGGCTCTTTTGTTAAGGTATGAAAAGAATGCAGAATTCTATAGAAAAAAATTTAGGAATGCTAAACTACTGTCAGGTGAAACCTATCACCAGTTCTCTGCACGAATAGAGACATACTTGGAGAAATGGACTTCTCTGGGGAAAACCCAAGATCTTAAGGAAATGGTCCTTATAGAGCAATTAAGAGAGTCCATGGCTCCAGACCTGAGAAAGTTTCTCATGGAACAAGGTGCAGAGAGGCTGGGTGAGTTGCTAAATGTTGCTGAAAGGTATCAAGCAGCTCAAGCAGAGGTAACAGGTAATAAAAAGAAACAAGTGGATAACTTTAGGGCACCACAGAACTTTAATAAATTTGATCCTAAGGATCAAAATAAAGGTAAGCACCAATTTGATAGGCCACGGTATGACAATAAAAATAAATTCCCACAATTCGATGAAAGGAAATATGATGAAAGAAAATCTTTCAACCAAGGAAAAAGGTGGTGTAAAATTGTCAGATGGACAATCATGACACTGACCGTTGCAGAAGGAAACCTGTGTATATGGCAACCCTTCAGGTCAGGTCGACCTCAAGACAGGAGGAGGATATTATGTTAGATACCACTCCAGAAGAGATGAGGAAGGCACAGGCTGGGGATAAAACACTCAAGCCTTGTTTCAGAAAATTGTCAACTTGTCATACAACTCCAGGCAAGGGAGATTTTTATATGAAAAACAAGTTGATGTATAGGAAGACTGGAGCTAGATCCAATGGTCACGGACAGCTGGTTCTTCCAAAAAGATATAGGACAGACTTAATAAGGAGCCTACATGTGAAACCAGATGGGGACCATGAGAAAATAGGTACCATCATTCAAAAGGTGGCTCACAATTATTATTGGCCCAAAGCAAGATGGGACATTGAGAATTTTGTAGAAAGGTGTAGCATAGCACATGAGGGAACACCCACAAGTGGGAACATGGATCAGGACCTGGACACGCCACGGGGCAAAATTAGGCCTGATAATAAAAAAGAAATATAAATTTGAAAAAGTGGACCAAATGGAATGGGAAGCCCCTTTTCACGGACAAGCTTCACTTAACTGTTTTACAATGGCCACTATGCGGAGAGTGCAAAAAGATGTCTTACCCCAGGATAAGCCGAAAATCCCTCAATCGGACTTAAACCAAACTGGAGGAAGAAGATGTAGAGAGGAAATCTCTCATCAAGAATTTTAAGTGGGGAGAAAGCCCCAAAAGAAAAATTGGTAGCGGTCGTTTTGTGAATGATAATTCTGGGAGGAAAAATCATCACTATAAAGCTTCGAGTGGAAGAGACCATACCGGTGCATGGACAAATAGGTCCACACAATTAAAGGTCCACATGTAGCTATGTTAAGAACGTGGACTGATGAAAAGGCAGAGGAAAACATTACATCTTCATACCAATATGTGAATGAGCTGACCACTCGGTTAAAAACTGGCTGGAAACTTGCCAATGAAAATTTGAAACAAGCCAGGAAGAAACATGCTGCCTATTATAACAGGAAGGCGAAAGACAGAAATTTGGCTGTGGGAGAGAAAGTACTGCTTCTTTTGCCTGGGAGTCAGAATAAGTTACAAATTGGATGGCAGGGTCCATATACAGTTCTAGAGAAGGTGTCTAGAACAAATTATAAGATAGATAAGAAGGGGAAAGAAAAAATCTATCATGTGAATCTCCTGAGAAATATTTGGAAAGAGAACATCAGGAAGAGACACACTTGTTGACCTTGTCCATCGCCATGGAGATGAAAAAGGAACCACTTTCATCATTTGAATATCCATTACACCCCTGTGAGACAGCAGCACAGGTGAAAATCAGTACACATTTAACGAAAACTCAGAAAGAGAGAGTGCAACAGGTTCTAAATAATCATGCAGAGGTGTTAACAGACCGACCAGGGCATACAAACCTATTGGAATATGATATGAAACTAATAGACTCCACACCTGTCTGTATGAAACCATATTCGATTCCGTTTGCTAAGGAGAAAGCTTTGAAGGAAGAGATAGACTATCTGTTGAAGGAAGGAATTATTTCGCACAGTGAGTCTTCGTATAGTTCCGGTGTTGTACTCTTAAGGAAGCCCTCTGGAGAACATAGACTCTGTATAGATTACAGGAGACTGAATGCTATTACAGAAGGACAGGTGGATCCATTGCCGGATACAAATCAGCTGTTTGCCAGACTAAATAAAGCTAAATATTTCTCAAAAGTGGATCTGAGTAAAGGATACTATCAGATTCCAGTAAAGCCTGAGGTTAGACCATACTTAGCTTTTAGTACCTCAGAAGGACACTATGAGTTTAATAGATTGCCATTTGGATTGAAGAATGCGCCTAGTGTCTTCTCTAGAATGATGAGAAAATTATTGGATCCTCTGAATAATCCCTGTATAACAAATTTTATGGATGATATCCTTATAGCAACAGAAACATTTGAGGAACACATTGACTCTCTGAACATGCTGTTTGATCGACTTAGGGAGGCAAATTTAACAGCCCGACCAACCAAATGTTGCGTTGGATGTAAAGAATTGGAATTTTTGGGACACACAGTTTATCAGGGAAATATGACCCCTGACCCAAAGAATTTAGAAAAACTACAGAAAGCCCCGAGACCACAAACCAAGAAGGACGTGAGATCCTTTGTCTCATTATGTGGTTTCTACCAGAAGTATATCAAAAACTTTAATTCCATATGTGCACCTTTAACGGAATTGACACGTAAAGGACATCCAGATCGCATTACATGGACACCACAATGTGAAATGACTTACCAAGAATTGAAGGAAAAGCTCACAAGTAAACCCATTTTGAAATTACCTGATTTAAGTCAAGAATTCATAGTAAGGACGGATGCAAGTAATATTGGGTTAGGTGCAACTTTACTACAGAAATCAGATGCATTGGATGGGGAATTAAGCCCAGTGGCATATGCTAGCAGAAAGTTGAATAAAGCTGAAATCAACTACTCAACTAGCGAAAAAGAATGTCTTGCAGTAATATGGGCAATAAAGAAATTCAATATTTATCTATATGGGAAGGCATTTAAGTTGCAAACAGATCACAAACCTTTATCGTTTCTAGCACAGGCTAAGCATGAGAACTCTAGGTTACTCCGATGGTCTTTGCTTCTGGCTCCATATAATTTTAGCATTGAGTATATATCTGGAAAAACCAATTTGGGAGCGGATTTTTTAAGCCGCCATCCGTGTGATGAGAATCACCGTAAACCCCAGAAATAATAATAAATTTCTCTATGTGAATATAGAATAAAGGACTGACATATAATGTCTGTTTTAAGAGGGGAGGTGTCGTGGAATATTCTAATCCACATATATAAATTATCAAGTAAATATAAAGCCTAATAAATACATATAATAAAGAAAGGAAGAAGAATGGTAAAGAACAGTGCTGTCACAATGACAGTACTCGAAATCCCCTTTGTTTTATGCTTCGTCTGCAAATTGTAACGTTTCCACGTTAACTATAGGCCTTCTGCAACATACACGCGTTTCCCAAACACACAATAATGTGCTGCCTTTCTAAGAAAAACCTTGAAATATGCAAGTTGACCTAAATTTTAAATTCCATTCATGTCTTTTTCTACACTGCGTTACCAAAACGAACGAACAGATGGACAAAAGGATAAAGAGAGAGGGGAGGGCTGAAAATCAGGAACGCATGCAACACGCGTCGCGCGATACACAAATGCTGCCATCACGCGTGTAAGTCTACATGCACTAATTTTTTTTCAGACGGACAGTGATAAAATACACTACCCTTTCCCAGAGTTAGGTTTATAAATCATAAAAAAACTCTTATTAGGAAAGACAACATTAGATGGGTTTACGGTTGAAAACATAACAGTACCCAGACAGCACATCTTCGAAACAGGAGGTAGAAAATACATATTTTGAACGCAGCCACGTAGCTCTTTCAAATTGGTATATTTGGGTTCCTTAGGGCTTGCTGACAAATAATATGTAAAACGTTACGCAAATAGTCCAGGAATTAATAAATTATACCCAAAATAAAATAGTGAGGATGCCTGACAGCATGGAATCATTTCTGCTCATAAAATTTTTTTTTATATAACGTGTTTGAAAAAACCTTACGTTACATAAATAGCCTACCATGTAAACTCCCAATTGATTGGAGCGCAACAAATGAAAGCCTAACCACGATTGGTCGGACTATAAATACTATCTTTCGTTGTTAGGGGAAACGGGGAAAGGTAACATTTTTTCAAACACTTGTCGAAACGGGGCCTCATTGGCTAGACTCGCTGGATATAATCACTTGGGAGCGTTAGTTCGAAACCACTTGTTTAAATAAGCTTGATAAAGCATCAGTGCGTTGAAGCCAGCTCATATTTTGTTAAAATAAAAGCCTGGAAGATAAGCAGATGGGAATTTGTGCCAGTGTTGTGCCAGAATTCATTGCTAATCAACGTATCTGTGTTTATTCGTATGAATTGTGGTAAGCTTGAACCATTCAATATCTTTTAATGAAAATTGAATGTGTATTGTTGATTTATGCCTGTATATATATGTGTAGTTCAGTGGCAAACGTGAGGTAAAGCCTATAATGCTCCAGCCTGAACAGAGGGTGTCGGAGGAAAGTCAAACGGCATGGAATGGCCAAACAGTACACTGACACCTAGATGATTGACTAGAAAGAAATAATGCTGGAATTGCAGAGGCGTAGTAACCATTAAGGAGGTTAATGCTGGTATAAAGTACTTCAGAATGAAGCTGATAGTTGGCCTAACGCTCTGAACTCAATGTTTGTGCTGTATTGTGATCAGTGTAAAAGAGAGTATAAGTTAGTTATGAAGTAGAAGGTACATCCTTCTTGATTTCAGGGACAGTGGTCTTGATGGTACTGAGCAGCACCTGGTCAGAGCTTTGCTGAATCCAGTGTCGGACAGCATACTCCTTGGTCCTTTTAGCTATCAGTGAGGTGTCTCCAGAGCCCAGAGGAGAATTCGAGCAGAGGAGTCCCTTCCTGCCGCCATCACGCCAGATAAGCTAACTTGGCCAGCTGAGCTCAACATTATGTCCCCTCATCTTGAAATGACTTTATAAAATTAACATTAAGAGGGGAATTTACTTGTCTTAATATCAGGAACTGAGAACATCTCCAATAATAGTCCCAAAAGACAAACTATTGAAGTCATGATGACAAATACCAACAGAGCTTGAACAAAACAAAACCAGTATTACCTCATATTACCACTACACAACTGACACACATAGGATATTTTTAATAATATATGTCACTACAATATTCATATTGATAAAGTCTGTACATATACTTGTAATTAAAATTGATTGTGATTCCTGGTTCCTTTGTATTTGAATCAGGACACAAATACATTATTGACAGCACTGAATACATATTGTTATTTGAAAAGTTACGAGTGACTTCTTTAAGATATTCTCATAGAGTGTTATATGTATGTGAGTGTCACAGTGTTGTTAAGAGTAGTGGATTAAATTAAATTGTTTATCTGTCTGTTGTTGTGACTTACACTTCATCATACACATACCCTAGACACATAACGTAGTCATCACACTATTCCAGAATAATTCTGACTGAGATATATAGATATGTGGTAGCAAGTAAGGTTATATATAATACACTACTCTTATTAGATATATATACCTTCACAGCTGATCTCAGTCAGTACACTAAGTCCCCTATAAATATTTATAACATCCCACTTCACCACAACAGAAACTATCGCTCCAACAACATATGTAGAAAATAAAGTTTATTTTTTTCCCTTGGGAAAGACATCGGAATCCTTCACGTCGACGATTTTGTCTTTGTGACTTAATGAAACACGTCATTGCATTTTAATGTCAATTTTTGCGATTTTTACTAATTTTACTGTTGCAGTCCTCACTCCATCATAAACTCAGTGGAAAGTGAGAACATTCTGACTGCAATCAAACGAAATAACCAACAATTATGAACTAAGTGGAAAGTGGAAACATTCCGCTTGCAACCGAACGAAATAATCCAACAATTAATCAGCAACTATCGATTCGTAACCATTGGATCTGAATTTTTAAAAAAACATGAATAATATTTTTTTTTTTTTTTAAAGCTGTAACTTCTCTTTCAAATTCGACATTTATTCCCTATTTCGAAATTGTCTGGGCTGCTTCATTGTTCCCTTGCTAACCTATGACCCCAGCGAAACTGTACCAGGATCTGTAAAACAACAATTTTCATGCAGGACAATTTAAGTTCCGGATTAATCTGTAAGCTATGTTTAAAAACAACCAAATTTGTTTTTCTCGAACAGGGGAATTGCCTACGTGACAGATGTAGCGTAGATTGCTCCCAAACAAGAAGATCACGTTCACAAATAATTAAATTAATATGAAACAAATATAAAGGTATGTTATCAGGCACTCGCAGGAAATAAAGAAGTAGAACACCAGACAACAGAAAAACAACAGACATGAGTGGCTTACCCAGGATTTGAACACTGGACCTTCCGTGCGACAACCCCGCCTAGCCATGCAAGCGAATCACACTATCCGCCCTGCCATCTACGCATCATCTAAAAATGATGTTTCAATGGCAGGTCAACAGTGCGAACCACAATACACGACACCAGAAGTCCGCCATGGGCAGTTCAGCCTATTAATGACGCAATCACTTCTGTTGTATTTCTATCAAGCAGTATAGGCCGAATCCAACAAGACAAGGACCTTAATACTGTGTCAAGTAAATGATAGTAGACTAGAACAGTGAGAACAGGATAGTGGGTAGGTTTGGTATTGTATAAACATTTATTACACATAAGGGAGGGAAACCCGAGGCCTGTAAACAGTAAATTAATATGAAACAAATATAAAGGTATGTTATCAGGCACTCGCAGGAAATAAAGAAGTAGAACACCAGACAACAGAAAAACAACAGACATGAGTGGCTTACCCAGTCGTGTATTGTTGTTCGCACTGTTGACCTGCCATTGAAACATCATTTTTAGATGATGCGTAGATGGCAGGGCGGATAGTGTGATTCGCTTGCATGGCTAGGCGGGGTTGTCGCACGGAAGGTCCAGTGTTCAAATCCTGGGTAAGCCACTCATGTCTGTAGTTTTTCTGTTGTCTGGTGTTCTACTTCTTTATTTCCTGCGAGTGCCTGATAACATACCTTTATATTTGTTTCATATTAATTTACTGTTTACAGGCCTCGGGTTTCCCTCCCTTATGTGTAATAAATGTTTATACAAATAATTAAACGTTTACCGCCACAGCGTACAGGTCACAAAAATCTGGCAAGTTTCAATAAATATTTTCTCTTTGATATTTTCCCGCCAAATCTCTTTCTTTCATACCATATGTTATAATGTCAGTGTGGTGAAGTGGGATGTTATAAATATTTATAGGGGACTTAGTGTACTGACTGAGATCAGCTGTGAAGGTATCTATATCTATTAAGAGTAGTGTATTATAGATAACCTTACTTGCTACCACATATCTATATATCTCAGTCAGAATTATTCTGGAATAGTGTGATGACTACGTTATGTGTCTAGGGTATGTGTATGATGAAGTGTAAGTCACAACAACAGACAGATAAACAATTTAATTTAATCCACTACTCTTGACAACACTGTGACACTCACATACATATAACATTCTATGAGAATATCTTAAGGAGTCACTGATAACTTTTCAAATAACAATATGTATTCATTGTTGTTATAAAGGTATATGTGTCCTGATTCAAATACAAAGGAACCAGGGATCACAATCAATTTTAATTACAAGTATATGTACAGACTTTATCAATATGAATATTGTAGTGACATATATTATTAAAAATATCCTATGTGTGTCAGTTGTGTAGTAGTCTTCTTCTTCTTGCGATCGCATCTTTGATGATTACACCGTCAGACGAGTTCTCATGATGAATTCGACTGTTGTTTGAAGTTCCTCTTTAACTCCATATAGCTTTGAGTTTAGTGTTGAGTCATTGGGCCAGTATATCTTTCTTAACTGGTCATACAGAGGACAGTCCTGTAGAACATGCTCAGCAGTTTGTTCGTTTAATCCACATGTGCACAGTGGTGAAGCAGACAATCGTAGCTTGTGCATGTGTTTATTCAGTTTGTTATGCCCTGTCCTGAGTCGAAAAATAGTTATCTGTCCCTGCCGGTCGAGAGTGTGATAGTCGTCTTTGGGTTGGTTCTGTTCTCTTCTGATAGTCTGGATAGCTCTCTTTTTCTCAAAGTATGTGACTTCATTATCTTCTTGTTCACATTCTCCTCCCTTTTTTTGCAAGTTTATCTGCCTTTTCATTTCCGGGTACACCACAATGAGATGGTACCCACTGAAGTATGGTTCTCTTTTTGGCAGCTACCTTGTTTAGTTCATTTCTCAGATGCGGGAGTTTACCACCCTTGAGAGCTTGCAGGACAGACAGTGCATCTGTGAGGATGACTACCTGGTGGCAGTCAGAGTTGGTGTTATAAATCATATTTGCAGCTTGCTCTAGAGCTTGAACCTCAGCTGTATAGTTGGAACAGAATTTACCAGTGGGAATGTGCCTAGTCTCATAGTGGTTGTCAGGATATGAGATAAAGATACCGGCACCTCCATTCCTAACAGCATTAGTTGCTGATCCATCTGTATAGGCATGTATCCATGATTGATCGGGATAGCTTTCTTGGATCATACTCAATGTAGCAGTTCGTTTTTGCAGATCATTATACTCACATCCACTTGTGAGACCACTGACTGTTGTATTAATTTGGAGGGCACTGCTGGCCTGCTCCCATGGTACAGGGTATAGGGTGGGCTTCAGTGGTGTTGTCTTCATGGATAGGTCTTCTTGATGCTGTCTTATAAGTCTTTTCCCCCGATGCACAAAGCTGCTACGCTTTAGACGTCCCAATGCCAGATCATCTAGTCTTGCCTTCATTGGGTGCATTGGCATACTGTTGTACTTTTCCATCTGGATCATGGTTTTTGTGTCTCTTCTATGGGACAATGTCTGTAATCCAGCAACCTTCTGCATCTCTGTTATTGGTGTAGTTTTCATGGCTCCTGTAATGAGCCTGAGAGCTTGATTTTGCACCTTGTCCAAAGACTGCAGATGTGAGTTAGCAGCTGATGACCATGCTGCTGAGCTAAACTCTAAGTGTGGTCTTATTACTCCATTATAAATCTTCTTTAGATTTCGTTCATTTGCTCCCCAGTTGGTACCTGCTAATTTTCTGAGTATGCCTAGTCGTCTTCGGGCCTTTCCTTCTGCATTTTCAATATGCTTATTCCATGTAAGCCTTTGGTCAAATGTCACCCCAAGATAGGTGGGGTAGCTTTCTTCCTTGATCACGGTTGTCCCTAGGTGTATGTTAGCTGATTTGTCCTTGGGGGCGAGGGAGAACAGTGTTGTGGAGGTTTTGTCTGTGTTTATTGTGATAAGCCATTTCTCTGCCCATGACACTAGCATGTCTGCTGCCCGCTGCATTCTATAATTTGCTGTGGTGACATTTTCATCAGCGCACCAGAGTACTAGGTCATCTGCATATAAGGCAGCTTTAACTCCTGCAGGGAGATCTTTCACCAGGTCATTGATGTAAACAAGGAAGAGTGTTGGGGAAATTACTCCTCCTTGAGGTACCCCCTGATGGAGCAACACTTTTCTGCTCTGCAGACCGTCAAGAGTGACTCTAGTTCTCCTGTTATGCAAGTATGACTGGATCCATTTCATCATGTTGCCTTGGATTCCACTTCTCCTAAGTTTTGCAATGAGGCCATCTTTCCACACCTTGTCAAAGGCCTGCTTGAAGTCGACCCAGATCGTTAGGACCTTTTTCTTCTCCTGGAAGGCATCTTCTATTGCTTGAGACAAGTAAGTAACTTGGTCTTCTATACTGTAGCATTCTCTAAATCCAGCTTGTTCCGGCACCAGGATCTGCTCAGACTCTAAATACCATTTCAATCTGTGGTTGACTATTCGCTCCATAGTCTTCCCAACACAGCTTGTGAGACTGATTGGCCGGTAACTTGCAGCCTCGGTCTTACATTTCCCTTTCTTTAGTATGGGTATTGTGATGGCTTCTCTCCATACTTGGGGTACCGTTCCTTTCAACCAGCTGTGGTTGAATATCTCAAGCAGTTTTGTCTTTGCTGCTGAGCTCAGATTTACTAGCATTTCGTTGCTGATTTTGTCTGGGCCAGGTGACTTTTGAAACTTAAGCTTGGAAATAGCCTTCTGTAGTTCTCCTAGTGTGATGGGTTCCCTCATTGGGGCAGGAGTATCTGTCTGTCCCATGGTTGCCAGTATTTCTTTTCTTATCTCTCTCTGATGGTCTATGTTAATGGGTAAGTTGCTTTCTGAACTGTATCTTCTAGCAAACAAGTCTGCAGCTTGTTTTCCTCTGAAAAGTTTGCCACCTTCATCCAATGTGATAGTCTGCCTTGGTGAGGAATGCTCTTCATTTAGAGACTTGACTAATCTCCAAAGTTTCCTGCCGTCTTTCTCAAGGTTCAGCGATGCCGTTTTAGTTCTCCAGCTTTTCCGCTTTTCTTCTAGCTTTGTTCTCTGAAACTCTGCTACAGCCTTTTTCCATTTGTTGTGAGTTTCAAGTGAAGGCTGAGACTCTGCGTCCTTTCTAGCCTTGTCCATAGCTTCCTGACGTTCTTGGAGTGTGCTGGACCAGTATGGTATGTAGTTACGCCGGCATCCTTTGGGAATGGTTTCTTTTGCAGCTTGTAGTATGCATCTGTTGAAGTCTTTTACCACTTCATTAATGTCTCTGTTCTGTACCTTGAGGGTAGACAGCAGCGTGTTCACCTGATGCCTGAATAAACCCCAGTTGGCTTTTTTGTAGTTCCATCTTGTAATGGCTGGGCCTGTACTGAGAGTTGCACTCTGGACAGTAAGAAAGATTGGGCGATGGTCGCTTCCCCCTAGTTGGTCTCCTACTTCTCTACTAATAGATCCAGCTATATCTGGTGTGGAGAAGGCAAGATCTGGTGTTGAGGTTGTGTGCCATCCTCTGGAGTAGAAGGTAGGAGTATCTGTGGCATTATTGACTAGGATTAGGGAGTGATCATCTTGCCAAGTTTCAACCTCTTCACCTCTGTGATCCAGATGGTTATAGCCCCAGCTCTGGGAGTGGCTATTAAAGTCTCCAACTGCTATAAAGTTGGTGGCTGGTACCTGTATAGAGCTGAGACTCAGGGGTTTGTTGTTCGGACAGTAATAGTTCAGGAGTTCTATTTCCATCTTGTCTACCTTTATCTGCAGCAGCTGATATTCTGCTCCATCCATGAAGGTTTTCCTTTCGTGTGCAGGAATGTTATTCCTTACAAGAGTAAGTACTCCTCCTTTTCGTCTATCTTGTCTGTCGGATCTGAAGCATTGATATCCCCTTATTTTAAAGGTTTGATCTGCTTTCAAGTGAGTCTCTTGGATACAGCAAACACTGACTTGCTTCTCATACAAGATGTTTTCCAGCTCTGTCTTTTTGCTGTATCCAGCCTGCTTGCTGTTCACTCCCTCTGCATTCCAGTGCATCATGACAAGTGGCACTCTGGGTTTCTCTTTTTCTGTTTTGTTTTGGTCAGTAGTTCTCCTCCGCCGTCTGTTGACTCCACAAGACGGTCTAGAGGGTCCTCCAGTAGCTGAGGGTGGGCTCTGTCGAGGCTCAGAGCCCGGCACTGCACCTGCCTGGTGGAGCTCCACAGGGCGAGCACCAGAACGAGATTTATTTGACGGTGTACTCTCCATAGAAAAAAAAAAGCGAGTTGCATGATACTGTGGTTTCCGGTGCGCCTTCTGGCCCAGTATCTACGACTTTAGCACCTGTTCAACGGGAGAGTGGGCTCATCCCTAATCTGTTTATGTTCCCAGTAGTAGACTATTCGCAAGCAGCCTGGGGGTGTCACTGCTCTGCGCGGACCTTGTTTACCGAGGCGGCGTCCGAGCTCGTATGGTGAAAATATGGTTGCGTTATCTTCAAAATAGCCCTGTCTTTCCCGTGGCTTTTCTGCCATCCTGCAACTTTGAGTTAGGGAGTTCTGAGCTCCAGTCTCTTTCCCAGGCATTTTATCCTGGCCTGGCACGCATACAGAGGACCCCACTTCTGGTTCTAAGTTAGCAGTTGGGGATAGGTGGGGTAGCACACTGTGCATTCCCCGTCATCCAGGGGGCTCTCCAACTATGCAGAGCTTGCACAATGCTGTGCTCTGGTTCGGGGCTCTCCCAAGGAATCCTCACGTCCTGCACAGAGCCACTTCCCGATACCCACCACCTGCCAACCCTCCATTGTAGAAATCTCCTGCATGCGGCCATCCAGTCAAGAGCCAGTATTAAGTCTGGTGCCCAAGTGATCCCCCCAAGCTCAGTGTGCAATGCTGGGTTCTCATCATGCTGCAACACAGGAGGGATTGTGATGCTCAGCCATCTCTCTCAATTCTGCACCGATAAGTGACATCGGGGACTTAACTTTGCCTCAGTACTGGGAGGCCCCGTTTCCGGGTACACCACACACAGCCAATTGAGGCAACGGTCGCCATGGGCGTGATAGACGACAAACAGTGAAGAATGAGGCAAGAAAGCATTTAACCCATGAAGTGGGGGTGGATTGGTGCAGACCAGAGCATGTACCACTCGCCGGTGGGTTCTGCATCTACACCTATAGGGTTCCACCCACTCCTCAGCCCATTTAGTCTGGCCCCTCACCCAGGACCTGTCCGGCTTGGGTGACCCTGCCAGGAGTAAAACTCCCGCCGGCATAGCTCCCGGGATCATTGAGGCGCTCAAGCTCTCCAACCACGGCAAGGTAGGCTTACATGTGGAGAGTGTAGTAGTAATATGAGGTAATACTGGTTTTGTTTTGTTCAAGCTCTGTTGGTATTTGTCATCATGACTTCAATAGTTTGTCTTTTGGGACTAGTATTGGAGATGTTCTCAGTTCCTGATATTAAGACAATTAAATTCCCCTCTGAATGTTATTTTTACAAAGTCATTTCAAGATGAGGGGACATAATGTTGAGCTCAGCTGGCCAAATCAGCTTATCTTGCGTGATGGCGGCAGGAAAGGACTCCTCTGCTCGAATTCTCCCCTGGGCTCTGGAGACACCTCACTGATAGCTAAAAAGACCAAGGAGTATGCTGTCCGACTCTGGATTCAGCAAAGCTCTGACCAGGTGCTGCTCAGTACCATCAAGACCACGGTCCCACAATTCATAGAATAAACACAGATACGTTGATTAGCAATGAATTCTGGCACATTTACTGGCACAAATTCCCATCTGCTTATGTTCCAGGCTTTTATTTAGCAAAATATGAGCTGGCTTCAACGCACTGTTGCTTTATCAAGCTTATTTAAACAAGTGGTTTCGAACTAACGCTCCTAAGTGATTATATCAGCGAGTCTGGCCAATCGAGCCACGTTTCGACAAGTGTTTGAAAAAATGTTACCTTCCTACGTCTCCCTAACAACCAAGATAGTATTTATAGCCCGACCAATCGTGGTTAGTCTTTCATTTGTTGCGCTCCAATCAATTTGGAGTTTACATGGTAGGCTATTTCTGTAACGTAAGGTTTTTTCAAACACGTTATAAAAAAATTTTATGAGCAGAAATGATTCCATGTTGTCAGGCATCCCCACTATTTTATTTTGGTTATAATTTATTAATTCCTGGACTATTTGCGTAACGTTTTACATATTCTTTGTCAGCAAGCCCTAAGGAACCCAAATATCCAAATTTAAAGGAGCTACGTGGCTGCGTTCAAAATATGCAATTACTTCTACCTCCTGTTTCGAAGATGTGCTGTCTGGGTACTGTAATGTTTTCAAACGTAAACCCATCTATTGTTATCTTTCCTAATAAGCGTTTTTTGTGATTTTAAAACCTAACTCTGGGAAGGGTAGTGAATTTATCACTGTCCGTCCGAAAAAAAGTTAGTGCATGTAGTCTTACACGCGTGATGGCAGCATTTGTGTATCGCGCGACGCGTGTTTAGTGTTCGGCTTTCTGCCTCTCCCTTCTCGCTATCCTTTAGTCCATCTGTCTTTTGGTTTTTGGTAACATAGTGTAGAAAAAGACATGAATGGAATTTAAAATTTAGGTCAACTTGCATATTTCAAGGTTTTTCTTAGAAAGGCAGCACATTTTATTGTGTGTTTGGGAAACGCGTGTATGTTGCAGAAGGCCTTTAATATCAACGTGAAAGCGTTACAATTTGCCGACGAAGTAGAAAAGAAGGGGGATTTCGAGTACTGTCATTGTGACAGCACTGTTCTTTACCATTCTTCTTCCTTTATTTATTATATGTATTTATTAGGCTTTATATTTACTTGATAATTTATATATGTGGATTAGAATATTCCACGACAGTCAGATAATTCGTTTCTTTTCTTCAACTTTTTTTTGGCACTATATTTCCTGTGCTCTTTATTTCTTGTGTTTAAACAGCGTTTTCTAATGCTTACCTATTCATATCATGTCCAATGAAGACTGATTATGGTCGTATCCCCATTTTATATATTTATTCACAAATTTACTTTACAGTATTCTTTATTTGTGATGTTAGCCGTATAGGGATTACAATGTGATCGAAATTTAAACGAATTCGAAATAACGCGAGCGTGGTAAAAATGCGAAACAAATAACTATTACAACTAACACTCATTATTTCATAAAGAAACACACTTGCAAGTATATTTTAACAGCAAGTGATGTCATAATCGTGCCAGATAGCACCCCATCCTGGTTGTCACCTTGGGCGGACCGCCCCCCGCACCCCGTAAGTACGCCATCTCTATGATTTTCAGAGGACATAGAGCACAACTGAAATCCTTTGACAGGAATCTTTGTCCACATGCAGTTTCCATCTTTTTTTTTTCTATTTATTAAAATCTTTAACAGACCATGCGCTTGCCGATGTTACAGATTCTGTATTCATACGAACTTTAAAAAAAAAACATCGAAAATATATAATTTAAACAGGAGTTTAATGTAAAACACAAAAAGTAGGGAAGGGAGTGGAATAAATAGTTTAGCGTATTCATAAAACGCGGTTCACGATGACATAATATGTGCGAAAACGAACAGGAAGCTAAATAAATGTTTGCACCTTTCAGATTTTTCAAACCGGTTTACATGGTTCCGGGACGACTCAGCAGGTTACATGGCAAATAAAGCTTTGTCATGATACACTACGCCTTCGTACATTCATTCTCGCGGCGAGGTCATGGCGCCATTGTTTCTGTCTGTCTTTCTTTCTTACGAGTGCCCACGTTGAATTATGGAAGGCAAAGGCAGTTAGGAAGGAAACTGGACAGTTGTCATCCCACCTCATAAAGCTTGACCCAGTAACGGTCAATTTTCTCACAATTCAATCCCATACGGTAGTTTCTGATAGCGGATTTTCCATTACCCTTTCTACCATTTATTACATGCGTGTGCAGTCAACCGTGGGTGTTAGGATGACCCAGAACATTCGTTTTCCGTGGAAATAACAATAACAGATATTTGTAACACTTTGTGATATGTAGAATGTAATGGTAATGGGGACTACATGGGCAAGATTGAACAAGAAAAACGGCCCAAAATAGAACTGGATAACGTGCATCTGCTACAGCCCTGCAGTGGCGTACTAAGGGGGTGCGCGGGGGGGGGGGGGTCCACCCCGGGCTCCATCGGACACTTTTATGATAGTGCTTACTGTTAAAAATATGTGTTTCTTGGAAGGGGGGGGGGGGATACCAAAGGTAGGATCCGCCCCGGGTGCCATATATTTTAAGTACGCCTCTGCAGCCATGTGTTCCTCGTTATCGCTGATTTGCAGAGATGGGAGAATTACACATGCATTTGCAGAGATGGGAGAATTTATGTCCAGTTTCCTTTCTCACCGCTTTTGCCTTCCCTGAGAGCAGTCAGGTACCCATTTACAGTTGGGTAGACTAGAGGATGCCGTCGTCCATCGAACCGGTATCTTTACCGCAAGAGGCCAGCGATCTAACCACGTTGCCAATCGGAAGCTCAACTAGATACTTACCTCTGGGAACTTCTTGAATGCTTTGAGTCCAAAACCAAATGAGCTCATCGTGTATTTGACCTGGGGTAAGAAATGAAAAGCATGTAAGCAGGTTATTAATTACTTCGTGGTTTAAGGGTAGTTATGGAAGTAGCATACATAACAGGCCCCTCGTGTGGTTCCCGGGGGCCTCTGAAGAGACAAATAAAGAAAAGGTCTACTGCACAATCAAGCATGTCGTTCAAGGCGACTAAAATATGTTTTGCATGTGGTTGGCAACCTTCAGGGCCCTCAAGTCCAGTTTTCTGTATAATACGTTTCTTTCCCATCCCCCAACACTTAGAAAAATAAAAAGATAAATAAAGCAAGCTTCAGAGCCTCCAAAATGTAGATCCGCCACTGTAAGCATACACATACCATACTCACTGGCATGCATGAATAATACATACAATACACAAACAATACACCTGACCAGATGCCTAATAAAACGGGCGGACACAACTGAAAACAGATCGATACATAAACAGGCAAATAGCGAAAGGTCGATTACAGACAGGCGGGTGATGCAGTGAGGGTACGATATCTATGCTGGGTCTGCTTACTATTAATGTTCCCTCTAAGCTTTGCGCACGTGCACGCGCACACAATTTATGAAATCAGCACACACAATAAATTGAATCGCGCACACAAAAATTAAATATTTAAAAAGTATGTATGCTACTGCTGTCTCAGGCATGTCATACAATACTACTAATGCGAGGTTGTACACAGTGCTGGTAACGTCATCATGTAAAACACATTGTCACAGAAACCACTATTGTAAGAACATGTGAATGTTTTGTGAGGTTTTCTGCGAGGGGCCAGCTGTTACTCCGTGCTCCATAGGGACTGAATAGGAAAATGATGCGAAACGGCTTAGATTGTAGTTAGGAATGTGATATTTTAGTATCATCATCATCATCTCAACCCGTAACCCGTCGTGGGTCGTAGGGGTGCCATGGTGGAAGCATCAGCAGACAAGGTCCTCCACTGCTCTCTATCCTCAGCAATGCGTACAAGTGTGGAAAAACCGTGTCCTGCCCATTCTTTGATGTTATCAGCCCAGGATTTTCTTTGCCTTCCTCTTCTCCGTTTACCTTCGACTGTTCCCTGGAGGATCGTTTTCGAAAGGGAGTCATGGCGAGTTACATGCCCAAACCAGGCAAGCTTTCGACGTTTCACTACTGACAAAAGTGGTTCTTGGTGGCCTGCATACGTGTTTATTTTCTCTCTAACATAGACATTTGTTTTGTGCTCTTTATAGCAAATGCGAGTATAGAATTTTAGTATAGAAAATCTCTACTGAACAACATATCTCGAAAAAAAATACCGTTGCACGCCACCTGCTTACACAGGAAAAATACGAACAAGAAAGAAAACTATTAGAGGAATACTTAAAAGCATAAAATTCCACCCCACCAACACCATAAATATAAATCATGCTAAAGATCAACCTACCCAGGAAATTACACTATAAAGTAAAATTCTAAAGCATGGGAAACTAAGAGCAAGGGATTCAGACCTCCAGGACGACCCAGAGTCCGCTGGGAGCACAACATTGGACTATCTTTGAAGGACCGAGGACTAGAATGGAACCTGGCCAGGAGGAAGACAGCCGATAGGATAGTATGGCGCTCTCTCTTCCAAAACTCTACACCTCACGGTAGAAAAGGAACGACTAAGAAAGTAAGCAAGAATAAAGGAAACAGAAAAAAAATCCCTTACTACAAACTAAAGCAAATTGAAGCCCACAAATCTATTCCCACCCCCTCCCCAGAAAGAAATAATGTAACGTGATATTTAGTAAAAAATCCCTGGTGGGGAGAGACATTCATGTACACTATAGAAATTATGAAACACCATTACATAAAACATAAAAAATAGCAGTCTAGAAGAAGCAACACATATACTTTGTTATGTAGAATCAAGAATACTATATTTCCAAAGTTTAACTCACACGGGGTTGAACCGGAGATTTCGTGCATAAAGACACCAGTTTCCTATGCACGGGCCAAACAACAATAACAACAATTGTGCGCACTAGTTTTTGTTACTTTGAAAAAAAAACTGCGCAATTTTACATTTTTGGCGTACACAGGTCATTTAAAATTAGAGGGAACATTACAAGTAAAGGCATACTACAATTCTTAAAGTTTAAAAGAAGACATCAAACACACAAACTTACCTTCGAAATAACCAGTAACTTATAAATACAAACAAAATAACCGGTGCCTCCAACAAGCAAAGCTGACTATTTATGGGCCACAATTATTGATTCCGTGTGGTGAAGGATATCGATTCTGAGGACTCAATCCTGAAACAAAACAAAAGTAATTAATATTACTCTGTGTGAGTGTAATGTTTAGTATTACTTGAAAACAACATTTGTTTGCACTACGAGTGTTAAATATTACATTTAACTCTGAGACAAAATGTTTAGTATTACTTCAAAAATATATTTAGCTTTACTTTCGGATAATACATTTAGTATTACTCTGATAAGATAAAATAAAATTTCCACTACGAGTATTATGTATTAAATTTAACTTTATTACTTCGAGACGCAATATTGAGTGGTTATATCCTGTGTTCTGCAGTCACATAAAGTAGCTAACAGTTTTATAGCAACAAGGAAATCAAATCGCGCGGTGTCAGACTCACCCTGCATTTTTATACCACCGCAAAAACATCCTGTATTTGTACCACTATATAAAAATAGATCGAGAAAGAAGTAAGAGCGTTTGTAATCTAAAGAACGAGTTAGATAACTCTATTTTAGATCAGTTTACTTTGTAACTTTCAAGTTACGGAACTGAAAATAGTGTTGTTCTCGTAAAATTGGTGTACGTGCCAAGTGACGCGTTTTGTATGTTAATTTGTTGTTGTCTCTGTACCGCTTGTGGCGTTCCAAGATGATGCAATACTTTTGCGATATACGGATGTTTATTTTTTTTAATGGCTTATAGCAAGGGTCGGACACCCAGGAGCTTTTGGAATCTACTTTATTAGCACTGAGCCTTTTTTTTTTAAAGTATCTCGTTCAACCCTTGATGGGTTATAATTAGGACATAAAGTGTAATAAATTCAAGACAATAAAATCAGATTTCCGATATCCAAATATAGTTTCTGCTTCTGCCCCCCTCTCAGTCCAAATATAGTAAACAAAAATTAAAATTGTGTGAATCAGTTTGTGTAGGACACCCCCTTTTCAAGAAGCAACCAAACAATACAAATTAAAAAACAAACTAACACAAACAACCAACAACATAAAATAACAGAGTAAAGTCTCTCACATCTGCCCCTTGCTGATAACAAGGTGGAAGGGGGTGAAAAAGTCTGGAGGTGTCCGAGATTTCATCAAATCCACCAACTATCTGCCATCATCCACACGAGTACTCCATCAGACCGCCCCTTATCCTCACACCATAACTGATCCTTTTATATTAACATGTTTTTTTTTTTTTGGGGGGGGGGGGGGGAACAGATTAACGCTTTCACCGAGATAGTGTCACCGTTTGTTCGTTAATCAATCAATACCCTTTAGCTCCCAAAGGAGCAGAGGCGCTTAACAAACACATGCCAAGTCTTCCTGTCACGTGACATCAACTCAAGTTATTTCCACGTCATCCTCATCATTTTCACTTGTTATGTCCAGCTCTCTTCTCCGTGTGTTTTTGTTTGGTCTACCTCTGTCTCTCTTTCCCTGAGGATTCCAGAACTAGGACTACCTTGTAATGCTATCAACGGGTTTCCTCAGTGTGTGTCCTGTCCATCACCAACATCTTCTTCTCATCTCTTGTTCCACTGGCATTTGTCTGGTTCTTGTCATCAGTTCCACATTGGTGACCTTGTCGTTCCATCTCAATCCTTCTATTCCACGCAAGCACCCATTTATGAATGTCTGTAACTTTTTGGTTGTTATTTTTATTGTTCTCCATGTTTCGGAGCCATACAATAGGTTTGACATGACATGTGAGTTGAAGATTCTTATTTTTGTGCTGGATTTGATTTCTATTGATCTCCATTTGTTTCCCAATGCAATGAAAGTTCTTAGTGCTTTTTGTATTCTTATTTTGTTATATATTATCTATATTGCTGCCAAGATATGTGTATGATTCTACATTTTGTAGTGGTGTTTTTTTTTTTAAGTTCGACCTTGTTATCATTTCTTGCATTTATTCTCATTATCTTTGTCTTTTCCCTGTGTATTTCAGGCCCACTTGTGATCTCTCAACGAGTATTGTCATTTTGTCTTGCATTTGATTACGGTTACGTAAGAGCCAAGTCATCGGCAAAATATAGATCATCAATCTTTGTTTGTTAATCTTCTTTTTTCTTCTGTGGCCCTTGGCCGCTGACTGACAAAGCAATCAGTGGCCATCACGCCTTGTGGCGTCTTGTGGGGCCGCAACAAACTGTCTCCACTTTGCTCGGTCGACAGCCATCCTACGTGTGGTGTCCTAGCTCTGGTTCAAGCTTTAGCATCTCTGTCTCCACAGTTCTTCTACCGATCTAAAATTATATCCTTATAATAGTATTTTCATATGCAGGGGTTCCGCAGCTAATGAAAGCTTATGTTATGGGTTCCACCATAGTGAAAAGGTTGAGAAACATTGACCAATCTAATCTCCACACCTGATCTATAGGTATGGGTGAATTGCGTGCCTGTAAATAATCTAGCATCGGACGGGAGGGGATTCCCACGGATAAAGTTTTGATTACTGATTGCAGTCTTCTTCTTCTTCTTCTTCTTCCATCCTTAGCCATCAACCGGCAAAGCAGTATGTGGCCAGTACGCCTAGTGGCGTCTTAGGGCAACAACAAATTGATCGATCTATCGCTGTTTCCACCACGCCTAGTGGCGTCTTTGTGGAACAAAAACAGACCAAACAATCTATCATTGTTTCCGTAATCAGATTGGTTGGCAAGCAGGTGATCAGCCCACTGTGCGAAGTTTTTACGGGATGGGGTAAACAGCCCCATGCCCATACCCTCCTTAGTCGCTTTTTACGACATGCGTGGTAGGGTGTAGTGTTACTATTCTTTGCTCCCCTTTCGGGCCCCGGTAACACACGGGTGACTGATTGCAGTGGGATGTTCAAATATTGTTGTAAAAAAAATGTACGTCACGTGATGTGTAAATATGAAAGGTAAAGGTAGGCCAACAGCAGATACTACCACAGGGGAGTGAAGTGTTAGAGACTTCTTTATCAGAGGTCCAGCATCTAGAGGTGGGTGGCCAATTCCCTTCCTCGCTGCCTTTGCCTACCCTAACTCAAGAGCATTTACTCATTTACAGCTGGGTAGACGAGCGTGACGCCACCGTGTTTCGAACCCAGCACCTTTACAGCGGCGAGAGGGCAGCGCTGTAACCACTCTGCCTATCGGTCGCTTTTGTATGAACATAGACAGCCATAATGCACCAATTACTGATAGAAAACTATATACAGAGCGATACAACAGGAGGCAATCTGATAATCAGAAGTGTCACCCCGTCGATCAAGTGTTTCGGTCCCTGAATCTCCTTTACACTATAAAGGGGGAGGGGCCGGGCTTACTTGGGTCAAGACTCCAAAGTGTCAGCCTCCTGTTGTCTTGTGCAGAGAATTGAACCCACTCGACCTTGGTTGCAGCTTTCAACTTCATTCCTATATTCTGCCAGCTGGAGGCATCTGTGAAAATAACCCCAGTGTTGAAAATATAATAGTAACAGGTAATGAATAAAAAGAACTTACCTGCCCCCAAAACAAATATGTACACGCTTTTGTATCTGGCACCTGTAACAGGATGCAAGGAAACTACACACAGACAAGTACCAAGTCTCAAGATGGTAAACAAACACTTAAAACACGGATCGAAACAGCGGGATATTTAAAAAAAGCGGCGCGATAGGGAAGAATAGAACGAAGTATAGATACACTAGCAGATTCATCGAGAATATGAGAGATTTAAGGATTGAATGCTTAACTGTTTGTTTTTGTTCCCCACATGGACATGTACGTGATTCTCAATTTTTACTAACTACATTCCGCCTGTATTAGCCGGTCCTAAGCGGGAGCCAATGCGGTTTGAGATATTCTGAAAGTATGAACGAAATGACAGAAAGATTATACCTCGCTAAGGAAACAGGGAAGGCAACTATAACTCTGAAAATGTATACGGTAGTTATGCGTCGGTTAGCGGTTGCAAGCTGCCTTAAACTATTTCTCTGAGCCAGCAGTCTGTGAGCCTAAAGATTGACGTAAGTTGTACATTTTAAATTCTATATTTTGCATTATTAACACGTGAACCAATATGTATATATTGACACGTGAATATTAATATGTGAAAATTGCTAGTGGATGTCCAAGTCATTTGAGGCTGGCAACATCAGCATATAGAATTATGATTTCATGAACCACCACTGCCAGGGCTGGCGACTGCTTTATTGCGAGTTTTTAACAGAGAACCACAGGCAGAGGTAGTCCTTAGTTCCATATGGAGCAGGGAGTGAATGATGAAAGAAATGATGTACATAATTTATATTATTAACATTTTCAACAGTGTAGATGTAAATGTAAACATATTCAATCTTTATTGTTAACATTTTCAAACATGGTAGATGTAAAGGGAAACATATTCAATTTATATTATTAACCTTTTCAACCAATGTAAAGTTAAATATACATCTATTCAATTTAAATGTAAAGAAAGTTTCCGCTCAATGGGATTAATATTAATTCTCAGCGAGGGTAACAGTTCTGAGATAGATGGGATGGAGGAATAGGAAGAGGGGGACACATAAGTATGTATCGGGAAACTCAATACTCAGAGGGTATTTATTCTCTTCCTTTGTGACACTAGTTGGTGGTATCAGTTGAGGGTACTATCTCTGGAACAAGTGAGGGCATAAGTGGCTTGAAGTCGACGCTAGACACCATCATCAAACGGGTCAGAGACGCGGGACCAGTTTGGTAGTTACTCCCTGACACTTCTTGGAATGTGCTACAACTTTCAAACTTGACCAGTGACGAGTGTGATCCAGTCCTCCATCTACAAAGAACCAAACATCAGCTGGAGCAGAACAGACAAACTCATTGGCAGCTAAGTAGAAACATAAAAGCTGCCAAGTGAACTATCCAATTTTGTAACGCCATAACATCACCCAGTGATGACAACTTTTTCTATAAGGAATAATTCATTTTTATAACTGTTAAAACATAATTTCGGAGCTATTATAGACCGAAAGGGAGGCATCAAAGAAGAGTTGGCCACTCGAAAAGCAGCAGCTGGGAGACTTTTTCAGGCCATAAATCAAGGATTCCTCAGCAAGAGAGAGGTTGGTAAGAAAACGAAGATGGCTGTATACCGCTCCACCTATGTCCCAGTCTTGACATATGGATGCGAGTCATGGGCAATGACTACAACCCATAAAAGCCAGATCCAAATCTCAGAAATGAGGTATCTGAGGAAGGTGGTTGAAGTAATAAGAAGAGACATGGTACGCAACCAGACGATACGTCAAGGCCTAAAATGCCACCCCCTACAGACCCAAGTAGAACAGTCCCAACTAAGATGGTTTGGCCATGTCTGCAGAATGGGAGAAGATCGGCTACCACGACAAGCATGGGAAACAAAGAGCCAAGGATCCAGACCCCGAGGACGACCCAGAGTCCGCTGGGAGGACAACATTAGACAATCTTTGAAGGACCGAGGACTAGAATGGAACCAGGCCAGGAGGAAGACAGCCGATAGAATAGTCTGGCGCTCTCTCCTCCAAACCTCTACACCTCACGGTAGAAGGGGAACGACTAAGTAAGTAAGTAAGTAAAACATAATTGATTATTAAATTTGTTACTTGTATAAAGATAAATCTAAAGTTGATTTAACCATTTTGAATGTACTACATCCGTATATCTCAGGCAATTTCTTAAATACACTTAAACAGAGCTGTACAATAATAATAAGAGGAATTTCGCTGTCTTAACTCAGCTGGGGGCTTGAACGAGCTAACGAATTATAAGAAAACCCTATCCTTTACAAAAGTTGATGGCAGATACTAGAGTTAACATTTTCTCAGCTTCATGCAGCATTGTTCTCGCTTTTCTGAATATCTTGTGAATACTACCTTGAGGTAGAAGCATTTTTATCCTTCTACCTATAACTCTGCCAAGAGTAATCTTGTGCGAATTTAGACACATTTGAAGACCCACATTAGTTACTCTTGAGTTTTGGCCACTGTAGGACCACTACTGCAGAGCTAAAAGGGGGGGGGGGGACAACCCGTGACAAGTTCCTTGCAAAGAAAAGAGGTTGCTCATTTTGTTACTAATTTTTGTGGGGAAAATAAGGGAGGGGGGGGGGGGGAGTTTCTGCGAAGGTACGCGAGTGATTTTCCCTCATGCAGTACATTCCTCCATGATAAAATAAGGTCTTGTAATTTTTTTTAATCAAAATGTTGGCATCATCGCAACGGTAACAATTATTTAATAAACTATTAACAAAATAATGTGCAATGTTAAAGATATTGTAATAATGAAAACAACATTTGAATAATTTTTTTGTTCATAATGTAGACAACCCTACAAATTTCAGATTAAATAATGTGAGAAAAAATGAAAGAAAAAAAAAACATAAATATAATATTATAAATGCGACCTTTGTGACAGCTGTTCATAATGGACAAGAATGTATTCAGTTACTCAGTCGGTTCGTTTATCTTCATATACAATAGTTTATTACGGAAAAACTTGAAGAAGTAACATTAATTTAATAATAAATTGAACATTATTTACGTACAAAATGCAGAAACGTTATTTACAATAAAAGGTAGTTCCATATAAGATAGTGCCGCAGTGCAGTGAAGTGTTAGAGACTTCAATATACTGTACTAGGTCCAGCTTTATTAGGTGGGTTGACCAGGTCCCTTCCTCGCTGCCATTGCCATCCCAACAATAAGTAGCTATAGGGCAATTAGTAAATCCGTGGATTGTAATCGTAGATAATACAGTGAAGAATTGCCGCTAGAGTAATAAGTTGTAAGCGCTTGGGAGAATAAAGCAACAGACGACAAAATAAAAATACAAACAAGAGAAGTATTCGGAACCCAGCAAGTGACGTCATCGTGGCGCTATAAGCACGTGACATATTCGGTATTTCGGAAAAGTTTAAGAACTCAACGTGTGTCTTCGCTTTCCTCTACTCTCCAACCTGCAACTGTGAAATATTAAATCTCCATGCAGACGTTGTTATTAGTTTCTATAATTTACGTGAGCGTCCGATTGGCACAGTGGTTACAGGGTTGGCCTCCCCTGGCAAAATTACCGGGTTCGGAACACGGTGTCGTCACGCTCCAGCTGTAAATGGCTACCTGATGGTAGAATGGCTGTAAATGAGTTAAGGAAAGCAAAAGCAGCGAGGAAGGTTACTAGTCATCCCACCTCTCGAAGCTGGACCGTGTATAATGAAGCCTCTAACACTTCACTCCTCTACGGAAGTATCTGCTACGGGACTGCTTCACAAGACCAGTCCCAGCTGCTCCAGACGTGAACTCCCTCAAAGATAAATATTAAATCTTGCAGCTCTGTATGCAATTATATTTGTTCTGTCTTCCGTGAATACAGTCGGAACACGTCGGTAGTGAATCATTTTCGGGGGAAATACAAACGAAGGCGACATTTGAATACAGCTGGATGCGTGACTCAGCAGATGTTCGTTTTCTAGGAAAACATGCCATGTTGGCTATAAAGCAAACATTCATTGTTTTCGAGGGGAAATAACAAATTAACAGTTACATTTGAATACAGCTGGAGGCGTGATCAGCAGATGCAGGTTTTATGTATTATATATGCCACCTCTCATGATAAGGGGAGCCGCGGTAGCGCAGTGTTTCGATCCCCGGTTGAGGTGGGATTTTTTAGAACACAAATTGTTCCGGGGTCGACCCAGCCTGATGAATTAGGTACCAGTGTTACGGGATCCTTTACCTTTTTTTTTTTCTCATGATAAGCCTCTTATGACGAGCGTGGTAGACTACACTCTTATAGTCTGTTTTGCTAATTATCATAGTATTCATTTTCTCAAAGTTAATGTTCAATTCATGTTCCTGACTTATGCTGTTTAGTTGCTTCACAAGTTCTTGTAAATCTTGTTCACTTTCAGCTAATAAAATGGTATCATCTGCATATCTAGGATTGTTTATTGACCTTCCACTGATGTTCAATTCTGGCATTCCCTGTTTCTGAAAATTTGCACGGTTGAACAAGCATTTTTAAAAAACATCGTGTAAAACAAACTGCTATGAATACAAATGTAAAGACAATGAGGAACTGAGCCAGTTAGCCCACGTCATAAAGCTGAGACCCAGTATAGTGAAGTCTCTAATAATTCAATGCCCAACAGTATCTCTGCTGTCTGACTACCTGTCGTGATTCGAAGAACTTTCTGTCACTTTTGACCGAGTGGTCTTCCCTGTCTTTTTCTCTAATTTTTCCCTACGCCCACTTTTCTGTCTTATAGCTCCTAATAGCGCTATTTCTGACTTTGGTCATGTCAATCTTACGTTGGGCAGGCTATTTCCACCCCTTTACACGTGGACAGCGGCATTTAGCTATAGGTTTTTTTTATTCTGCCTTTCTTGTAGAGAACGGCTATTTCCCTGTTTCTTTGAGTTGCAGAGAATCCGTGGACACGGGGAAAACGTCTACCCTTTTATTTGTACCGCCCTCGTCTCGTTCCGCGAACACCGTTCGCTAATAGAACCGCCAGCGTTGCGGTAGATTATGTCCTTTACCTGCATCTTAAGTCGTCAGGCAAACATTTCCCTAGACCGTCAAAACAAACAGAAGACAAAAATTTCAACGACAACCGAGAACCGACCAACGTCCTTCTCAGGACGCCACTATTCGAGACAAGATCATATTTTCATCAAAATGACCCGAAATAAACATCATGCCAAAAGGAGGAAGGTCTACACCAGTCCGCCAGCGCTGAACAGCCATGTGAATAACAAAGCTTCAAACAACAAAGACAGACAGCCAGAGAGCAAGACTGCCCCAAGTACTCGAGCTGAGACCGGTCCTCCTCCAACTCTAGACACGACGACGGAGTTAGCTGCGACGTGTGTCGACCCGACTGAGAGGCTGAGGGGCCTGACTCCTTGCGAGACAGAGGAGAGGGCAGATGCAGGCGTCCCTGGCCTAGATGATGTAGATCCAGAGGATGAGGAAACGATGAGATTGCTACACCACCTGGAGAAGATGAGGGGATGGTTGGAAAGAAGAGAGAAAAGGGCAGCTGCAAACGTCCACGGCCTAGACCCTGATCGTGAGAGGGTGAAGAAACTGATACAGGGGATAGAACAGACGCTGGAAAGGAAAGAGAGAAGAAAACAGGAGCTTAGATCCATGTTGCTTCCACCACACGTACCCGACTCGTCTGCAGAAACCCGGTCTACCACAGAGAAGCTGCACCAAACACCAATGACACCACCACACTATGCCAAGAGGTCACCTGCAAACACTATAAAGGAGGTGGAAGAGACAACTCTTCAACACAGACCGGCTCAAGAGGTAGACAAAAGAGCAGAACAACAAGACGTCACCTCACAGCCAGCTGCTGATGTGGGGACAATATCATCTGAACTAGACGAATTAGACCCAGAAGATATCGCAGAGACCGCTATGGACGAACTATACAGAATGCGTGAAGACAGAGACGAGTTCCTTAGTCTCACTCCAACATTGAAAGAAGCACTATTTGAGGTGGCTCCAGTGTCAGACATCGAGATACGCCGGAATTCAACAGAGAATAGCCAAGTCCCCCATAGTGATCAAGAGAAGCAAAATCATGAGCAGACAGAAGGGAGATGCCGCCCAGGCGAACTACAAAAAAGCAATCACAAAGAACAGGATCAAGAGCGCAAAATAAAAATTACGCAGTTGTCCGAAGGAGAAGCCACACTCAGGGCACTCCCGGACGACAAAGTAATCAATATCCTGGAGAAAGTAGTAGGCAAAAGAGGCATAATAAGTATCAGAAGGCACCAACAGGGAGTGACACTTGCCCTGAATGATACAGAAAAGACTAAATCGCTGATGACTGCTCTGACATCCGGGCCTAAAGAATATCAGCTACCACACCGGATCAAAATCCAAGCAGAAATCTACACTGAAACCAAGAGAGTAGTCATCAAAGGGATAGACACAAGCTTGTCAGACACAGAGGCCCTCAGCTACATCCAGGCCGAAAACCCTCGGTACAGATTCACACACGCAGAAAGGCTTAAGTCCTGGAACAAAGAAGACACCAGACTGATAATAGTGACTCTACAAGGGAAAACAGTCCCGGAAAACATCACTATCCAGAATAGACCTCGAAGAACACATGCCTACATCCCACCAGTGATGCAGTGTTCAAAGTGCCAGGGATTTTCTCACACAAAGAACACGTGCAGAAAAGAGACGGTCTGCAGATACTGTGCGCCTGCGGGCAGCCACGAATACAAAGACTGCCCAAAGGCAAAACAAGACCGCGACTACAAAGCACCAAATAACAATAGAAAATGTTCCAACTGCCTCGGAAAGCACGGAGCACGATACAGAGGGTGTCCCGAATACCAACAAACAAGACAAATAATTACAGTTGCCTTTGGAAAGGGGATATCGTACCAAGAGGCAAAAAACACACTGAAGGCAAGTACTCAAGGTAATAGGCGCCAAGACAGCCTAACAGAACAGGTCAGACAGCTCACGACTGAGGTGAAAGATCTAAAACAGCAACTGCGAAAGGAGAGAGAAAACCGGTACCCACACAAAGACAGAACATCAACGGCCAGATGTGAAGAAATCCCTGATAGCTCGGAAAGCGCGAAACAACAACAATTCATGAACGACATGAAAATAATACACCAAGACATGAAAAGAATTCAACAGCAGGTAGAAGAAGATATCAAGAAGCTGATAGAACTGAAAGAAGGAAACGAAGAGGTACTGAAGAGAATAGAAGCAGAAAGAATGACCATTGAAGAAATAACATCAAACACAAAAGATATTAAAACGAACGACCAACCAGACGAAGAAGTCATCGAGGAAACGCTGGAAAAGCTACTCCCAACAATTATAGAAAAAGCGCTATCTAAGATACAAGAGCAAAGGAAGACACAAGAAACAGAAACAAGGAGGGCAAAAGCACACAAAACCACACAAGCCAGATAGTGAGGCAGGACATAAAAAACACTATAAGCGGCACGGCACCACAACCGGACAAACAAAGAGGAATCCAGACAGCCAGCTAGTGGTCCTTTTCAGGACCAGTCATCTCCAGGACTGGAAAGTAATACCAGAGAAGATGTTAACACACAATATACCCCAATATAACCGTTTATAACCCTTCAATGGGTTTTGGTTGAACAGAGTATTACAGAAAAATAACAGATGGAATCAACTTCAACCAACTTCCCTAGACCCTTATGTCTTGTTACGTTAGATCTTTGCACGTGCAGAAGCTACGTTAAAGACTCTATCTTGCTTTTTAAGCAAGCGGTCTCTATCACTCAATACCATTGTCTCAAGAAAATTCTGCCACTGGACAAAGTGATATTCTGCACCAGAGCTTAATAGCGGTTGTGGTGCAAGAAATTACTTTGTATTCGGTAAGCACACATTTACTTATTTAATATAGTGGGGTGATAGCTTAATCTATTTGAATAGAGAGATCCCGTGTTACTTTAATTTATCTTAATATATATATATATATATATATATATATATATATATATATATAAATATATATATATATATATATATATATATATATATATATATATATATATATATATATATATATATATATATATATATATATATATATATATATAAAATTCTTTTGTTTTCTTTAAGGTAAATTTTTTTCTTTCGCATTGGAGGAACACTTTTCCCACATAAGGAAATTCACAAGTTAACATGGGAATCACCAAATGGTCGGGACAGAAACCAGATAGACCACATCATGGTTAACGGTAGATGGAGACATGCATTACAAGATGTGAAGGTAAGAAGAGGTGCAGATGTGGGAAGTGATCACCATTTAGTAGTAGCAAAACTGAAAGTGAAACTAAGAAGGGCTGGACCAACTGTAACTACACAGAAAAGGTTTGACATCAGCAAATTGAAGGACCCCCTTACCAGAAAAGCTTTTGTGGCCGACATTAAGAAACGATATCAATTTGCCAAAAGCCAGAAAAAGACATTAACTGATGATATAGACCAGAATTTCAACACCATTTCAACAGTATATAAGGAAAGTAGCAAATCATGCTTAGGATTCCAGGAAAGGAAGAAGCAAGACTGGATAACACTAGAAACACTAAACACCATAAAGATGAGAAAGGAAATGAAAAGAAAGAAAACAGAAGCGAAGTCCCCCAGGTTAAAGCAACTATATAGCGAACAGTACAGCCAGCTGGACAGGGAAGTTAAACGCCAAACCCGAGCCAACAAACGGAATTTCCTAGACGATCTTGCAAAACAGGCAGGAGCTATTTAAGACAGACCCTGAGCTAGCAGCAGAACTATTAGAACCACTATTTGCACAAGTGTGGAAAACGGGGACAACACCATCAGAGTGGAACAAAGGAATAATTGTCAAATTGCCCAAAAAGGGAGATCTTGCAGACTGCAATAATTGGAGAGGAATCACTCTTCTCTCAGTTCCCAGCAAAATACTAGGCAGGATAATTATACAGAGAATTTCAAAGGCAGTAGACTACAAACTGAGGAAAGAACAAGCAGGATTTAGAAAGAACAGAAGATGTGTAGACCATATATTCACTCCCAGGAACATTATAGAGCAGTGCTCAGAATGGCAAAGACAGCTTTACATAAATTTTGTTGATTTTGAAAAGGCTTTTGACAGCATACATAGGGACAGTTTATGGAAAATACTGAGGGCTTATGGAATTCCAAGCTGCATAGTGGCAATCATAAAAAGCCTCTATGCCAACTTTACATGTAGTGTTGGGCAGAGCAACCTAACCTTCGAGGTGAAGACAGGAGTACGACAGGGATGCCCCTTATCAACCACTCTTTTTTTAACAGTCATAGACTGGGTGATGCGCCAGACAACAGAGGGCAGTCCAAGAGGAATAAGATGGACTACATTTTCTACATTGGAAGATCTGGAATATGCAGATGACATTGCACTGCTGGCACATTCACATCAACACATCCAGGAAAAAACGGATAGACTTAATAAATTTAGCCAGCAGGTGGGCTTGAACATCAATTTAAAGACGTCTGAGGTCATGACGCTCAATGTGAGCAACCCTGAGCCCATATCAGTAAGGAATCAGCAATTGGTACAGACAGATACCTTCACATACCTAGGAAGCATAGTAACACCAGACGGTGGGGCAGGCAAAGACATCAACATCAGAATGAATAAGGCAAGAACAGCCTTCTTTAGCCTAAATAACATCTGGAAGTCCTCCCAATACAGCACGAGCACAAAATTAAGATTATACCAGAGTTGCGTGCTTTCTGTGCTTCTCTATGGTGCGGAATGCTGGAGAGTCACAGAGAAGGAAATGTCAAAATTGTCCTCTTTTCACACAACATGCCTAAGAAAAATTCACCGCATCTTTTGGCCGAATACCATCACCAACCAAGATCTGCTTACTCGTAGCAAGCAAGAGGACATGCACACCATCATAGCTGGCAGACGCTGGAGCTGGGTTGGTCATGTCCTCAGAAGAGACCCCGATGCCATCACAAGAACAGCTATGCTTTGGACCCCTGAAGGAAAGCGAAAGAGAGGCCGACCAAAAACAACTTGGCGGAGGACTGTGGAGGCTGAGATGCAAAGAATGAACCAGAGTTGGGGCACTGTACGAAGGATGGCCACCGACCGTGCAAAGTGGAATCAATTTGTTGATGCCCTACAAGACGCCACTAGGCGTGATGGCCACTGACTGCTTTGACGGTCGGTGGTTAAGGATCGAAGAAGAAGAAGAAGAAATTTTTTTCGTGACCGGATGCTCTGAATTCTATTAAGTGAGCCTGTTGCGTGCTTTTTACATAGTGGGCAGTCTCTGGTCCTGCCAGTGTTAAAAGTCTACGCACCATTCTTGATATAGTTATATTAGTTGTGCGTTCGATTTATTCACGCACGGGCGTGCACAATGCAGAGTGTGAGTTGCTCTTTGCGCACGGGTTACCTAGTTTAGAGGATGACGTCAGGATCTTGTAAGGGCAAGTCGGACTTACTGTCCGTGTGTTGATTTTTTTATTCTTTACAATTCTGTGGAAGAATTGTTAATGGAGGATGGTTGGTCTTCAGGTAGAAGCCAACATCCAGTTCGATACGTACGTTTTTGAGCCCCTCGTTTTTATTAATATGTCGATGGTTAAGTGAAGTGGCTACTCATCACTGGAGTCTAGCGGGAATCCATATCTGCTGGGTTTCTAGAATGGAACAGTGGAGATCTTAGCCTCACTTAGATCTATCGTAATGGAAATTCCTACGAGCGAAGAATGTATTTTGATCGTATTTTGAACATGATATTCCGTAATGCCAACGTCAAGGTCTTGGCATATTGCAGAGAGGTTAGCCAAAGGCAGTCTCTAACCTATTTATAATTTTTATGTATAACTGCATGGATCTTACCAACTGTGTAAAGTATTGTAATGAGGAAGTCTTGGATTAAGACAAGTTTTTGTATGGAAACGTCATTCATCAGTACGAAGCTGTTTACTATGTCAGGTGTCCTTGAAGAAGGTCAACGGACATTGCCTTAACGTCCCACAGACAGTAACATTTAGTGAACTCAAATCACTTGGGTAGAAAAGGACCTTGTTTGTAATGGATCTGCAGGGATCTATAAATATTATCAGAAAAATGTACATTGTATCAGAGTATCACTACCATGCCTAATTGTTGATCGTCCACATCAAACAATGTATCGTCTTGTTGAACGTCTCCTGTACCACGTAAATAAATTATATGAACTTTTACCAACGAGTTGAGTACAGTCCAGTATTGGCCAATTTGCCTACCACTCGTTGGAGTTTGTTGACCAGCTCTTTTGTCATTTTCATTGAACATTCGCGTCACGATGCTAGTACCCTGGTACACCCACCACTAGCTAACCAGTAACCTGAAAAGAGCTCAACAGTTTTTGGCGGCTGCGTGGGGTTTGAAATCACTTTGTTTCAAGAAAGAGACCGTTCCCAACGTTGTTTCAAGATAATCGATTGTACGGAGAACACCATATTCTTCAACACGACCATGAAATCAAATAACGGTTACCAGCATGTCAAGGTCATCAGTGAAGCTGAGGATCAAGTTTTCAACAGTGAATGACTACATTGTTGGACCTCTTGTAGTACAACAAGGCTCAAACAAAAGCTCAAACGTACATCACATGTAAGCGGGGAAATTTTTTTTTTACGGAACAAAAATCAGATAAGTGATAAGATACTGATGTTTTGTACTTTCCACCGTTTTACGTTGAGCTGTTCTTTCACTCAGATATATGTCCACTAATATGTTATTTATGTTTCATGTTCTATGTTTTATGTTTATCGTGGGAGGTTGGGCAGGTGAAATATGAAGGGTACATCCCAGGTTTATCTCAGGGCCTTCATATTTGTTCTATAGGGTTATTTGCAGACTTCCCATAGTGGAATGTTCCTGCACCTGTGTGTAGAAGGATTTTAAGTCCACTGTGTCTGGTGGTCTGTGACACCTATCTGTTTAGCTGTAGTGTCAAGTTTTCAGTGTAGTTTTCGTAGTTATTTTTATTCGTACCTTGGTTTTATGATGTATCTTGTTTGTATTATGCGTCCATTCTCACCTAACTATCGTTGAGTTTTTTACAAACCTATGTTTATACACTGTCTTGTCAATTGTCTTGTCACTTTACCTTTCGCAGATGTCATCGTAATTCTTTACGACATCCTATTTTAGTTTCACATTTTTATTTTATTTGATTTCTGCGATTGTTTTCACTTGTCCTTGATTATTTTGTCTTGTCGGTATTGTTTCTATTGTCTATTACGTTGCTGCTTTCATAACATTTCATTGCATAACTTACTTTATTGATTATTAATATATTTGACAATTATATGAGAATAATTAACCGTTCTAGGACAGGAACGAAGGCCACTTGGTATAGTAACAAGGATAATTAATCGACATTAATTAATTATCAGTTAAGAAAGTAAGAGTATTGTGACTACTTATAAAGCATAATGTATTCACTAGATTATTTCATTAAACAAGCGAAAGCTCTTCAGATACCTCCTGAAGAGGTAAGACAATTCGCTATGTCGGTATATAAAGAATCTCAAAGGTTGGAAGCTCAAAGATTAGAAGCTGAAAAATTAAGATTAGAAAATTTAAAATTTGAGGCTGAAGAAAATGAGAAAAAAATGAAATTAGCCGCTGAATTAGAAGAGAAACGATTTCAGCGTGAGGCAGAACAGAAAAGATTGGAGGCTGAAGAAAAATTTAGATTTGAAGCTGCAGAAAAATAAAGGCTACTTAAAATTGAAATGGACAATAAGCAAAGAGAAATGGAAGAGAGAAAATTTATAGCTCAAGAAAAAGAAAGGCTACTTAAAATTGAAATGGACAATAAGCAAAGAGAAATGGAAGAGAGAAAATTTATAGCTCAGGAAAATGCAAAGAAATTTCAACTTGAAGCTGAGGAAAATGAAAGGAAACGACAGCATGATCTGAAATTAGCAGAGGCAGAATATGATAGAATTAGATTAACTCAGGAAGCTAATTCTCAGGGAACTTTCGAAGGCCAATCTTCATCCAGACATGATAATTTTAAGGAAGTTCACCTAAAATTACCTAAATTTAATTCCCCGTCTGACGACGTAATATTCTTTTTAGATAGATTTGAGGCCACTTGTAGGTCTTATAATGTGGATAAAGCACTATATTGTACATATTTATCCAGATTACTTACAGGGGATGCTTTGGCAGTTTATCATACTACTAGTACTAATGAAAAGAATGATTATGACGCTCTTAGAGTTGCTCTTCTTAGGAAATACCAAATGACGGAAAATGAATACAGATTGCGTTTTAGAACGATGTTACCGCAATCAGGAAAGAACTTTAGTGATTTTCTTTCCCAAATACGGCTAACCTTGGAAAGATGGATCGAATTGTCCAAGATAGAAAAGTCGTATGAAGGTCTTTTCGATTTACTGCTGCGCGATAAGGTGCTATCGTCAGTAAATCCAGCATTTCTTGCGTTTTTGCACGAACGGAAACCTTTATCTATGAAAGATCTAGAAGAACATTCTAAAAATTTCTGCACTGCTCACCCATCCATGGATCTAAGTAATGCGCAGATTAAAAGTGAATTGCCGGTTGCTTTTGCTATGCAACAAAATAATTTTCCACGCCATCGTTCATTGAGTAACGACAGATACTTCAATAAGGGAAATAATGACAATCTCAACAATGGTAATTTTTATAAGGGGAAGCAATTTCAACAATCTGCCCCATTTAATGTTTCTTGGAACCAATCTCATAGATCGCGAGATTTTGGTAACAATAATTTTAAATATAATCAAGAAAATTATAATAAACAAAACTGGCTATCAAAATCTCAGGTTCCACAAAATAGACAAGGTTCTTGGAATAAATCGTTCAGCCAAAATCACAACATTAATTACAATAATTGGCGTACTCATCCAGATTTTAACTCAAGCAGAAATGGTAATTATAGCAATTTTAATGCCAATAATCAGAATCGATCGCGACGAAGAGATAGATCTTCGAGCAGACCTCGTCATCAGTCTAATGTTGCATTACTTGAGGCACAAACTAACAAATATCAGGACAAAAATGTTAATCCACATAATGCAATGTCTTGTATTGATCTTGAGCAGGTAAAGGCTTGTCAAGAATGCTCTACGCTATTCCAGCCCAATGCGATCACGACGCTGAGATGCGGACACATATTGCCAAGTCTCCCAGCGGTCTGTACAGCCACTTCTGCGTCAGTTAACCAGGGAAAAGGATGCCTTAAATTCAATAGAGGCTATGTTAACTCTATTCCTTGTACTATTTTATTTGATTCAGGATGCAGCACAGTCGGTGTACGGAATTCGCTGATCGACCCTCGTTGTGCCACTGGCCATACTGTCAAGTGTGTCACCTTCGGCGGCACTGTGGAAACCTTTCCTACATCTATTATTGATCTTAACACACCATTTTTTTCAGGGAAGATCCACGCATGCCTTCTTCAGAATCCAATTTGTGATGTCATCCTGGGTCGCATACATGGTATAACAGAGTGTACCCCTCAGCAAATTACTGCATGGGAAGAGCGACATATTCAAGCTGCAAATGCAGTGGTGACCAGAGCGCAAGCTACTGTTATGTCGCATGATACACCTGCTGAACCTACAGTTCATACCACTTGTGATGACGATGCTCCTATTTCACGGGAGTTGTTTGCGACGTTACAAAAGAATGATGATTCTTTAAAAAAAAATTTTCAGTATGTGAACAAAAAGAATACCAGCAACAAACTTGCAAAATCTAGACATGACTTTATTCTTAAAAATGGGATTTTAGTTAGATTGATACGGGAAAAGGATTCATCCTTATGTTCTCAGATTCTAGTCCCGTCTTCTATGAGATCTCGGATATTGCGACATGCTCACGACTCGCAATGCGCAGGCCATATGGGTTTTTCGCATACCAAATCCAGAGTGCTTTCTGCATTCTACTGGCCGGGCGTTCATAGAGATGTTACTCTCTATTGTCGTTCATGTTTGATATGTCAGGAGGTTAAAGTACGGGGTCCATTTCATGCGGCTCCTATTCAAGCTGCGGACATCCCGATTAGACCATTTGACAAAATGGCTATTGACATCATTGGTCCGATGCTACCATCTGCCAGAGGGTATACGCATATCCTTACTTGCATTGATATGTGTACTCGTTGGCCTGAGGCCATCCCTCTGAAGAACACTTCATCTGCCAGTGTAGCAGAGGCGTTGATGTTGATCTTCTCACGCATAGGTTTTCCGCGGAAGATCTTATCGGATCATGGTGTCCAGTTCATTTCTGAATCCATGTCGCAAGTTATGAAGACATTAGGTATAGACAGATCTCTTAGTTCAATTTACCATGCCATGTCCAATGGGTTAATTGAGCGTCAAAATAGGACACTCAAGCAGTTGTTGGGTAAGATGACTCAAGATCACCCTCAGGATTGGGACCGGGTCCTACCCGCTGCTCTCTTTGCGTATCGCGAAGTGCAAAATCAAGCCACAGGTTTTTCTCCATTCCAGCTTGTTTTTGGCATGCAACCACGTGGACCGATGTCGTTAATCCACGACTTATTGGTTGAAGAGAATATTGAAGAGGAAACTCAATCCTCTTATGAATATGTGATCTCTTTGAGAAAGAGAATCATAGATGCTTGTAGACTAGCTACTGCATCATCCGAACAAGCCAAAGAAAAAGCTCGTCTATTTGCAAACAAGTATAGACGTCTTCGCCAGCTTCTCCCTGGTCACGAAGCTTTTGTCGTACTACCGGCTCATAAAAATCGTCTATTAATTACTTGTAGAGGTCCTTTCAGAATCATATCAAGAATATCCGATGTCGACTACATCGTTGATATTAATGGTAAACATAAAACCTTCCACATTAACATGTTGAAGGAGTATTACTCACGTCCTGATTATCTACAGTCAGTGTTCCAAGCAACTGACGATCCTACACCTCCTATTCAACACTACTCTAGTTTGTCAGTCATCCAAGAAGAAGAATCTTCTTTCGATGATGTACAACTGCCAATACCAGTTGTACCACTTCATTCCACTGAGAATTGGAATGATGTTACTATCTCATCTACTCTTTCGGCTGATCAACGTCAGCAAGTCTCTAATATTCTACACTCGTATGAGGATGTCCTCACTGACATCCCAGGTCATACGTCAGTTATCCAACATGATATTGTTCTGACTGACGATACGCCTATTCGAGTTCGCCCATATCCTATCCCTTTACACTTTCGTGATAAGGTTGATAAGGAATTGGATGAGATGTTTCAATTAAATATAATTGAACCATCTTCATCACCATACTCTTCATCTATGGTGATTATTAGGAAGAAAGACAACAATATTCGTCTTTGCGTAGATTACAGGAAATTGAACAAAGTTACAAAATTCGATGCGGAACCTTTACCTCTCTTAGAAGACTTATTGGTGAAATTAGCTCATTCGACATTCTTTTCGAAATTTGACCTCTCTAAGGGCTACTGGCAAGTGCCACTCACACCTAAGGCAAAGCCATTCACCGCTTTCTCGACACCACGGGGCCTATTCCAATGGAATTTTATGCCATTTGGATTAGTAAATGCGCCAGCTACCTTTGTACGCATGATGCGCCGCGTACTGTCTCATCGTCCCGATGTCATTACTTACATAGATGACATCTGTCTTTTTAGTAACTCATGGGATGAACATATTCAGGGATTAAAAGCTTTACTTTCTACTTTACGGGATTATCACTTAACAGCGAAACCTTCAAAGGCATTTGTCGGTTTTCATGATATCTCCTTTCTGGGTCATCGTATAGGTCATGGTTTGATGTATACAGAGGACAGTAATGTCTCTAAGATTTTAAACATCTCAGCACCTAAGACAAAAAAAAACAAGTCAGATCTCTTTTAGGACTAATACAGTTCTATTCTAAGTTCATTCCTCATTTGTCGACTATAACTGCTCCTTTTTCTTCTTTGCTGAGAAAAGGGACAGCTACCGTGATACACTGGTCTAACGAACATCAAATCGCGTTAGATTCTAAAAAAATTTTTTTCAAATGCTCCTTTTTTGAGGTTGCCTAAAAAAGATCTCACCTTTATTCTTCGTAGTGACGCATCTTCTTACGCCATTGCTGCGGTGTTGATGCAAGAATATACAGGCACCTTGTTTCCAGTCATGTACGTTTCGAGAAAATTGACGACCACCGAACAGAGATATTCAGTTCTGGACAGAGAGCTTCTTACATTAGTCTCGTCTATCACAAAACTGGAACGCTATTTATTGGGCTCACACTTTGTAGTGGAAACTGATCAAAAAGCTCTCACAGCACTGAACATTAAGGACGTTAAATCTTCAAAGTCCACAAGATACGCGATAGCTCTCCAGCCATATAGCTTTGAAATTCGTTCAATTCCTGGAGTGAAAAATGTGTTTGCTGACTGTTTGTCAAGATGCCCAAGCGAACTTGTCGAACCTAAACCACTTCCAGATGTTGAAACGTCCTCACAGATAATCGGTCAGATATAATATGAGGAACTTTATACGGTATCATTTGTTGAACCTCTATACATACTTTGTATGGAACTGAATTATTCGTACCAGCATAAGTTCCAGGATACTTAATTTTTTGGATTATAATATAACTTCTTGTGTAGTAACATTTTATTAGTACGGAAACATTGTTAATAGTGATAAATAGAGTCAATATTCTTATGGAACATATTATACTACAGATTGTGTTATAGAATATCTTTTCATCGTGAATGGAACAGTAAGAAACATATTCTCATCGTTTATTAACTAGTCTTAGTGGAACAGTAACACTGAGTAAAATTGCTATTACGTAAATAAATTAGTAATTAGTGATTTATTTGTAATTAAGAACTATATTAATTAGAAGGAATCAATTTAAGCTACTTAAGTAATTGTAGAGTGCACATTAACTAACTTTAATAGTTGTAAGTGTCTCTTTGTACTTATATTTACTTCTCATGGTACATGATCTTTCAACTGTTAGATAACTAGTCCACCTTACTAATGTTAGAAACATTAAGGGTGTTGCTTTCTTGGCGTGTTTAATTATGCTTTGTTTCACTTTGCATGTTTTATTTTAATTTTTCTGTTTTTTGATTCCCTTGTCATTGATTACCATCATCGTTGTTTTTCATTTTCATTTGAAATCATATGTTTCTGGGTTTTTGAAAATTTAGTTGAATATTTTTATCATCCTTTTGGTTCTCATTTCCAACTTTCTTTTACTTCGAATTTCACCACATCGTTTCAAAGTAGGTCGATTGTGGATGTGTGCTTTAATGCATACTTTCATTTAGTTATATTGATTTCCATTTAATATTCTTTTTCTTAATATTGTATAACATTATGACTTTGATTTATGTTCATAGATGTCGATGTAGTTTTGACTCACCTCTCTTGGGTACTTAGTTAAAAAAAAAATTAATAGAATTAATTTTTTTTAAGGGCCGGTGATAAGGAAGCTGTTGCGTGCTTTTTACATAGTGGGCAGTCTCTGGTCCTGCCAGTGTTAAAAGTCTACGCACCATTCTTGATATAGTTATATTAGTTGTGCGTTCGATTTATTCACGCACGGGCGTGCACAATGCAGAGTGTGAGTTGCTCTTTGCGCACGGGTTACCTAGTTTAGAGGATGACGTCAGGATCTTGTAAGGGCAAGTCGGACTTACTGTCCGTGTGTTGATTTTTTTATTCTTTACAATTCTGTGGAAGAATTGTTAATGGAGGATGGTTGGTCTTCAGGTAGAAGCCAACATCCAGTTCGATACGTACGTTTTTGAGCCCCTCGTTTTTATTAATATGTCGATGGTTAAGTGAAGTGGCTACTCATCACTGGAGTCTAGCGGGAATCCATATTTGCTGGGTTTCTAGAATGGAACAGTGGAGATCTTAGCCTCACTTAGATCTATCGTAATGGAAATTCCTACGAGCGAAGAATGTATTTTGATCGTATTTTGAACATGATATTCCGTAATGCCAACGTCAAGGTCTTGGCATATTGCAGAGAGGTTAGCCAAGGGCAGTCTCTAACCTATTTATAATTTTTATGTATAACTGCATGGATCTTACCAACTGTGTAAAGTATTGTAATGAGGAAGTCTTGGATTAAGACAAGTTTTTGTATGGAAACGTCATTCATCAGTACGAAGCTGTTTACTATGTCAGGTGTCCTTGAAGAAGGTCAACGGACATTGCCTTAACGTCCCACAGACAGTAACATTTAGTGAACTCAAATCACTTGGGTAGAAAAGGACCTTGTTTGTAATGGATCTGCAGGGATCTATAAATATTATCAGAAAAATGTACATTGTATCAGAGTATCACTACCATGCCTAATTGTTGATCGTCCACATCAAACAATGTATCGTCTTGTTGAACGTCTCCTGTACCACGTAAATAAATTATATGAACTTTTACCAACGAGTTGAGTACAGTCCAGTATTGGCCAATTTGCCTACCACTCGTTGGAGTTTGTTGACCAGCTCTTTTGTCATTTTTATTGAACATTCGCGTCACGATGCTAGTACCCTGGTACACCCACCACTAGCTAACCAGTAACCTGAAAAGAGCTCAACAGAGCCACTATCCATAATCACTAAGTGTTAGCCAGGAGTGGGTTTTCTTAAGACAGAGAGTGGGAGCCGATTATAGTATAGGGTGTCCGAACGAGAACAGGTAGATTTTGTGTTTGAATAACTAGTCTAAAAGTGAAACAATTGTCAATTTTATGTTACGTATGTTTCATTTAGACCTGGCAGTTATATGTGGAACACAATATCATTTAAAATGACCGCCTCTGCTAGCCATACAGATGCGCGCCCTTTGAAGCACATTTTGCATGATATTTTCGCATGTTTCAACTTGTATAGCGGCGATATCCTCTCGAATATTGACTTTGAGTTGCTCAATAGTCTGTGGCTTGTTGGTATAGACCTTCACTTTCATTACTCCATAAAAAAAAGTCTAATGGAGTTAAATCTGGCGATCTTGGAGGCCAGTCGATGTCGCCAAATTTCGAAATTAATTTGTCCGGAAACATCCTATTCAAAATTTCTCTTGTGTCGCGTGCTATGTGCGACGTGGCGCCATCTTGTTGAAACCACATGTCACGTAGGTCCAAATCCTCCAATTGCGGACCGAAAAAGTTGTTAATCATGTCCCGATAGCGTTCGCCATTGACCGTAACAGCATTGCCATGAGCGTTCTCAAAAAAGTGTGGACCAATCACACCTCCAGCCCACATAGCGCACCAGACTGTCACTCGCCGAGGATGTAGAGGCTTCTCGTGTATCTCTCGTGGATTTTCGCTTCCCCAAATACGGCTATTTTGATTGTTTACGAAGCCACTGAGGTGGAAGTGAGCCTCATCACTCATGATGATTTTCTTCCAAAATTCAGGGTCGATTTCAACGGCTTCTAACATCCAATTACTGTAATTACGAAGCCGTTCGTGATCTGCAGGTTGAAGAGCTTGCGTCAGCTGGATCTTATATGGGTGTAGGTGTAGATCTTTACGCAAAATTAGGTGTAAAGATGACCGAGATAGGCCAAGTTCTTGTGAACGGTGTCTGATGGAGGTGCCCGGCATTTCAGCTACACTTTCACGCACCGCAGCAATGTTTTTCAATGAACGAGCGCTCCGTGGTGCTGGAGGCCTTGAGCGATTCACCACCGAATCAGTTTCTTCAAATACCGCCACTAAACGCTGAATTGTGCATACTGCAGGCACATGATTACGACTCAAAATTTCACGTAATTTACGCCGAGTCACCGCAATTGAACACTGATTTTGATAATAAGTTTTAACTATTAGAACGCGTTGTTCATATGTGTACCTCTCCACAATGAATTTGCCACGTCTCTATTTGACGTCTGCCAAATATAAAGCGACAGAAACAAAATCCACAGAAATGGCGGGCAATTCAAATCTACCTGCTCTCGTTCGGACACCCTATATTATTACCCAATTTTCCGCTTGGTTGTATAATTACTGTAAAGAGTTTTTTTTTTGCTATTTGATACATATTGAGTATACGCTCAACACTATTTGGGTAACTCAGTCAGTGTGGTAACTTAACAGCGTGGGCACTTTTTACTAGAGCGTGTGAGATCAGGCATGTGTGTGTGTGCTAATAATTTCGCTGTGGGTCGCATTGAACCTTGCGCGAGCAGACACGCTGGCCAAGCGAGTCCCGTGGCTAGATTTATCTGTGTGAATTGTGAAAACTATGAATTTGCAGTGGTGCATGTCGTGATTAGATACGTTTGAAAGTTATTTATGGTCCCGTCTGAGTAGAGTGGATGGTGATATGAGTACGTGAGAAATAAAGGTGTGAGAATAGATTTCACGAGGGAATAGTTTAAGGAGAAGATCTGTATTTGGAATGAATAGTTTCTCTAGTCCAGCCTATCTATACGACTATAATTTAGTACAAGACCATCTTACACCTCCCTATATATATATACTTTTTGGAATAGCTATTGATTGGGTTATGAGAAACTATACCCACAATGAACAATTGGGTATAAAATGGACAAATGGAAAATTCCTGGGGGACCTGGATTTCGCAGATGATGTAGCATTCTTAAGTTCAACACCAAGACAATCCCAAGAAGCAATAAATAATTTGTGTCATCTCTCGGTTAAAATTTGGTCTCCAAATAAATGCCTCTAAAACTAAAGCTATGAACTTTTCTAACGAGACCTTTGATATCATCTTGAACGGGGAAAAACTACAGAAAGTTGAAAGTTTCAATTATTTAGGCAGTAAAATGACTCAGGATGGTGACACAAGAGAAATCCATACTAGAATTGCTTTTGGCAGCTAGCGCCTTCAATAGATTATCTAACATTTGGAAATTACGATCATTGAATATACATACCAAGCTTCGTCTGTTTAATTCAAATGTTATCTCAGTGTTAACATACGGCTGTGAGAGTTGGAAAATAACAAAATCATTGAGAACAAGCTGAATACATTCGAGAACAAAATGTCTTAGAAAACTCATGAACATCAGTTGGAAAGAATTCAAGACTAATCGACAAATTGCCATGCCAGCAAAATACTTTTACAAATCATAATGAAAAGGATGCAACAAAAGCTAGAAACAGAAATAAATGAAGTACAGGCGGGTTTTCGACCAGGTAGAGGCACTAGAGATCATATATTCAACATGAGGATCATCATAGAAAAGTGTAGAGAATTCAACGTTGACCTACATACTTGTTTCATTGATTACACCAAAGCTTTCGATTGTGTACAACATCAGCAGTTATGGGCTATTATGAAAAATATGGGATTTCCAAACCACCTTATACAACTCATCGCATGCTGTACCAAGAACAACAGGCAGCCGTAAGAATAGAGGGGGAAACATCAGAATGGTTTGAAGTACAGAAAGGAGTAAGACAAAGCTGTACCCTTTCCCCTTACCTGTTTAACATTTATGCCAAGAATATCATGAGAAACGTAAGAGATGACCAAGAACATACAGAGTTTGACTCATTTAACATCGGCGGGTACCAGATCCCGGAAATCAGATATGCTGACGACACAGTCCTCCTATCGACCAACCCAAAAGGACTTGAACAATTACTTCTGTCCACCAAAAAACACAGCGAGGCCCAGAATCTATACCTAAACACCAAGAAGACCAAAGTATTGACAACAGACAAAGTAAAGACCAAACCAGAAATTGAAATTGATAACGAAGAACTGGAAAGTGTCAATGAATTCGAATACTTAGGATCAATCATTAACAGCTCTGGCGACTGTGCAGTAGAAATTAAAAGAAGACTTGCAATTGCTTCACATAAGCTAATACAGATGAAAAAACCTATGGCAAGGCACAAGCAAAGAAACAAAGTTACAGCTGATCAGAGCATGTATATTCCCAGTAGCAACATACGGCTGCGAGACTTGGACACTCAATAAAACAGTTGCAAAAAAGATTACATCATTCGAAATGAAATGCTACAGAAGGATGTTGAGAATACCCTGGACAGAAAAAAAGACCAACAGAGAAGTACTGCACTCACTAAACGTACAGGAACATTGGCTCCTAAATACCATCGCAATAAGGAAGCTGAAATTTTTCGGTCATATAAAAAGACATAATAGTCTGGAAAAAACAGTGATGGAAGGCATGGTCCCTGGAAAAAGGGGAAGGGGTCGACCTAGACGACGGTGGACCCAGGACATCACAGAGAGTCTGAACTTGTCTTTGGCTGATGCAGGTCGACTTGCCCAGAATCGTGATGCGTTCAGAGCAGCTGTAATGGAGACAACGTTCTGGAAAGAATATGTCACATGATGATGATGATATATATATATATATATATATATATATATATATATATATATATATATATATATATACACACACAGGGGAGGACCATACAAACGGGTCTATCACTATTGTAGCATTCCTTAATTTTTTATGACTATGTGTATGCTTTTTGATGTATTTTATATGTTGTGATGTAAGTTTACTATGATAATTAAACTATACCTACATTTATTTCAGTGTGGTGGTCAGTTCGTTCCCATAATATCTATATAATCATTGTTATAGTTGTTCCCACGTCTGTGTGTCTAACTGTCGTCACTTGTACGTGCGGGCACGTGAGTGGATAGATATATACTAATATACCTAATTTTTTATAGACTGTCTGACTCCTCTGGATCTGTTGTAGAAGATAGGCGGAGAGAGAGATTCTCGATTTTCCGGGACAGCCTCTATAAATTTCTACCATCTCACACGTGGAACTCTATTTCTATTATCACATCTCACTGTGGCTATCACTCATTCTAACCTATTCAGAAGGGACCAACGCAAGTCTTAATTTCCCTATCAAAAATCTACGACAGAATGGTTGGCTCGTCTAACGGGATTTTGAACTTTTGAACAGGAAAACGAGACGACAGAATAGTGGCTCGTTTTTCCGGGAATTGAACTCTAGTCCTGAGTAACTACGTATATCAGCTCGTTTGCAGGATTAATTTTCTTTATTCTGATATAGAGTAAGAGTGTGATGTCTTGTGAGTTTTGTACCTTTTAAAATAATTTATCCCCTAGACGTATCGATCAGTTTATGGGCGTGCTGACCACACAATTAATAATTGTTTTTCCACAGCATTTTGAGCATTATACATTTGAGTTGCAGGTTGATTTTGTCGGAACATATGTTATTACTGATTTTGTAATACTAAACGCTGGTAAAGTTTGTGAGTGTATAACATTCACAGGGTTCTGAAGAAGTAGGTGTTTGAGCTAAGCTAAGGAGCGCGATCAGACTATACGTCCTGAAATTGCCTCCCTAACCCTAACTGTCTTCAGGGGGTGAACTTGATAGTGGATAAAAAATTAAGGGAATTTTTTTTTCCTCCTAAATTTTTGCAATAATTATTTTGTTTTCACTGTAGCAAGTTATTTTTCAGTGAGTAATCTTAACTACCATTTATTTGGCGTAGTCGTCTGCACTAGGTGCTCTATTAATTTGGAGGAGGTATCCCAGGTTATAGTATATCATCTTTTGCTTTGGTATTTTCTCGCAAGTGGTAGGAACCAGTGTATCCTTTTCCTTATTTCTTTCTTGTCTAAGTCTCAGTCACTGATTTACTATGGCAGAAAGGGCGAAGCTTGGGAAACTCCTCAGGGACGAGGCAAGAGAAGAAGGTTTGGAAGGAGAAGAAGCGAAAGCTTTTGTCACAGACGAACTTGAGAGATATGATGCGGAGAGGAAAGCAGCCGAAGCTAGAGAACAGAAGAAGATGGACGAGGAAATGGCAATCCGCAGGGCAAACGAATGAGAGAAGGAGAGACAGCATGAGGAAAGAGAGAAGGAGAGACAGCATGAGGAAAGAGAGAAGGAGAGGAGAGACAGCATGAGAAGGAGAGGGAGGAGAGACAGCAGGAGAAGGAGAGGGAGGAGAGACAGCAGGAGCTGGCACTTAAAGCTCTAGAATTCCAAAGTCGTGGGACTGCCTCTACCTCCAGCAATGGAGAGTCTTCTCCTCATTCTTCCTTAACTGATCCTTCTAACACACAATCTACTCATCTCACCGCTATGTCTTTCGCGCTAGAATCTTTCCCTTGTCCTAATGAGAAGATTGACACGTATCTAGAAAAATTTGAGAAAATTGCAACTCTGTACGGTTTAGAGAGGTCGCGTTGGAATATGAAGCTTTCTCAGGCGTTGAAAAGCAGTGCGTATGATGTTTACGCCAAACTGGAAAGCAGCCAACAAGACAAATATGATGTGTTGAAGAAAGCGTTACTGGAGCGCTTTGAAATGAATGCTCGCAAATTTTTGCAACTGTTTCGCAACAGCAGGAAGGAGAGCTCTGAAACTTTCCAGCAGTTTGCATCTCGTTTGAAGGGATACTTGACAAAGTGCCTTGAGCTTTCACAAATCCCGTCTACCTATGAAAGTCTGGAGGAATTTGTTTTAACAGAACAAATAAAGAACACTTTGTCTGCTGATACCCGGAGATTTCTAGCTGAGCAGGGGGCAGAAAAGCTCGAAGACATCTTAGAAAAGTCTGAGCGATATCACAATGCGCTGGCTGAACTACCCATCGGATGCTTATTAACAGTCTCGCAAGGCGGAATTATTGACAGTGATTCCCAACCTGTTGGGGATACACCCTCAACGCGAGGTACTGTTACATTGAACGGTTCTCAAACTTTTTGTTTATTTGACACGGGGCTTTCTTATGATTGCATTGTTGCCAGACACCTGGTTAAACCCGGTCAAGAGACAGGAGAGACCGTCGAACTTTGTGGAGTCTCTAAGAGTGATGCACCTACCGCGCTTCCCATCGCACTGGTGGAGATCCACTCTGATTTTGTCAGAGGCGAGATCAAAGCGGCTGTTATAGATGACCCCATCTACCCAGTCATACTTGGCGGTAGATACGTGTGTATAGGAAACCGGAAGAGCCGATTGTGGCAGCAGTAACTACAAGAGGGCAAACCATGAAGGAACGGGAGCCTGCGCCTAATTTGTTACCTATGGAACTTAAAGAAGCGCAACAAAAGGACCCTACTTTGGCACCCTGCTTTAGGAAACTGCCCATGGCTAAGGAACCCAGACAACACGGGGACATTTTTTCTAAGGATGGCGTACTTTATCGCAGAACGGGCAAGCCTGACCAAGGTTACAACCAGCTCCTAGTACCGAAACAGTACAGAAGCCAAATCCTAGAAATGGGGCACTCTCTTCCCTTCAGCGGAAATATGGGACAGAACGCCACAAACCAACGGATAACCACTCATTATTGGTGGCCAGGAGTAAATACTGATATTATCAGGTATGTCAAATCCTGTGCCCAGTGCCAACGTGTACCACCCAAGCAACGGGCACCTCCAGTCTCTTTGGATGAAATGCCAATAGTGGGAACACCATTCGAACGGGTCGTGATCGACATTTTAGGACCCTTTGAAAGGACTAAAAGAAGGAACAGGTTCATCCTGACCTTAGTCGACACATGCACTTTATGGGCAGAAGCTATCCCGCTAACAAGCGCAGATGCTAAGCATGTCGCAGAAGCCCACGTGCAGATTTTCACTCGGTTGGGATTCCCTCAGCAAGTGTTGACTGATAACGGATCTCCATACCGAAACCTGTTGATGGATGAGATCGTTAAGATCTTGAAGGACCAGCACATCTACACTAAGCCTTACACTCTGGCCAGAAATGGGCAAGTAGAACGTGTTAACGAAAACCTCAACATGATGTTAAGTAAACTGGCACAAGTGAAACCTGAAGATTGGAATTGTTGCATTCCGGCAGCTTTATTTGGCTACAGAGAATCTCCTCATACTTCCACAGGATTTCCGCCAGCTACGCTTTTATTCGACAGACCCATTAAGGGCCCGCTTGAAGCCTTACTTTGGTCGCTGACAGACCAGAAGGCTGATGAGACAGTTGTCTCAGCAAGTAAATATGTGTCGGATTTAAAGGATCGGTTGAAACTAGGATGGGACCTAGCAACGACCAACTTTAAGCGAGCACGCACAAAGCACGCTAACCGATACAGGAAAGTCGCGAAAGAGAGATAATTGGAAGCAAGCTACGGATATAGGAAATTTATTTCCATAACGTAGACATGGAGTGATTCCATATCTTAAAAGGGGACGTTCTGTCACAGAGGTTTTATGATCATTAAATTGCCTATATCCTCTTCTTTTTCTTTCACCCGTATCCTCTATTTTATTATCACTCTTTACCTTTTTCCTGTATTTTTCGCATCCATTCGTTTGCGAGAAATATTTTCTTCCCCATTCTCAACTTTACCGTTTTCTTTCTTATACTGGTAAACGCATTTATGACATAACGTATCAGTCTCTACACTAGACGGGAGAGCGTTAAAATGCATTCTATTGCATTAGATGTCAGTGGACGATAGAACGTGTGAATACTCGTCTGGGCAGACAGAGATAGCAGACATGCGTCTGTATTTTTCTCATGTCACGGGCGTTTCGTCAGGCTAGTTCCCGGTTAGGTGTCATACCGTCTAGCATTTTCACCTGACACGAACGTTTCTCTCGGAGTGAAGTATGATATGACACTCACGCAGCGCTCAGGAATGAGACATATAGTCTGGGTTTTTCCATGACACTCACGCTTCTCGGTCAGTTTGTTAACGTAGGTGTGAAGACGCACCGGTGGCACTTACGGCATGCGTCTAAGTTACGTAAGTGTTAGGAAAGACGAGAGATTGCGTGGTTTTGGAAATAGGGCACATTCTTTGTGTGTGTTTCATATATCTTAAACGAGAGTTTGAGACTTAATTCACTCAGTAACTTCGCAGTCAAGACTAGAACAAGCCTTCGTTCGATTCCTAAGAATCTCTGTTAATAGAGGTGGCATTTAGTTGGTCGAAGTGGTTTAAGTTCTTGTAGTTCTGTGTTGAGGTAAATATTATATATATATTATATCTAGTACTTTTCGAAGTGTTCAAAGTGTTAGATCGCTTATTTTATTTCCCGAGTTCTTTTGTGCAGAGTGAATAATTTATAAGTCTGTTATATTCTCTAGCGGATGAGTTACAGTGGAAAACAGAATAGATTATAATTTTTAGCTTACACTCAGTCGGCTATTAATGAATTTAATTTAACTGTTAAATAATCAGACGAGAATAATATTTCTAAACTAACTTATAAATGCTAGATGCCTCATGAGTGTTGACGGAATACGTATGTATTCCTAATTCATGAGGATTGATGATTTTATGAATATATCTTATTCAACGGGAAGTTTTAAATGATAAGTCAAGCTGTACGCTTGCATTTATTTTGAAAACGTAAGTTATATTGAGTACATAATATGTAACATATTTCATATGTGGTTTTTCTTTATTCAGTGAATACTGGGGTAACCCAAACTTTGCCGGGGTTTTGTACAGAGACACACCTAATAACTGCTTATACTGAGCCTTTGAGCCAGTGCATATTTATACACTAACTCTAATGTACATGCTGCCTTGTGGCGAGAAAAATTACAGAAATCAAAAACATTAACTTTCCGACATTGTTGACAAGTGTGTGGTGAACCAAGATTATTTGTTGAGAGAAGTTGTCCACCGGTCATCTTCCTAATTAAGGGAAACCTCGTGTTCTGACATTGTGTGCTCGTTTAAGACTAATTCTTACCTCGTGAGTCAAGTGACACTAACTTTAGTCTGAAATAACTATCGCATGAAGCAGACGCTCCCCAGATCCATTTTCATGAAACCAACAAACAAATCTGCAGAGCTGGGATCTGTTTCATTAAACGACAGTAACAGATAAAAAGTGTGAGTGTCCCAAAGTTTGCGCCAGACGGCGAACCACAGCACGATTGTAAGTATATCAGGGCCCTGATGAAAGAACCGAGTGAAAGTAGACTGAAGGATGTTCTCTGTTTGAGTCACCCACGTTGTAACTTCCGTTATGCAAGTTATTGCTAACAATATTTACCCTTAGAAAAACAGAGTATCAAGTCTGTCCATATCTTAAAAGGGGGAAACCATAGACTCAATCAAATGCATCTGTAAATCCTTGGGGTTATATATATATAGATACAGGGGAGGACCATACAAACGGGTCTATCACTATTGTAGCATTCCTTGATTTTTTATGACTATGTGTATGCTTTGTGATGTATTTTATATGTTGTGATGTAAGTTTACTATGATAATTAAACTATACCTACATTTATTTCAGTGTGGTGGTCAGTTCGTTCCCATAATATCTATATAATCATTGTTATAGTTGTTCCCACGTCTGTGTGTCTAACTGTCGTCCCTTGTACGTGCGGGCACGTGAGTGGATAGATATATACTAATATACCTAATTTTTTATAGACTGTCTGACTCCTCTGGATCTGTTGTAGAAGATAGGCGGAGAGAGAGATTCTCGATTTTCCGGGACAGCCTCTATAAATTTCTACCATCTCACACGTGGAACTCTATTTCTATTATCACATCTCACTGTGGCTATCACTCATTCTAACCTATTCAGACCTATTCAGTCTTAATTTCCCTATCAAAAATCTACGACAGACACACAAACGTGAAAAAACTATGGTTAATTGGGTATGGGTCTGACCAACACACAAAGTTCAGTTTTCTTTGTTGTTTATTATCAATAAACTTGACAACACCAAATATTTAAAGAGAAATCAAATAAATCAGAATTACATACATAGGAAAATAACCGAATACGTGTGCCCTCCCCGTATTGAGAAGAAAAGAACGCAACAAGTTAATAACCCCAAAGGTCAAAGGTTAGCACTATGTTACAGCATAGACAGTAAAGAAAAGAACGAAGTTCCTACTAAATACTACTCAGTATGTAAACAATATTTAAACAAAACCAAAGATGATACAGGTTCTGTAACTAAGAAAATATTCACTCTCTCTGTCTGACATACAGTGGCCACTCAATCACGTTTACCTAATCTGGGTGATATATCCCTTGGACATACAAATATCCTGAATATAAACATCCAGTGTTTTATCTTCCAAATTGGCCCCAGTCCCTCCTCTATAACAAATAAGATTTTATGAGGGGGGACGCCAAATTTGGTGGTTGATTCCTGGATGGACAAATATCACCTCGAATAGTTAGTGTAGAAAAAACCGCGATCTGTGTTCACAGTAAACAGTAGAAAATACTTCCAGTATTTGGAGACATCTGGTTGCTAAAACTGTTACAATTTATAAATGATGATGACGGTAAATTCCATCGGCTGGCTCTGTGGTGAGTGCCGATTTTGAAACAGCGTAACTCTTCTGGATAAAATCCACTTGGATACGACTGTCAAAAGTCGGGAGAACTGTTATATCTTTCACAACCCAGTGGGCTGATAAAATTGAACAAATGAATTCTGAGTTATAAAAAAAGTCCAGTTAAATTTACCATTTAAAATGTCAATTAGTCTCTTTGGCCAATCCTGTTCACAAATGAACTTGGGGACGTGTAAGCCAAGAAAAAGACAACATTAATCCAATCAGTAAATGAAGAGAAAGGACCAAAATAGACCGCTGGTCGCCCTTGATCAGGTCTGCTTAAGAATAGAGAAACATTATGAAAAAATGCTACTATCATATCTCTACATATATATACACGGAAGGGGACAAGACGATCTCTTATCCTCTCCGTCAGTCCTCATCTCATCTCATAATCGGAACCTCTTCTACCCCATAAAACGAAGTGTAGAGGTGACCCAAAGAACACAAGGCTCCTGGGCAAAACATGTAATCAAAATGTTTGGCAAACAGGTGATTAGCCCATTGTGCCCTGATTAAAGTTAAAAGGCACACGGTGTCTCTAGCTTATCCTATCGCGCGTCGCTTAGCGAGTGCAGGTTTGGTTGAGGTATGCAGCCTTTCCCCTCCTGCTCTGGTCAACGATCAGCGCACAATGTCAATTATTATTTAATTATCCCTACGAGCACTTAACAAATATCGCCTGTCCTTAATAGCTGTTAGATTGTCGGCGTCTGTTTGTTTAGTCGTATGATATTAAACACTAGTCACTTATATAATCACAAAAAATGAAATATAACGTGAATTCTATGGTCCACTATCAGTCGCGCCTATCATATTAATTCAGTCAGCTAAACCGTATCTTCTTATGTGAGAAAGCGGGTGATGGAAATTACATTAAACTCAACAACTGGCAAGAAATATCTACTAGTTTTAACGCTAGGAAATCACAGTGAATTATAATGGTAAAACAACACATTTTAACACTTAAGCACACATTTCTATTACCAGAAAATCCGAATGAAATCCCCACGAAGGCTATTAACACACCTTCCACAATGGTTCTACACTACGTGTTTAGACTATCCGAAAAATTCTGAGCGACAACAGATAACTGGTTTGGGAAGCCACAGTTTATATACATTATTGTTATCTGCTCTCCAGAGGATGCTAATTTCCACACCACCGTGCACAGTAGAGAAATCAGAAAACTACGTTCCCCAGATAAAAGGTTTTCACGGTCGCTCTGTCGGCCGTTGCTAATCGACAACAGAGACTTAAACCGTGTAACTGGTTTCTTTAGATTTAGCCCGCTTCTGGAGATCACAGAGTTATCTCTCCCTGTATGTACGAACATCAAAGGGTACTCAGGGAAAATATTTTGCCCGAGCGTCTCACTTCAAAGGTCCGGTGTTATCCCACGTGCACCTGTCTGATATCCGATGATTGACAGATCAGCTCGCGTGAGAAACTCAGGTAAACAAACCAGGTTCGCTCCCTGTTATGACTGGCAGGTCGCGAAAGAGGGTAAACAACTTCGTTGGTTTACGTTTCATGAAAAAGAGTCATGGATTAAAGTTGAGTAATGCAGGCAGAGAAATGCTTGACTTTTACTAGCAAATCATAGAACGCTAACGGGATTACAGTGCTGTCAGATACTGTAGGCTATATTTCCATTATACGTCACAGTAAACCACTTCACATGCCTCGGGTCTACCATCAATGACAAACTGTCACTGGACACAGAAATTGACAGCCGCATTCGCAAAGCTGCAGCTACCTTTGCCCGCCTCACATCGCGTGTTTGGGAAAACTCCAAACTCACAACGAAGACCAAAGCCTCGGTATATAACGCCTGCGTCACCAGCACACTTCTATATGGCAACGAGACATGAACAACCTATGCTAAGCAAGAAAGAAGACTCAATACCTTCCATCTACGGTATCTACGCCACATCCTCGGCATTTCGTGGAAAGATTAAGAGACAAATGTCCAGGTGTTGTCACGTGCTGGCCTTCAAAGCATGTATACACTGCTTAGATAACACAGACTTCGCTGGCTTGGCCATGTCCGCCGCATGGAAGATGGTTGCATCCAGAAAGATATCTTTTATGGACAACACAAGAACAGTTGGGCGACCGCAGCTGAGATTCAAAGATGTGTGCAAGAGAGACATGAGGGCAGTGGACATAAATCCAGCAACCCGGGAGGATGAAGCTGCCGATCACACCAAGTGGCGATGCTATTTACGGTCCCACCTCAGACTGGGCGAAAAGAAGCTCACACAACAAGCAGAAGAGAGGAGAAAACGTCGAAAGGACAATAAGCAGCTGAAGGCTGTCACCTCAGGGGCGCATACCCATGGTCAGTTATGACTGAAGGGGCTATTATTAGTATTAGATGTTTTGGTATGTCTGTAAAACACACACACACACACACACACACTGATCACTTGATGCCACTTGCCAGTATTAATACACGCCAACTCATAGGCGTATGACGGTAAGAATCATTTGCATAATTTTTCTCTATCAAATCTGAAAACAGATGGCTTATACTTATTACATTTTAAAGCAGGGGAAAAAATTTAGTAAAATGGCATTCAATGACTGATATTCAATTGTCAGACAAGGTTGTGTGCTGTCCCCCTGCCTATTTAATTTATACACCGAAAAAATTTTCAAACAAATACAGGAAATACCAGGACTGAACATCAGTGGAAGGTCGATAAACAACCTTAGATATGCAGATGATGCCGTGTTGTTAGCTGAAAGCGAACAGGAGTTACAAGAACTAGTGAAGCAAGTGAACAGTATAAGTCATGAATATGGACTCGACATTAATATTGAGAAAACAAAAACTATGATAATTAGCAAAACAGACGATAAACCCACATTAAAGATAAGCGTAAATGGGAAAACCCTGGAACAAGTCAAGAGCTACGTATATCTTGGTCATATAATAACAGAAGATGGCAGATGTGAAACAGAAATCAAGAAGAGAATAGGAATGGCCAAAGCTACATTCAACAACATGAAACATATACTGACATCCAAACAGTTATCTCACAAATTAAAACTAAGAATCATAAAATGTTATATATATTCTGCATTTCTGTATGGTGCAGAAACATGGACGATGAATAAGCATTTGGAAGAAAGAATTGAGGCTCTTGAAATGTGGATATATAGAAGAATGGGGCGTAACTCATGGAAAGAGATGAAAACAAATAAGGAGGTCCTAGAAAATCTAGGTATGAAAAGAGAACTAATGAGGGAGGTCAAAGTTCGGCAGCTAAAATACTTTGGCCACATAAAAAGGCATAACACCTTGCAGAAGACCATAACAGAAGGGAGAGTTGAAGGCAAACGTGCAAGGGGAAGACAGCGCTATAAGTGGGAAGATAACATCAAAAGATGGACAGGAAAGAGTCTATCAGAGTGCACCACCAAGACAAGAGACAGAAGACGTTAGAGATCCATTACAGCCAACCTTCGTTGTGGAGATGGCAACTGATGATGATGATGATTCAATTGTGTGCGTGGATTTACATCCCTTTAAAAAATGGAAGGCAAAGATTAAAATTAAGTTTCAAAACGTGTATTATATATTATATCCCTTTACAGGAAGTAACCATAAATTAAAATTCTTTTTCAATTCACAAATACTTAAAGTAACTTTGTTCCGAATCTATAAAATGAGTCTGTGGAATATATTTACAGTATTCTAAACATGATGCAGATGCTGAATGATTAAGACGCTGGCTTCACTTCATTTCCATGCCCTTCCTTTATTCCCCCCCCTTCCCCCCCCCCCCCCCCCATCCCCCCGAAAAAATAACTATTAGTTCTGACAGGTATACTTGCTCATTAGTACACTATTGTCTTTCTTGACTATCTTCCAAAGATGGGGAATTTCTATGACCTAAAGCGTCGAAACAAAACATGTTCAGAAGCCTAGGCACGATACATACAGCATTTTAATGGTGAACAATATTTAGAGCAGTACATTAATAATGTTACTGAGTGTGAATGTGGAGGTTAATATATATATATTTATCTTACACTGTTAATAATATTATTATTGCTGCAGATCTTAAAATAAAAATAAAAGACAATGAAAGCATGATCGTGAAAATAAATGCCAGGAATACACAACGAATCAAAACTGAAGAGGAAAATTAGAGGGAATTTTTTTCTGTTAATATATAAAACAGCATATTATTATTATAAGAGGGTTGAACAGAACTGACGCACCAATGCAACTATTCAACACAATGGAAATAAAGATGACAAAATTAGTCTGTGAACAGTGAAAGCTTCAATGGTGCTCACTTCACTAATAATATATGGAGATCAGAGTCACAGGAAAAGGAAACTACACTAGAAATTTTCAGACGATAGCTTTTCCCTTCTTAATGGATTTGAGACATGGCCAAAAAGCACTAAAAATAAAATGGAAGATTCTTTGAACAATGGATCACAAGAATCCTTCATATTGTAATAGGGAGTTCGTGTGTCAGAAATCAGGTTTCAAAAATTTCCATAAGGAAAACTAACGGACTACAAATTTAAATCAAAGGGCGAAAATCTATTGACTTATAAAATTATAAACAAAGGGCGATAATCCACAGTAGGCATTAACTACAGTGTTTTTACGCCCCTTGAGGGATAAAGTGCTGGCATAAGTGTGGTGTTTTGTTTTTTAAGTGAGTTCGACTACGCGTTAGTAAATTGCACGCACGGGAAATTTATATTTCGAGTGAACTGTTTTGTTCTAGAACGCTCGGGAAACAGTTGTAATATTAAATAGTGGTACAAAATATAGTCAGTCAGATTTTGAAGCGCGTTAGCGTAGGTTCAGTATAATGGGGCTCTCTCCCAAGTTTGTAATATTTTAGAAGTGGCAAGTGCAATTAAGAGGTACGATCAGGCGATAATACCAAAAGTTTGGTATGCTTCTGTGGTGACAGAAATCTGAAAATATCGCCTAGCCGCTCAATCACTTGGTACGCCACAATGACAGTCTTTGTAAATTATTCTGAGGACAGATTGACAGTGTTGCCATTTCAAGAATGTGTGAATTTACAAGACCGTCAAGTATGTTGATTGTTACCAACATTGATAAACATGACAAGAACGATAGACAGCAGCTAGCCATGAGAAGTAGGAAAGAATAGACTTTGGCTAAAATTATCATAACTGGATGTATGCCAGTCTCACCAAGATACGCCAAGCAGAGTACAGAAGAAATAGGAGACCGGAGAAGAAGAATTATTCAAAATGTTAGAGAGACAAACGATTTCACACAAATGAAGAATTTTGATGACAGCAGAAAAATATTGACAGCAGTAGCTTTTTCCCAAGTCATGACCATCACAGCAAAATAGAGACGGCTTGAATTACTGAAGCAGTGGGACTGAGAGAGAGAGCAAGACACTGTATAAACAAATAAATTGAAACTTGTGGCTGTACCATACTGCCAACCTTAGATGAAGGTTGGGCCCATCATATCATCTTCGCCACCTTATTGTGTAAATAAAGTTTTCACCGTTATTTACTACTGTTGTCCGGGTCAAGTCCTTCACCAACTCATGACATCATTCACCAGTTGTTGTCTGTTGTGAACTGTGGTCATGCACTGAGAGAAAGCGGCCTGCTGATAGGGTAGTGATACGAACCAACTATACATCATCATCATTATCAGAGTGTATGCCAACGGGCACAATATTTAAAAGGAACAAAAAAGTATACAGTGCAAAAATCACTGTGCACAATCATAAATGAATTTTTTAAATAAGAAAATGGAAGTGGCCAGGGCATGTATTAAGAATGCATAAAAACAACTACAAAAGCAGTAACATTTAAACATTAGTCCCACTGACGATCAGGGATGGAATCTAAGCAGTGTGCTCAAAAGACATTTAACCTACAAAAGAATGTTTGCTAAAGCAATTTATGTTATTGTCGTAAATACTTTAGATTGTTTTTTTTTTTTTCTGACATATCAAACATACAATTTTTATGTTAAAGAACTTCAAACTGGGAGATTAGTTCCATTAACTATTTATCTTTGGAACATCGATTAGCTGATGTTTAGCTTTACCCAGTATACCAAATCACTGTTTACTGGTGTTTACCCTTCAGTCTCATTTATTTATTGATATTTTAAGCATGTAATTATTATGTGGCCTTTTTAATGCTTACATATAATGTATTATACAAATTTCTGTATCTGACTGAAGTCTAAATAATAGAATGATTCAAGGCTGAATTTAAATTATCACTGTCCCTGAAGGGTGCAGCTAAAAAACTAAAACTCAGCCGTGCTGTCATCACAGCACAATATCATAAATGAACTATGCGCATAGCCATTAATAAAAGATAGGGTGGCTTTAAGTCTCATCAACCATAGAAAAGCACTGCATTGTCAAATTTCTTGTTAAAGACAAAGTGATGCCTGCAGGAATTCTGCACAGCTTAATGTGCAGGATGGAGAAGAAATCTGCCAAAATTAATGATTGGTGTTTTCCAAAAGTACCATCAGCGCACTGCAGGAGTGAATCATGAAAGGTTTGGTTTGGCTTTAAGGTATTCAACATTGCATACGGACTACTCCATCAGTGTTTTGATCTCTTCCCTTAGATCACGCAAGGAGGATCTCAGCACAGTGCACGAACTCCGTATACCGACGAGAATCTCAATGTGTGTATATATTAGGAATCACACATTCTATAAACATTTTTACGGTGGGTAATCATTAAAGGACCCACAGCTAGCTAAGCACCCCAATAAAAATACCTCATAGGTCATGGTCATTTATCAAGACTATACACAACTATGGAATACAGGACCCTGAAATGTAGACTCAATCACCTATTTAACTTTCCTATTGATAAGTCTGTTCAAACATGTGAACATTACTTGGTGCATTACCAGGACTGTAAAGAGATTGTGCCATGATTTGTGCGATGAAGAGCGTCTGACTGGTTACAGTGCTGGTCTCTCAAGGCAAAAATGCAGGGTTGGAACCACGGTACCGACACACTCCTGTCTACCCAGCTGTAAATGAGTGCCAGACTATGAGTTAGGGAAGAAAAAGGCAGCGTGGAAGGGAATTGGTCACCCCACCACTCGATGCTGGACCTAGCATGGTGAAGTCTCTAACACTTCACTCACCTACGGCAGTATCTGCTACAGGACTACCGGTACCTTTACCTTTTATTGGTAAGTATAAGCCACAAGGTTGAAATACCTGTGTTTCATAGATCACACAGGTAGATGGGAAAAACAAAGGATAGCATTGACCGGTTTAATTTACAGATGGGTGAACACAGAAATAAAATATGAAGGAAGCGCGTGGCCCAACAACACTGATAAATGTTCGCAGTATAAGGCATTATGAGTAACAACATTATATTGCGTTCCGATAAGTGACACTATGGTGTGAGGGCAAGGCGTAGTCTGATGGGGCGCTCATGTGGATGTTGGCAGATAATTGGTGGATTGGGTGTCATCCCGGACAATCCCCGAGCTTTCTCACTGTTAAGATATTGTCCGCCCGTTCGTTTATCTCAGTGCATTAAAAGAGTTTGTCTGCAATTGATATATGTATACTGTCACTCTTCCATGATGTGTCTATATGAATGTTAGATCACTTGTATACAACAAAAGTGTCACGCGAATGTTTTATTCGTGGGTATGCAAAAATCGCACTGTATCGTCCCTGTATTATAAATGCAGTGTTCTCTCACAAGGAATAGCGAATTAGTAATATCACAGATAGGCCCAACAGCTCAAAGATAACCAGGTAGGAAGCCAATGCTGGTCCGGTAAAATAACAACAAAGTTTATTGAAAACTCATGATCAATGAGACATGATGAGCCGTCATTAGTTAATGTCATTCTGTCTATTCGTAACATAGTTTTATACTCCTTGACGGTAATACATTGTTGCTTCTCAGTCCCAATCCATCTATACATCTCTATGTATTGATTATATCCGTGCCCTTCTCCCGTAATTTCTTTTCAAACTCATATAACTTCATTAACATGAATTCCCCAAAGTCAGCACACAATAGCGACAGAGCAGGATCTTTATGACTCCGATTTTTACGGTGTATAGACCTGCCCGTCTACAAAATGTATAAGCATCAAATTATACATTATTAACAGTACTCATACTGTTATGCATTCCTATTCATGGCACGAATCAATATACCCTTTTTCCACGGGTTTTCAAGCAAACCAGCAAACACAAGGCTGTTTCCGTCTTGTTTATTTCTTGGGGTCCATTTTTTTGTGTGTTTTTTTTTACGTCATTGTTTCAACACACAAAACTCCTACGTCATCTTTTTTTACTGCGTGCATAAATAATGCACCTAAGTGTATTATTCACATATCTTCAAATATTTTCACCAAACTCAACTCAGCGCTCTTTGATGCGCAACAACAGAAATGTTGTAAAAAACCATACGCAACAATTACCCCCTACCACCGTTAAGAAAAAAGACACGTAGTTTCTTTTTTCTTCAAAAATGTACCACTTAAGGTAATTTAAAAAAAAAAAACAACATAGTACTATCCCAAGTCTCAGTAAGTCTAAGTCAGCTAATGTCTCATAACATAATCAGTCAGTCGTCGATGAGATGAAACGGTGATAAACAAGTCATATAATCTACTGCCTTATGAATAAAATCCAAGTAGGAAGTAATAATATTACTAAATTAAAACAAATTACGCGAAATCAACACCGCCCTCTATTACCTCTAGTATCAATAATACTAGAACTAAAACTTATATAATATGGTTACATCTAATAGGATTATCTACCCATAGGAAAATGATTGCAATAATGTGTACCTCACCAATAAAGAGTACACTGCAAATCCCATACATGTTTATTCCTAATCCAACCCCAAAAAATAGCAAATACATGCATAAATTGGTCCCAAATTACCTATTTCAATGCCCCTAGGAACCTCTATAATATACACGCAAAAATTCATTGCTATAGAATATCATTGCCGTACAGTCATATTATAGTACACTGTATGTGCCCCTTACCCCATAAACACCAAATTGTGTTCCGGATAAAACTAATAAAAATTCAATGTCCCAATTACATCACCACTACTGTTGACCATGGACTAACTGTTATTAAAAACGTGTGTACTGTCTTCCTGAGGGCACCTCGACAGTGCGTCTGTCACCACATTGTCGGACCCTCGAATTGCTTGAATAGTATAATTATTCGGCTGCATCAGAATCGAATAACGGGCTGCTCGGGCGCATTTATGGTTCTTCGTCTTTAAATACGCCAAAGCCTTCTGATCTGACTGTATTACGAAAGGTACACCTAACAGATACTTCTCTAATTTGGTTACTGCCCAGACCACAGCGAGAAGTTCCTTTTCCAACACCGAATAATTCATTTCCGCCTTGTTTAACTTTCTCGAAATGTACGTGATCGGATGCAGATGTCCATCAAATTGTTGAAGCAACACAGCACCAACGCCCTTGGACGAAGCGTCTGTTCGAAGAGTATAAAGATTATTAAGCCTGGGTAGTTTTAAAATCGGTGGGGATGAAAACAAATCTTTAATTTTAAGAAAAGCAGCATTGCATTCTGGAGTCCACCTAATTACATTAGGAGCCCCTTTCCTAAGTAGAGTGGACAGATCTGATGTAATTGAAGATAAGTTAGGAATAAATTTACCATAATATTGCACTAGTCCTAACACACTACGGACACTGGCCACCATGTTAAGATATTGTCCGCCCGTTCGTTTATCCCAGTGTATTAAAAGAGTTTGTCTGCAATTGATATATGTATACTGTCACTCTTCCATGATGTGTCTATATGAATGTTAGATCACTTGTATACAACAAAAGTGTCACGTGAATGTTTTATTCGTGGGTATGCAAAAATCGCACTGTATCGTCCCTGTATTATAAATGCAGTGTTCTCTCACAAGGAATAGCGAATTAGTAATATCACAGATAGGCCCAACAGCTCAAAGATAACCATGTAGGAAGCCAATACTGGTCCGGTAACATAACAACAAAGTTTATTGAAAACTCATGATCAATGAGACATGATGAGCCGTCATTAGTTAATGTCATTCTGTCTATTCGTAACCTAGTTTTATACTCCTTGACGGTAATACATTGTTGCTTCTCAGTCCCAATCCATCTATACATCTCTATGTATTGATTGTATCCGTGCCCTTCTCCCGTAATTTCTTTTCAAACTCATATAACTTCATTAACATGAATTCCCCAAAGTCAGCACACAATAGCGACAGAGCAGGATCTTTATGACTCCGATTTTTACGGTGTATAGACCTGCCCGTCTACAAAATGTATAAGCATCAAATTATACATTATTAACAGTACTCATCCTGTTATGCATTCCTATTCATGGCACGAATCAATATACCCTTTTTCCACGGGTTTTCAAGCAAACCAGCAAACACAAGGCTGTTCCCGTCTTGTTTATTTCTTGGGGTCCATGTTTTTTTTTTTTTTTTACGTCATTGTTTCAACACACAAAACTCCTACGTCATCTTTTTTTACTGCGTGCATAAATAATGCACCTAAGTGTATTATTCACATATCTTCAAATATTTTCACCAAACTCAACTCAGCGCTCTTTGATGCGCAACAACAGAAATGTTGTAAAAAACCATACGCAACACTCACCCCTTTTCACCTTGTTAACAACAGGGCAGTTATGAGAGACTTTACTTTTTTTTTTTTTAATTCGTTTTTTATTTTTATTTTTTGGTTGTTTATTTTTATTTGGAAAGGGGAGAGCATACATTCACACAATTTTACAATTTTGATTTACTATATTAGGACTGAGTAGAAATTAGGACTGAGTAGGGGGGGGGGGGGGGGGGGGGGGGGGGGGGGAGAGAGAGGAGAGAAGATACTTTTCTTAAATATCGGAAATCAGATTTTACTATTTTGAATTTACTACGCCATATATCCTAATTATAACCTATCAAGGGTTGAAAGGGATACTTTGTCTTTAAAAAAAAAAAAATTTCTGGAGTCATTTGAACAGGGTATAGCTGTTGATAGTGAATAGTTTGTATCTGAAGAATATTTACCACATCTTTTTATTGGAGTTGGGTAGTATACATTATTTTTGCAAAATTATCGTTTAGTTGTCTTAAACATGAATAAAATCGCCCGTGCTTCGCACGCGGCTACAGATTTTCTGTCTGTTGCATCCTGGCTTTTCTTTCTCTCAATTCCATGAATGTTTTCTATCATTTCAGGGAAACGATGTTGCTTCCAAATAAAAGCTTGTGTGCAGGATAGATGAGTTTAATTGTTGATATTACATTTATTGGAACTGCTGTCACCTTTGTTGTGGTTGATTCTACATATGTTTGACTTGTTTAAATACTCATATGTAAAGATTATTAAAATTAATCAATCAGCAGGTAGATGAGATTATTAAAAAATAAAAAAAATCATCAAAGAAAAGGTGATGAGCAAGGTTGCCACTCAAATTCTAGAGATAAACCCAGATTTTCTTTTTTTTTTAAACCCAGAAATACCCAGATTATTTTACGCCTCAAATACACGGGATAGACGATGCTGTTGATGATTGTTACATGTTTGCAAGCATTTGGGTTTGGATCCGGCTCAAATGATTGCACCATGGAATACCTCAAATGAATATGTATATATTAACGACATGGTCTGCATATCTCTATGCATGACGCGTATGACTTGGAAACTCATTCGACTTGTGGGCTTCGGCCCCAACGGCAGCGTTTGGAATGTGTGGCCTAGCCACTATGGAATGTGTGGCCTAGCCACTATGGTATGTGTGGTATAACCACTTTGGAAAATGTGGCATAGCCACTGAATTTATATGTGTGGCTGGTAAGCCAACTTAGCAGTGTATTCGTGGAGCAAACGTAAGTCGTGTCGTTCTTAACGCAGTTTGAATATATATGGCTGATTAGCCTGGCGTTGTATGACAAATGAACATTAGAAACTAGCGGCATGAGTAAGTCTAGTATAAAGGAATATTATGTAGCTAGCAGCAGGAGTAAGTCTAGTACAAAGGAATATTATACGACTAGCAGCAGGAGTAAGTCTAGTGTAAAAAGGATATTGTAAAACTAGCAGTAGGAGTAAGTCTAGTGTAAAAAGGATATTATAAAACTAGCAGTAGGAGTAAGTCTAGTTAGCATATGAACCATGCCAAAGAATGTTGGCTGGAAAAAGGAACTGACCGCTAAGCAGAACTGTATATTATTGAACATGTGATTTTAATGGGGAATAAGAACTTTTGCGACACGTACATTAACTGTGATTGTGAACTATGTCGTTACGTAGTTGTGACTTCTCATGGAAAAGAGAATATTAATTAAATGTTTGAGTCGTCGAATCCTGGTCTTATTCAATGACGTATTCTGAGTTCAGTTATATACTGTTTTATTCAACAATAATGACCAGTGACATTTAATGCATAAACACGCTGCCTCACACTGCTAATATTAATAATGCAAGAGAATAATCAGGTCAGTCAAAATATTCAAAACTTTAATATGAAGCATGTTCAAGTACCAACATATTACACGGGTTACAATTGACAATATCGATACGAGCGTAGTGCATAACGAAATCCCAGAAAAATGAATGAAATGAACCCGGAGGACTTTGACTTCTAATATCAGAATACGCATGCAACATCTTGGTAATCAGAAGTATATAGAATTTCAACATACAGGTGTCAGTCCTCAACAGATGCTTACACAATCTTTTAACGCAACTTTAGCACAAATAAGCTGTGTGCTACCAATTTTTATTTATTTCTTCATTTTTATTTCATTGTTTATTACCAAAAATTCACAATTATATAAAAATGATTTTATTAACACCCCAATATATGAACTTTTGAAAATGAGATATTTTAACAGTAACATACTTACAGTAGTTACATTAACAAAATGTTCCTTAAATCAAATATAAAATGTTAGTTGTAACTTGTTACTGTTGTCGTATTTTTGAATCTGTCTTGACAACACGGTCATATTTACCGCGCTCACTATAGGATAAAAGGTAAAGGGAAAAGGAACCCGTTACACGCCCATTGAGGCATATTGGGAATATGGTGTTAGGCCCATATTATCTTGACCACTATAGGATAAACAGACCAAATAAATAACCAATCAGGACGCTCATTTTCTAGTATGTATAAAGAAACTTTTTATGTTGGACAGAAAGGGCCTATTCTGTGTAATTCATAGGAAGGAGTTATTTTATTTCTTAAAGAATAACGATATATACAGGGAAATATATAACTATTATACTATCTAGGATATTACTTAATAAGTAGGTACTAAGACGGCCTCATAATAGTAATTCATTTAAAGAGAAAAATTGGTTTTAGTGATATTTCTAGATCAGGGTAAGCCCCGATTTAGCCAATTAAAGGCTGCATAGATTTAAATGCCAGGTAATAACTAAACAACAAAGATATAAAATTAAACGATAGAAAGACTGCCCCAAGTACTCGTGCCGGGACCGGCCCTTCTATAACTCCGGACACGACTGAGTTAGCTGTGACATGCGTCGACCCGACTGAGAGTCAGAGTGGCCCGACCCCTTGCCTAGATAAAGAAGACCCAGAACATAAAGAAATATGTAGAGCGTTACGACAGCTGGAGAAAAGAAAACAAGCGCTTCTATCCAGGCTGCACCCACCCGACTCGTCAGCAGTAACCCGGTCTATGACAGAGAAGCCGCACGATGCCGAGATGACAGCCGACCCACCTGCAAGCACTATGAAGGAAGTGATAGAGGCAGATCCTCAACACAGACAGGTACAAGAGGAAGATGTCGCAGAGACCATTTTAGATGCACTTCGAAGACTTGAAGACGGAGACGAGTCCCTTAGGCTCGCTCTTCAAGAAGCAACAGTAGAAGTAGCTCCAGACGTGCTGGACATCGAAACCACTGAGAAGCAAGCTACCATTCCTGATCCTGAGGAAAAAAACAGCTGACAACTCAAAGGCTCAGACGCAAGATATCACACCGAATAACCAAGAACAAGATTCGAACCAAGCCTGTAGAAGGAAACAAAGACCAAACACTAAAAATACAAGCAACTCAGAAACGATACAGGAGAGGATTGTTAAGATCACCCAGACGTCAGGAAGTGAGGTCTCACTCAGGGCCCTACCCGACAACAAAGTGATCAACATCCTCGAGGTGATAACTGGACGGAGAGGTATCGCCAAAGTAGGGAGGCACGAAAAGGGAGTAGTGCTTTCTCTCAACAACACAGACAAAACAACCTCGCTGATGATCGAACTGGAATCCGGTCCAAAGGAAATCCAGTTGCCCCACCAAATAAAAGTGGTGGTGGAAAAGTACAAGACAACAAAGAAGTTGGTCATCAGAGGGGTGGATACCAGATGTTCCGAAGGCGAGGTCCACAGACGCCTTCAAGCTGAAAACACAAATCTTAAAATCACGCAGGTCGAAAGGCTAAAAACCTGGGCCAAGAAAGATACCAATCTGATGATAGTCACGGTAGAAGGATCGACAAGACCCGAGAGACTGACGCTCGAAACCACAACCAAAAAGACAGAAGCCTATATCCCTCCGGTGATGCAGTGCTCCAACTGCCAGCAGTTCTCGCACACAAAAAAGACGTGCAGGAGAGATGCAGTTTGCCGGTATTGTGCGGGTAGTCACCAATATGGCGACTGCCCCAGGGCAAAGGAGGACCGCAACTACAAAGAAACTAACGAAAAACCGTATCTGTGCAAACTGCCACGGAAACCACGGGGCAAGGTACAGAGGATGCCCTGTGTTCCAGGAAACTAAGAGCATCTTGAAGGAGGCCGTGTCTAAAAACATACCCTTCAAAGAGGCCAAACACAGAGTGAATGCGGATGCTACAGAAAAAACAGCGCACGATTGACAGAAGACAGCTACACAAGCTGACCGCTGAAATCAACGAAATGAAAAGGAAACAGCAGAACGAAAGCAGAAACAAGCAGGATCCCGTAGACGACAAGGACAGCGGTGAAGACATAATAGATATGCAGAGCGCCAGAGAAATGTTACAGAGCGCCCAGGCAATGCTACAGGAAACAAAATCCATCAAACACGAGATAGAAGTTGACATCGCCAAACTCACAGAGCTAAAGGCAGAGAACGAACAAATACTCAAAAGAATTGAAACAACCATCAAACACGAGATAGAAGTTGACATCGCCAAACTCACAGAGCTAAAGTCAGAGAACGAACAAATACTCAAAAGAATTGAATCAGAGAGAAGGATCGTTGAGGATATCCTTACAAAAACTAGAGAACAAAACAAAGAAACGAAAGACAAAATGAAAATCGACATCGTACAGCAAATGTTACTCAATCAAGAAAGAGCATTAGCAGCCAGAAACGCTAGAACAGCTACTACCAACGATAATTGAAAAAGCACTGTCACAGATACAGGAGAGCAAGAAGACAAAAGCAACAGAAACTAGTAGCGTAGAAACACACAAAACTAAACGAGCCAGATAGTTGAGGCAGGACATAAAAAACACCATGAGAATGACACGGCACCACAAACGGACAAAGAGGAATCCAGACAGCCAGCAAGTGGTCCTTTTCAGGACCAGTCACCTCCAGGACTACGAACGAGATACCAGTGAAGACGATAACACCCTATATACCCCAATTATAACCAAATTTCAGGATGAACAGGGTATCACAGCAACATAGTAGAAGAAAACAACAACAACAAACAGGAATGCGGCCACTAAATTTGAAAATACCAAGCGGCATGTATCGAGCGCAAATTGTTTTGCAGAGTCTTTTGCCGATCTGAGCTACAAGCAGACTTAGATTATATTGAAAGCCTATATGCAGCTTATGTATTATTGCCTGAGGGTAACAAAGATATATATATTTGTATATAGTGTTGATTATTTGTCTGTGTATACCCGCAGAAATGAAGTTATATGTCCTGTACAAACTGTTAGCACAGTTTCTGAAAAAATGTTTATATGTGATGGTGTGAGTGTGTGTGTGTGTGGTGCTTGAGCCTACTTGGAATGCGATTATCTTTCATTCCAGGTTCTGTCTCGAGGTTTCAAAGTATGAAAATATCCACGGTAGAGGAAGTCTATTGGTGTCTACAGCTCTTCATAAATCTAGAGCCATACCAAGTTTTCCAGCCTGGAGTTGCAGTTTGTGTAATCCTGGCCTGCTGGATGCAGATCATCATCTAATAAGATAGATGGACCCTAGTTCCACTGCACAGCTACTCTAGCCACAAATAAAGTTATAAAAGAAAAATACACTTCTTAATAAACATTTTAAAGGACGATTTCTAAAGGACAATTGATAACTACAATGAAGTATACAGTCCAGTTATAATGATCCTATTAATAAGAAAGAAAGTAATTGACACGATCTAGTTACCTTTACCATATTGTTCTTTATGGAAAAGTTCATTCCATATTATTTATTTAATGTTGTAAATAATATTTGATTTCTTTGAGAATTCCTGACCGAAAAAATAAATCGGTAGAGGACAAATAACTTGTAAATAATTTCAGTCAGTCTTGCTTAATAATTCTTATTAAGTTAATGTTCTGTATTGAGATTTATTACTTATAATTAATTCAATTTTCCCCTAGATAATTAGCCAATAAAATAAACAGTTTAGTCATAACTCAATGTGGGATCGAGAGAGGTAGCAGATAGATCTTCAGTACCCCACACTATCATCATACTGGAAGGTTTACATAGCTTGACCCCACTATTGATGTCGATACACCCTTGCTCTTTTCAGAGAAGGGGGTATTTCTTATAAGACCAGTCTCTTATCTGGCACTATCCTGGTATCATCTGATACACCTTTGTGTCCAGGAAAGTCTTTATTTTAATATCATCCAAACTTCTCGCGACAACTGTTGAAAATTGTCACTTGTCAGAGACTCGGCATCCATGTCGACAGCTTCTCCTTCGTCAAGATCATATGCATGAATTGACAAAATCTTTGCATTTCTCTGCCGACAACGTTCTTCGCGCACATCTTCAACCACCCTTTTACTAGGATTAAACTTATGACAAACTATATCTGTGCCAACTGCTTGCTTGGCTAGTATTCGATTGGAAACTGTTTCACACAAAAGCTTGTTGGTTTGTTTAGTTTTAACTAAGTTAATGTTCGAAAACACTCTTTACGCATGCTGAGGAGTGAGGTGGCGTGTGTGTCGTCATGCTGCTACAACTACCTAGCGTACCTTCATCATCGCTAATCTTATAATCTTATCTGCTTAATCTGAAAATTTTAAAAAGAATATAAAAACACTTCGCAACGAAGCCAAAAAACCCAGATCTAGTAAAAAATACCCAGCTTTGGCAACACTGGTGATGAGTGCTACAATTAACGAGATCTCCTGCAGCAATGCTGAAGCTGTATTTCGCAGGGTTTTCTGTCAGATTTTCAACCAGAGAGTACACAACGAAGCGGATTGGCCTTGAAGTTGGAATTGCGATGGGATGTACCATCTCTCCGATACTATTCGTGATGGCTATGCAGGTAATCCTCAATGCGGCTGAAGGAATGGCTATAGGTCCAAAGCTCGGTGGAATGTGTCACATGCCACCGCTCAAAGCATTCATGGATGACACAACAATTCTGACATCAGATGAACATCAGGCCCGGAGGATGTTAGCACGCCTGGATGAACTAGTCAGTTGGTGCAGAATGAGCTTCAAACCCAAGAAGTCGAGAAGCCTATCAGTCAGGAAAGAGAAGATAGCAGAGGTCATATTCATGGTTTCCAACCAAAGAATCCCTACTGTCATTGAGGAAGGTGTTAAAAGTCTTGGCAGGGAGTACGATGCCTCATTAAAAGACTCGAAGGCAGTGCAACAGACAATAGACATGGCAGACAGAGGGCTACAGAGCATAGACCAAAGCAGACTCCTGGAAAAGTTCAAACTGTGGTGCCTCCAGTTCATATTGATACCGAAGTTGCTGTGGCCACTGCTTATATATGAAATAAGCACAAGTACAGTGGAAGCTATAGAGCAGAAGGTCAACAAGTTCATGAGAAAATGGCTAGGGGTACCACCAGGTCTGTCAGATGTAGCACTGTACTGCAAAAAGTCAAAACCCTTCAAGTCAGTTGTTGAAGAATACAAAGTTGGAAAGGCAAGGCTTGCAATGATGCTACGCGAGTCAGCTGATGACGTGGTTAAGTCCATTCAGCCCACACTGAAAACGGGAAGGAAGTGGAGAGTGGAAGAAGCTGTTGATGCTGCCCAAGAGTCACTCAAACTGAGGGAGGTAATCGGATACACACAAACGAATAGACGGGGAGTTGGTCATGGAGACATCCGCTGGTGGTCCAAGGCATCAAGCAGGGAGCGCAGAGACATGGTAGTTCAGGAGATACTAAGAACTGAGAATGATAAGAGGTTGCAAAAAGCAGTGCAGCGGGTCCAACAAGGCCAATGGACTACATGGGAAGGAGTCCTGCAGAGGTCCTTGACATGGAATAATATATGGCATATGGCACCTCTAAGGCTCAGCTTCGTTGTTAGATCAACGTATGACCTGCTGCCGTCGGCCACAAACCTAGTGAAATGGGGAAAGTCGGATGATGAGCAGTGCCTCCTGTGCCAGGGGAGGCAGACACTTGAACACGTGCTCTCAGCGTGTAAGGTGTCATTAGGGCAAGGGCGATACACTTGGCGCCATAACAAAGTGCTAAATGAGCTTGCTGCGACAATAGATCTGGCAAGGATGAAGGCGAATAGCAAACCCAGGCCGAACACCGCAAATACATACTTTCTGAGGGCAGAAAAGTCAGCACACCCCAAACCGAGTAAACCTGGTAGCAGTTTACCATCTCTTCTTGATTGTGCAAACGACTGGGAAATGGCGGTAGACCTACCTGAACGAGGGGCATATCCAGAGAGTATCAGAACATCGCGGAGACGGCCGGATATAGTGCTTCATTCTTCAGCAACGCTTCAGGTCATACTGATTGAACTGACCGTGCCATTTGAATCCAGATTAGACGAGCAACATTCGTTCAAAGCGGCCAAGTATAGTGATCTGGCCGCGGATCTGAGACACGATGGGTTCACTGCAAGGGTCATGGCTGTTGAAGTGGGCGCAAGAGGGCTTGTGCCTGCATCAGTGTATGATTTATTGAAACTGTTGGGGCTGAGGGGACAGTCGAGAACAAGGGCACTGAAGAGGCTTAGTGAAACTGCCGAAAAGGCATCAGGCTGGCTGTGGAACAACCGCAATGGAAATCGTGACAATAAACGCTGTGGTGCAGAAAACACCAGGAATTTTTCTAAGCCCACAATACGTTGAGTTTTTTGGTGTACTAGTGAAAGGGCTGTGACTGAGGGGCAACAGGCGGCGTATATTATAAGAGGTGTTAGGCACAGGATTTCAGTTGCTAGCGCGCAGTGGCTAGACTCGTCGGCTTCGCGCAGGTGTGTGTCCTTAGTTGTGATGTGCGACGGAACGAACGGAATAATTTGTCTTCTCTTTGTTACTTTCACAATTGCCTCCACGGCTGGAGGAGTTGTGGATTTTAAAGTTGCTACCATAAGTGAAATGGGTTCATTTTCGATACAAGACAACAGGAGCCTGAGACTCTTGGGAGTCATGACCCAAGTGGGCCCGCCCCCCTTAGAGTGTAAAGGAGTATATCGGGCCGAAACACTTGTCGGACGGGGGGACTCCTTCTGATGATCAGATTGCTTCCTGTTGTATCGCTCTGTAAAGAGTTTCCTATGATCCTATACCCACCCCGTAGAAACTTGTAAGTTACATTTAACAGAACCATAGTCAAGTCAACCAAAGACAATTATTTCATTAAATAAATCGTTGAGGGGATATGACCTCGACGCGTTACAGACGTGCGTTCACATGATTCATGTCAATTTTATTCTGTCTTCGCAGGCAAGAAGTTTTGCCCTTCAAAGAATGAGTTCAAACGAAAGTATTGATTTTAGAATAGCGGGCCCATAAATAGGACCTCAGCTAACTTTGTTAAGATAATAATAATTATGAATTTCTTCTTAAAAGCAGCAAATATTCCTTTAATGGTTATATATTTTTAGAATTTTTTTTTATAAAAAAATGAATATATTTTCAAAAACTGCAAACGTTTTAAAGCTTTCAATGAATAATAATACGTTAAATAATTGTATTAAAAATTGTTTTAGCTTTTTAAAAAAAAAAAATTAAGTAAACTTTTGCATAAAGTAATAATTTTAAAAATTAAATTATTTCCCTTACTAATAACAAACGACTTCTAATTGCTTCCCTGTATTTTTATTTTCAGCTCTTAATAAGTGGGAGCCGCGCTAGTGTTATGGTTAAGACGTTGCGCTAGCGACCAGGTTTTCAAGGTTCAAGCCCGGGCGCCGGCATTTGTAGGAGTGTCATCGACCGGGAATTTGACTGAATAACCTGAACGGCTCCTGCAGATAAAAGCCTCTGTGGATGGGAAGGAGCGAAGCTCCTGACCGGGTTGGAAGGAAAGTCCACTGGCTCCCCAGCCTCGCAATGACATGTCATTGGGCCATAATGGCTGGAAAGCTCGAGTGCCGCTGATTAGAGAAAAAAAAAAAAAAAAAAAAGTCAAGCTGTCATTCATGTACGGTCCAAACATGTAACATCATCATTTCCCTCTTTCGGGAACGAAGACGCAGCAAAAGTGATGAATGCAGTCAGCGACCCCTAGTTTGACTGCTTGCGTCAGGGTCAGCGAACCAGAACTGACCAAGACCTTAATCCACATCCAAGTGGTGGTCCTAGAAACAGGCGGCATCACTGCAGTCTGACCGAGAGAGTAGGGATCGAAGAAGGAAGGCAAACCCCGTCCCCAAAAATGCCGGGCTGAAGTCGGATGTGTCGGCCGAAAGGCGCAAATATCGCAGCTACGCTGTCAACGGACACTGCTGCAAGCAACGTCCTTTTCAGGACGAACGACGAAGAAGATTGACCCTTTTCGCTCCTTATAGAGCATGGAGCCACTACTGAAAATAATTACCTTGCAGGAAGCCTGCCCCAAACAGTCACATAATCTTGCAGCGAGGATTATGTGGCACTTTGTCTCATATGATGAGGATGCCAGATCCATGCACAACCTTATATTAGTTACCATCTTCCATATGTCTGAGGACATATTCTTCCTAGGCCTTTTCGAAGACACCCCCCCCCCCCCTTTTTCCCCCCAACCCGGGGAAATACACAGTGTTAATATGTCAAATGGGAGCACATGGAAAAAAAAAAGATCGATCGAGTAAAATATTAATAATCCAGAAAGTAAATTTGCGGATGGTTTTGGGATAGCAAAAGTGAGAAGTGACATACATTCTCCTATTAACTGAAGAGTTTTCCCGCGTTTTTGTGAGGCGTACCTCATTGAGCGTCGGATTGGCAGAGTGGTTTGAGCACTGATCTCTAGCGGCAAAGGTGCCGGGCTCGAATCACAGTACCGACACGTTCCTGTCTACCCAGCTGTAAATGGGTACCTGACCAAAGTCAGGGAAAGAAAAGGCAGCGAGGAAGGGTCCATACCACCTTATCAGGGTATCCCTGCCTCGTCAAGTCCGTGAGGGGAGCACTAAGGGCATTGAAGTTTTTCATGTACCTTTGAAAAAAACCCACATTTCGCCACGAATGACTTCACGTCTTTCTTAGTAACGGGCCTGGGTGCGTTACGCAACTTTTCCATATTCTTTTCGATTGGGAACATACAACCGTGCGATATGGTATGCCCAACTGTTTAAATCCCCTTAGAGGGCCTTGATGTTAAAGTACTCCCGTTTGGTTTGAGTAATGCACCGGGAGTATTTACTGGAATGATGAAAGAGCTATTAGCCCCTCTGCAACACTCTGACGTTCCAATAAATTTATTTACGACATTTTGATAGCAACAGAAACGTTAGAAGAGCATGCAACTGCTCTACGACTTCTGGTACAACGACTAACGACTGAAAGACACGGGATTAATTCAAAAGACTCCTGCGTTTGCATGAATCCTATCGAGTTAAGTCTGATTTTCAGGCAAGACGTTTTGCCCTACAAATAAAGTTTTCAAAGAAATATGATGATTTTTTTTTTTTAAATACCCCTACTGGGGCTCAAACTGAGGTCTATTGACTTGTGATCGGGTGGGGCGAGATGGTGATGATGATGTTGTGATATTTGATCACTCTCTTGCACACTCGCAACCGACCCGATTCAACAATAAAACTGATTCTTAAGGCAGGGGCTGTATTTATTTCTACAACCCTATCAGTGACATTAAGAGCACACTGAAGCAAACATTAAACAAATAAACCAACAAACCAAACACCAAAACAAACACCCAGCCTGTGCTCGATTGCTAATGTGCTCAAGGCATTTACAGCTTGGCTCTGGTGTCTAACTTCGTCTGTTCTCTCTGGGCGGCTTTTGCAAAATAGGCCCGTTCGTTCGTTCGTTTGTCTACTATGTTGCTGTTATACCCTGTTCAACCTGGAAATTGGTTATAATTGGGGTATATTGTGCATTTAGTTTCTTCGGTGCTAGCCGGTTGTTAGTCCTGAAAAGGACTGGTCCTAAAAAGGACCACTAGCTGATTGTCTGGATACCTCTTCGTTGCTTGTCCGTTCGTGGTGTCGTGGCGTGTTCATGGTGTTCATTTACTGCCTTCCTATCTGGCTTGTTTGATTTTGTGAGTTTTTGCCCTCCTCGTTTCTGCTTCTTGAGTCTTCCTCTTCTCCTGTATCTGTAATAGTGCTTTTTCTATGATTGCTGGGAGCAGTCTTTCTAGTGTCTCCTCGATGATGTCTTCTTCTGTTGTTCGTATTCGTTTCTCGTGTGTTTGATGTACTTTCATCTACGGCTCTTCGCTCCGCTTCGATTCTCTTGGGGATTTCTGTGTTTTCTTCCTTCAGTTCTGTCAGCTTCTTGACGTCTGTTTCTATCTGTTGCTGGACTTTTTTCATGTCTTCCAGCATACCTCTGACATTCTGTAGATCGATTACGTCTTCACCACTGTCGGTTTCATCTTTGGGAGTCTGCTTGCTTCTGTTTTCGACCTGTAGTTTCCTTTTCATTTCTTTGACTTCAGCGGTCAGCTTGTGTAACTGTCGTCTATCGATCGTGCGCTGTTTTTCTGCAACATCCGCAGCCACTCTGTGTTTTGCCTCTTTGAAAGGTATGTTTTTGGACACGGTCTCCTTCAAGATGCTCTTTGTTTCCAGAAACACAGGGCAGCCTCGGTACCTTGCCCCGTGGTTTCCGAGGCAGTTTGCACAGGTACGGTTTGTGTTCATAGTTTTGTAGTTGTGGTCCTCCTTCGCCCCGGGGCAGTCGCCATATTGGTGGTTTCCCGCGCAATATCGGCAGACTGCGTCTCTCCTGCATGTTTTCTTGGTGTGTGAAAAATGCTGGCAGTTAGAGCACTGCATCACCGGAGGGATATAGGCTTCTGTCTTTTTTTATGTTGTTTGGAGCGTCAGTCTCTCGGGTCTTGTCGATCCTTCAACCGTTACTATCATCAGATTGGTATCTTTCTTGGTCCAGGTTTTTAGCCTTTCGACCTGCGTGATTTTAAGATTTGCGTTTTCAGCCTGAAGGCGTCTGTGGACCTCGCCTTCGGAACATCTGGTATCCACCCCTCTGATGACAAACTTCTTTGTTGTCTTGTACTTTTCCACCACCACTTTTATTTGGTGGGGCAACTGGACTTCTTTTGGACTAGATTCCAGTTCGGTCATCAGTGAAGTGGTTGTTGTAGTGCTGTTGAGCGAAAGCACGACTCCCTTTTCATGCCTCCGTACTTTAGCGATACCTCTCCTGTCAGTTATCACCTCGAGGATGCCGATCACTTTGTCATCTGGTAGGGCCCTGAGTGAGGCCTCACCTCCAGACATCTGGGTGATCTTTACGATCCTCTCCTGCATAGTATCTGTGTTGTTTGTCTTGTTTGGTCTTTGTTCCCTTTTACAGGCTTGGTTTAACTCCTGCTCCTGTTCTTTGTTACAAGGTGCCATCTCTTGTGTCGTATCTTTTGGTTTGTTTGCTGTTGTTTCTTCCGGACAAGGTCTGGTGGTTTGTATCTCGGGGTTTTCGTTGGTTTTTATCTCGGCTCTCGACGTCTGGTGGTTGTTTTGTTGGATTTTTTCTCCTCTGCCGCTTGGTGATTTTCCGTCATTGGGTTACGGACAGCGTCTTCGATGCCCAAGCCTGGCACGACGGGCGTGGATGTTGGTGTAGTTTTGAATGGTAGTGGTTGTGACTTTGCAAGTTTATCCCTTGCCTCCTTCTGGCTCCTCAGATTTCTCACCATAATCATTGTGATTTCGTCCAAGGCTTTGTCTGTTCTTGGGTCCAAAGTCGGCTCTTTTCTTTTACGGCTGTCAATGGTGTCAGGAGCTGCATCGCTCGGCTTCCCAGGAGGCCCGGCCTCCCCGCTATCTCTTTATAAAGGCTCTAGGCTAATCACTCAACTTTAGTGCGCTGCGCGGATTAATTGCGCCACGCAAATAACACACGCGATTATCGCTCTAGAAATAGCAAAAACACAAATAAAACCTACAGCCATTTAATATAACACACAATTATCAATTGGTATAACTAATTTTTAGGCTTTATTATGGAACATCGAAAATATATGGGCGATAAATATGCCTTGAACATGAAGGAGGCGTCTTTACGGCCCCATCACATCTCTGCCTCCTGATTTTGTTGTCGTCCCGACAACATCACTACCTCTGGCGCTTCAATTGTATTTGTAACCTCTCAGATCGTCTCGGGGCAGGACCCTCTATCGGCTGCAGGGCGTACCAGCCTGGTTCGGGCGTTAGACCATGCACGTCCTCCCCCGGGCCTTTCTCATCTGGCGAAGCTGGTGCCTCATGTAGACCTAGTGTAGCATCTACCAGATCCGGAGAATCATCTTTTTCTTCACTTCGTCTCAGTTCGTGCGCCGCAAACCTCATCTTGAGATCTTCGTTGCCTGCTGGCCTTATCACATAAGGACCACCGCTAGCTTCTGGAATTGCTGATACAATGAATTCGTCGTTGGACCACACGTCTTGTATTTTGGCCCTGTCAGTGTAGTGCACTCTTTTCCACACTCTTTCACCCACTCGCAATGGTGTGGGGCTTGGGAGCTGATTACCTTTCTCCCTCCTGTCAGCAGCCATTTTCTGCATTCTCTCTGCAGCTTTTTGGTGTGCTACGTGCAACCTCTCTAGGTGACCTTGCAGCCACTCATCAGTTGTCTCCGGCTCTTCATCTGGGCGCGTGCCTATCATGAAGTCTAGAGGAAGCCTTGGTTCTCTGCCGAAGAGAAGGTAGTAGGGTGAGTACCCTGTCGAAGAGTGGGGGGGGGGGTGGAGTTGTAGACCATAACCACCTCAGCTAGATGATCAGACCACCTTCGCTTCTGGTCAGCTGTCATGGGTCTCAGCAAATCATGAAGGTCTTGTTGAAGCGCTCGCACTGCCCGTTGCCTATAGGATTGTAAGCTGTAGTGCGGCTCTTGTGGACTCCATATATCCTGCATAGCTCTGCGACTATCGCTGACTCGAAGTTCCGGCCTTGATCAGAGTGTATCGTCTGAGGAGCTCCGAGATACTGTAACCATTTTCCACCAGGGCCTTGGTGACCGTTGTTGCTTTTTGGTCTCTTGTTGGTATAGCAATGGTGTACTTGCTGAATACATCTGTCAGCACTAGTACATTCTCAAACCCTTTGGAATCCCGCTCTAGCAGTGTGAAATCCATTGCTACCACCTCAAGTGGTCTGGAGGCAATCAGGTTTCCAGATGGCCCATGAAACTTCAGTTGAGGTGCTTTGGCAATGTTACATCGGTTGCATTTCCGACAAAACATTTCAACGTCAGCTGTGATGCCTACCCAGAAGCACCTACTTCTCAGCAACTGTAGCATGCGCTCTCTTCCCTGATGGCCCACCCTGTGAGCAGAGTCTAGTATCCGTGGTTTCATGGACTCAGGTATTACTAGTTGTTTCATGCAGAATCCATCTGATCCATTCACTGTCCGGTATAACAACCCATCTGTCACTTCGAGCCGGTTACTCTGATGAGTAGTTTTCTTGCAGCCAAGGGGATTTTTCGAGCATCTCTTCCTGCAGGTCTGGTACCATCATTCACCATCTTCCTGACCATCGCTACCACATCATCAGCTCCCTGGAGATTTATCAATTCCTCACGCGAATAGGTGGGAAATGCTTGAGTGGTTGCTGGTGATGTGGCTGATTCGGCAGGTACCCTTTCACTGATATCTTTCTGGCTTGTTGCTGCCATCCACCCTATCTCATGTGGTATCTGGGTAAACTCTCTGATATCCTCAGCTATTATGCCACTTATTGCAACATCTGCATCATCCTCCAGGTCTCAATAGAAAAGCGGGACAAATAATCTGCATTTCCATTGGCTCTCGCTGCCCGATGTCGTATAGTGTAGTTAAACATAGCCATCTGGGCCATCCATCTCTGCTCTATGGCTCCCAGTTTAGCTTTCTCCCAGAAGGCCAGACCCCTGTTGTCTGTAAATACCTCTACTTGTGATCCTAGCAGGTAACCTCTGAACTTTTCAGTCATGGCCCACTTAAGACCTAGCAGTTCCAGCCTCATGCTGCTTTTTGAGTTTCAGAAGGTCGAAGTGTGCGACTTGCATATGCCAAGACTTTCTTTGTTCCATCTTGCACTTGTAAAAGGATTGCTCCTAATCCTTCATATGATGCATCTACCTCCAGGATAAACGGTAGCGAGAAGTTAGGGAACCCTAGTAGCGGTGTGGAGGTTAGCGCCTTTTTCAGTGTCTCAAAGGCTACAACACACTCTTGGGACCACAACTCTCCTATGGGTGACTTACTTCGCCTTTTAGTCTGCATGCCTTGATTGAGTGCAGCTACTAAATCATGTAGCGGTTTGGCTTTCTTTGCAAAGCCCGGCACAAATCTGCGGTAGTAACGGGCTGTCGTGAAATTCTACATCCACATATATAAATTAAAAGGACAATATGAGGTCTAACAAATAAATTTAATAAAAGGAAAGAAGAATGGTAAAGAACAGTGCTGTCACAATGACTGTACTCGAAATCCCCCTTGTTTTCCACTTCGTCTGCAAATTGTAACGTTTCACGTTGATAGTAAAGCCTTCTGCAGTATACACGCGTTTCCCAAACACACTAAAAAGTGTACTCCATTTCTAAGAAAAACCTTGAAATACGCAAGTTGACCTAGAATTAAAATTCCATTCATGTCTTTTTCTACACTATGTTACCAAAAACAAAAGACAGATGGACTAAAGATAGAAAGAAGGGAGAGGCAGAAAGCAGGCACAGGCAATACTAACACGAGTCGCGCGATACACAATTACTACCATCACGCGTGTAAGGCCACAAGCACTAGCTTTTTTTCAAATCGACAGTGATAAAAACACTACCCATACCAGAGTTAGGTTTTAAAACTTACAAAATTCTTATTGGGAAACATGACATTATACTGGTTTACGTTTGAAAACATTACAGTACCCAGACAGCACATCTTCGAAGTAAACAGGAGGTAGAAGAAATTGCATATTTTGAACGCAGCCACTTAGCTCTTTTAAATTTGTATATTTGGGTTCCTTAGGACTTGCTGACAAAGTATATGTAAAACGTTACGCAAATAGTCTAGGAATTACCAAATTATAGCCAAAATAAAATCGTGAGGGTGTCAGACAACACTAGAATCAGAATCGCTCAGTGGCAGAATTTCACCCACCATTGTACGGGAAATGAGTCTCCATGTTAACTCCTATTTGATTGGAGCGCAACAAATGTAAGGCTAAACACGATTAGTCGGACTATAAATACTATCTTTCGTTGTCAGGGGAAACGGGAGTAGAAGTACTTTTTTTCAAACGATTGGGTAAACATGGCCTGATTGGGTAGAGCTGCGAATATACTCAATTCAGAGCGTCTGTTCAGGGCCACATCTTGTAATAAACCTACTAAGAAACAGTGCGTTGAGCACCAGTGTATATTTTTTCCTAAAATAAAGCCTGGGACATCGGCAGATCGGAGTTGTGCTATATTCATTGCCATTCAACGTCACTGTGTATTATTTCCATGAATTGTGGTAGGTTTGAAATATTTGATATCTTTTTAAATGAAAATTGAATGTAAATTGATACTTATGTCTGTATATATGTGTGGTTCAGTAGCGAACATGAGGTAAAGCCTATAGTGCTCCAGCCTGAACAGAAGGTGTCGGTGGAAAGTAAAACTACATGGAATTGCCAAGCAGTACACTGACATCTAGATTATTGACTAGAAAGAAATAATGCTGGAATTGCAGAGGCGTAGTGACAATTAAGGAGGAATATACTGGTGTAAAGTAATTCAGATGAAGCTGACAGTTGGCCTAACGCTCTGAACTCAGGTTTGTTATGTATTGTGCTCAGTGTAGAGCTAGAGTATAAATTAGTTCTGAAGTAGGAGGTACAACCTTCTTGTTTCAGGGACCGTGGTCTTAAAGTTATTGAGCAGCACTTGGACAGAGCTTTGCTGAATCCAGAGGCGGACAGCATACTCCTTGGTCCTTATAGCAAACAGTGAGGTGGCTCCAGAACTCATTGAAGTAATCGAGCAGAGGAGTCTTTTCCTGCCGCCATCATGAAAGATAAGCTGATGTGGCCAGCTGAGCTCAACACTATGTACCCCCAGCTTAAACTGACATTGTAAAATCAAATTAAGAGGGGAAATTAATTGTTTTAATGCCAGGAACTGAGAACATCTCTAATACTAGTTCCAACAGAAACAAACTATTGAAGTCATGATGACAAATACCAACAGAGCTTGAAAAAAACAAAACAAAACCAGTATTCCTCATATTACTATTACACAACTGACACACATAGGATAATATTAATAAAATATGTCACTACAAGATTCATATTGATAAATTCTGTACATATAACTTGTAATTAAAATTGATTGTGATTCCTGGTTCACTTTGTATTTGAATCAGGACACATATACATTAATGACAGCACTGAATACATATTGATATTTGAAAAGTTATCAGTGACTCATTTAAGATATTCTCATAGAGTGTTATATGTATGTGAGTGTCACAGGGTTGTCAAGTGTGGTGGAATAAATTAAATTGTTTATCTGTCTGTTGTTGTTGTGACTTACACTTCATCATATACATACCCTAGACATATAACGTAGTCATCACAATATTCCAGAATAATTCTGACTGAGGTAAAAATATGTGGTAGCAAGTAAGGTTATCTATAATACACTACTCTTATTAGATATAGATACCTTCACAGCTGATCTCAGTCAGTACACTAAGTCCCCTATAAATACTTATAACATCCCACTTTACCACATATATTGGGGTCTCGCTCTTGGGATTTTGAATCTTTCCCTAGTAAAAATATTGGGGGTAATTCACTTCAGGGAATATAAGAATTAAAAGGTATCCTTGGGTGAAAATAAATAAGGTTGAGCTCACAGTGCCTGTGTTGTCCTGAGTTAATTAGTAATAGATAAAAGTGTTTAGTTAAATATTTTAGACATTTATCTGTTAGACAATGGCCGACCTGGCAAAATTTCGATCTGCTGCTGTACAGACTGCGAAAGAGTTAGGAATGGACGGGCAAATTATGATTTCTTATGTCACTGCTGAATGTGACAAATATATTGAACGGGAAGAAAGAAGATTAGAAAAAGAGGCCGAAAGAAAATTAGAATCTGAAAGATTGGCCGAAGATAAGAGAATAGAGGCTGAAAAGGAAATTAAGAAGATGCAATTTGAGGCTGAGGCTGAGGCTAAGAGGTTGCAGATTGAGGCTGAGGCTAAGAGGTTGCAGATTGAGGCTGAGGCTAAGAGGTTGCAGATTGAGGCTGAGGCTAAGAGGTTGCAGATTGAGGCTGAGGCTAAGAGGTTGCAGATTGAGGCTGACAAAGAGGCTAAAGCATTGGAAGCCGAGGAAAGAAGACAGGCTGCAGAAAGGGAAGAGAAGAAATTAGCTGCAGAAAGGGAAGCAGAAGAAAGAAGATTAGCTGCAGAAAGGGAAGCAGAAGAAAGAAGATTGACTGCAGAGAGGGAAGCAGAAAAGGAGGAGAAGAGATTACAAAGGGAACATGAGTTACGACTAAGGGAGTTTGAGTTTCAAGGCCATGCTCCTGAAAATGGTGCCAGTCCCTTTACCTCTGATGCCACTGCTAGCCAAGGAGCCTCAACCTCAGCTATGAATTTTCATTTAGATCATTTCGTTGAGAAAGACGATGATATTGAGAGCTATCTAAATAGGTACGAACTATTAGCTACCACGTATGGGTTAGAGAGAGAAAGGTGGAGCTTAAAGTTATCTCAGGGACTTCGTGGGGCAGCTTATGAAGTTTTTGCTAAAATGAGCAGAAGTGATCAGGAAAATTATGACATGCTAAAGCAGGCTCTTTTGTTAAGATATGAAAAGAACGCAGAATTTTATAGGAAAAAATTTAGGAATGCTAAACTACTGTCAGGTGAAACCTATCACCAGTTCTCTGCACGAATAGAGACATACTTGGAGAAATGGACTTCTCTGGGGAAAACCCAAGATCTTAAGGAAATGGTCCTTATAGAGCAATTAAGAGAGTCCATGGCTCCAGACCTGAGAAAGTTTCTCATGGAACAAGGTGCAGAGAGGCTGGGTGAGTTGCTAAATGTTGCTGAAAGGTATCAAGCAGCTCAAGCAGAGGTAACAGGTAATAAAAAGAAACAGGTGGATAATTTTAGGACACCACAGAACTTTAATAAATTTGATCCTAGGGATCAAAACAAAGGTAAGCACCAATTTGATAGGCCACGGTATGAAAATAAAAATAAAACCCCACAATTCGATGAAAGGAAATATGATGAAAGAAAATCTTTCAACCAAGGAAAAAGGTGGTGTAAAAATTGTCAGATGGACAATCATGACACTGACCGTTGCAGAAGGAAACCTGTGTATATGGCCACCCTTCAGGTCAGGTCGACCTCAAGAAAGGAGGAGGATATTATGTTGGATACCACTCCAGAAGAGATGAGGAAGGCACAGGCTGGGGATAAAACACTCAAGCCTTGTTTCAGGAAATTGTCAACTTGTCATACAACTCCAGGCAAGGGAGATTTTTACATGAAAAACAAGTTGATGTATAGGAAGACTGGAGCTAGATCCAAAGGTCAGGGACAGCTGGTACTTCCTAAAAGATATAGGACAGACTTAATAAGGAGCCTACATGTGAAACCAGATGGGGACCATGAGAAAATAGGTACCATCATCCAAAAGGTGGCTCACAATTATTATTGGCCCAAGGCAAGATGGGACATTGAGAATTTTGTAGAAAGGTGTAGTATAGCACATGAGGGAACACCCACAAGTGGGAACATTGATCAGGACCTGGACACGCCAAGGGGCAAAATTAGGCCTGACAATAGAAGGAAAAATAAATTTGATAAAGTGGACCAAAGGGAATGGGAAGCCCCTTTTCACGGACAAGCTTCACTTAACTGTTTTACAATGGCCACTATGCGGAGAGTGCAAAAAGATGTCTTACCCCAGGATAAGCCGAAAATCCCTCAATCGGACTTAAACAAACTGGAGGAAGAGGATGTAGAGAGGAAATCTCTCATCAAGAATTTTAAGTGGGGAGACAGCCCCAAGAGGAAAATTGGTAGCGGTCGTTTTGTGAATGATAATTCTGGGAAGAAAAATCATCACTATAGCGCTTCAAGTGGAAGAGACCATACCGGTGCATGGACAAATAGGTCCACAAAATTAAAGGTCCATATGTAACGCTGTTAAGAACGTGGACGGATGAAAAGGCAGAGGAAAATATTACATCTTCATACCAATATGTGAATGAGCTGACCACTCGTTTAAAAACTGGCTGGAAACTTGCCAATGAAAATTTGAAACAAGCCAGGAAGAAACATGCTGCCTATTATAACAGGAAGGCGAAAGACAGAAATTTGGCTGTGGGAGAGAAGGTACTGCTTCTTCTACCTGGTAGTCAGAATAAGTTACAAATTGGATGGCAGGGTCCATATACAGTTCTAGAGAAGGTGTCTAGAACCAATTATAAGATAGATAAGAAGGGGAAAGAAAAAATCTATCATGTGAATCTCCTGAAGAAATATTTGGAAAGAGAACATCAGGAAGAGACACACTTGTTGACCTTGTCCATTGCCATGGAGATGAAAAAGGAACCACTTTCATCATTTGAATATCCATTACACCCCTGTGAGACAGCGGCACAGGTGAAAATCAGTACACATTTAACGAAAACTCAGAAAGAGAGAGTGCAACAGGTTCTAGATACTCATACAGAGGTGTTAACAGACCGACCTGGGCATACAAACCTATTGGAATATGATATGAAACTGATAGACCCCACACCTGTCTGTATGAAACCATATTCGATTCCGTTTGCTAAGGAGAAAGCTTTGAAGGAAGAGATTGACTATTTGTTGAAGGAAGGAATTATTTCACACAGTGAATCCTCGTATAGTTCCGGTGTTGTACTCTTAAGGAAGCCCTCTGGAGAACATAGACTCTGTATAGATTACAGGAGACTGAATGCTATTACAGAAGGACAGGTGGATCCATTGCAGGATACAAATCAGTTGTTTGCCAGGCTAAATAAAGCTAAATATTTCTCAAAAGTGGATCTGAGTAAAGGATACTATCAGATTCCAGTAAAGCCTGAGGTTAGACCATACCTAGCTTTTAGTACCTCAGAAGGACACTATGAGTTTAATAGATTGCCATTTGGATTGAAGAATGCGCCTAGTGTCTTCTCTAGAATGATGAAAAAATTATTGGACCCTCTGAATAACCCATGCATCACAAATTTTATGGATGATATCCTTATAGCAACAGAAACATTTGAGGAACACATTGACTCTCTGAACATGCTGTTTAATCGACTTAGGGAAGCGAATTTAACAGCCCGACCAACCAAATGTTGCGTTGGATGTAAAGAATTGGAATTCTTGGGGCACACAGTTTATCAGGGAAACATGACCCCTGACCCAAAGAATTTAGAGAAACTAAAGAAAGCCCCGAGACCACAAACCAAGAAGGACGTGAGATCCTTTGTCTCATTATGTGGTTTCTACCAGAAGTATATCAAAAACTTTAATTCCATATGTGCACCGCTAACTGATTTGACACGTAAAGGAAACCCAGATCGAATTACATGGACACCACAATGTGAAATGGCTTACCAAGAATTGAAGGAAAAGCTCACAAGCAAACCTATTTTGAAATTACCTGACTTAAGTCAAGAATTCATAGTAAGGACGGATGCCAGTAATATTGGGTTAGGTGCAACTCTACTACAGAAATCAGATGCATTGGATGGGGAATTAAGCCCAGTGGCATATGCTAGCAGAAAGTTGAATAAAGCTGAAACCAATTACTCAACTAGCGAAAAAGAATGTCTTGCAGTAATATGGGCGATAAAGAAATTCAATATTTATCTGTATGGGAAGGCATTTAAGTTGCAAACGGATCACAAACCTTTATCGTTTCTAGCACAGGCTAGACATGAGAATTCTAGATTACTCCGTTGGTCTTTATTGATGCAGCCATTTGAGTTCAGCATAGAGTATATAAGTGGAAAAACAAATTTGGGAGCGGATTTTTTAAGCCGCCATCCGTGTGATGAGAATCACCCAAACCCCAGGAATAATAAGAAATTTCTCTATGTGTATATAGAATTATAGACTGACATATAACGTCTGTTTTAAGAGGGGAGGATTTGTCGTGAAATTCTACATCCACATATATAAATCAAAAGGACAATATAAGGTCTAACAAATAAATTTAATAAAAGGAAAGAAGAATGGTAAAGAACAGTGCTGTCACAATGACTGTACTCGAAATCCCCCTTGTTTTCCACTTCGTCTGCAAATTGTAACGTTTCACGTTGATAGTAAAGCCTTCTGCAGTATACACGCGTTTCCCAAACACACTAAAAAGTGTACTCCATTTCTAAGAAAAACCTTGAAATACGCAAGTTGACCTAGAATTAAAATTCCATTCATGTCTTTTTCTACACTATGTTACCAAAAACAAAAGACAGATGGACTAAAGATAGAAAGAAGGGAGAGGCAGAAAGCAGGCACAGGCAATACTAACACGAGTCGCGCGATACACAATTACTACCATCACGCGTGTAAGGCCACAAGCACTAGCTTTTTTTCAAATCGACAGTGATAAAAACACTACCCATACCAGAGTTAGGTTTTAAAACTTACAAAATTCTTATTGGGAAACATGACATTATACTGGTTTACGTTTGAAAACATTACAGTACCCAGAAGTAAACAGGAGGTAGAAGAAATTGCATATTTTGAACGCAGCCACTTAGCTCTTTTAAATTTGTATATTTGGGTTCCTTAGGACTTGCTGACAAAGTATATGTAAAACGTTACGCAAATAGTCTAGGAATTACCAAATTATAGCCAAAATAAAATCGTGAGGGTGTCAGACAACACTAGAATCAGAATCGCTCAGTGGCAGAATTTCACCACACCATTGTACGGGAAATGAGTCTCCATGTTAACTCCTATTTGATTGGAGCGCAACAAATGTAAGGCTAAACACGATTAGTCGGACTATAAATACTATCTTTCGTTGTCAGGGGAAACGGGAGTAGAAGTACTTTTTTTCAAACGATTGGGTAAACATGGCCTGATTGGGTAGAGCTGCGAATATACTCAATTCAGAGCGTCTGTTCAGGGCCACATCTTGTAATAAACCTACTAAGAAACAGTGCGTTGAGCACCAGTGTATATTTTTTCCTAAAATAAAGCCTGGGACATCGGCAGATCGGAGTTGTGCTATATTCATTGCCATTCAACGTCACTGTGTATTATTTCCATGAATTGTGGTAGGTTTGAAATATTTGATATCTTTTTAAATGAAAATTGAATGTAAATTGATACTTATGTCTGTATATATGTGTGGTTCAGTAGCGAACATGAGGTAAAGCCTATAGTGCTCCAGCCTGAACAGAAGGTGTCGGTGGAAAGTAAAACTACATGGAATTGCCAAGCAGTACACTGACATCTAGATTATTGACTAGAAAGAAATAATGCTGGAATTGCAGAGGCGTAGTGACAATTAAGGAGGAATATACTGGTGTAAAGTAATTCAGATGAAGCTGACAGTTGGCCTAACGCTCTGAACTCAGGTTTGTTATGTATTGTGCTCAGTGTAGAGCTAGAGTATAAATTAGTTCTGAAGTAGGAGGTACAACCTTCTTGTTTCAGGGACCGTGGTCTTAAAGTTATTGAGCAGCACTTGGACAGAGCTTTGCTGAATCCAGAGGCGGACAGCATACTCCTTGGTCCTTATAGCAAACAGTGAGGTGGCTCCAGAACTCATTGAAGTAATCGAGCAGAGGAGTCTTTTCCTGCCGCCATCATGAAAGATAAGCTGATGTGGCCAGCTGAGCTCAACACTATGTACCCCCAGCTTAAACTGACATTGTAAAATCAAATTAAGAGGGGAAATTAATTGTTTTAATGCCAGGAACTGAGAACATCTCTAATACTAGTTCCAACAGAAACAAACTATTGAAGTCATGATGACAAATACCAACAGAGCTTGAAAAAAACAAAACAAAACCAGTATTCCTCATATTACTATTACACAACTGACACACATAGGATAATATTAATAAAATATGTCACTACAAGATTCATATTGATAAATTCTGTACATATAACTTGTAATTAAAATTGATTGTGATTCCTGGTTCACTTTGTATTTGAATCAGGACACATATACATTAATGACAGCACTGAATACATATTGATATTTGAAAAGTTATCAGTGACTCATTTAAGATATTCTCATAGAGTGTTATATGTATGTGAGTGTCACAGTGTTGTCAAGTGTGGTGGAATAAATTAAATTGTTTATCTGTCTGTTGTTGTTGTGACTTACACTTCATCATATACATACCCTAGACATATAACGTAGTCATCACAATATTCCAGAATAATTCTGACTGAGGTAAAAATATGTGGTAGCAAGTAAGGTTATCTATAATACACTACTCTTATTAGATATAGATACCTTCACAGCTGATCTCAGTCAGTACACTAAGTCCCCTATAAATACTTATAACATCCCACTTTACCACACGGGCCAATCCCAGGAATGACCGTAACTCGGTCTGGGAACGCGGTACCGGGGCCTCTTGAACAGCCTTCACCTTGTCTTCCACAGCTCCTATTCCATCTGCTGATATAGTATGCCCCAAGAATTCAATCGTTGTCCTAAACAGCTTACACTTTTCTCCATTCAACTTCAGCCCTAGCTGGCGTAGCTTAGAGAATACTTTCTCCAGTCGGCTCAAATGGTTAATGAAGTCATCAGAGTACACTAAAATGTCATTAAGGTATACTAGTATCAGCTGGAACACTAATTCATGCATACTGCTCTGCATTAATCGTTGGAAGGTGCTGGCAGAGTTGGCTAGGCCCATAGGCATCCTGATGTATTCATAAAGTCCAAAAGGGGTAGTGAAAGCAGTTTTCTCTTGGTCTTTCTCATTCATTGCTACTTGATAGTAACCACTTGCCAGATCAAGCGATGAGAATATCTTTGCTCCTCCTAGCGCATCCAGGTACTCATCTACACGGGGTAGACGGTATGCATCCCTCTTCGTCTTGCTATTGAGTGCCCTGAAGTCTACGCAGAGTCTAAGCCGACCATCCTTCTTCCGGACCAAAACTATTGGGGAGGCCCAAGGACTGCAACTCTCCTTGATTATTTGTTTGTCAAGCAATCCTTGCAGGTGATCCTGTACCTCTCTATAGAAAGCAGGAGGTATTCTCCTGTAAGGCTGCTTAACTGGGGTGTCATCTGTTAATGGTGTGGTGGGTTTTGGTGTTAAGAAGAATGGTGTGCGTATAGTTGTACTTGAGTGAGATCAACTGTGAAGGTCTCTGAGGTAAACAATGAACAACTGTATTACAGAGTACCTTTCTTGTTACCACCTTACGATCTCCCTCGAAGTTATATTCTTTTTGACTAGCGTGACTGAAAGCTACATAAAGTGTCTAGGGTATTGTAAGGGTGTTGTAAAAGAATCTCAATACAAAAACATATACAAACATATACTAAGTACTATGATAAACTCAACTAACTCCAGCTGTTAAATTTTATATTTAAAATATTTTTTGTTGAAATTTATTGGTCCTGAGCCTAAATTGTTTTGGTCAGGACTACAGTTCAATGAGAATCAATTTAGATGGATAGATATATTTACAAATATATATAAAGATATTTACATGCAACAGACAATATGTTCATAGTACATTGTTACAAATGTTCACTTTGATGTTGTTTACTCTATTTAAATACTGTGAATGGGAAGCAGGTTGGGGATTGTCATCATTCCACTGTCTTTTGTTTCACTATGATTGTTCCTTATATTCTTTAGGAGGAATGTTTTTGTAAGCACAGGAGATTATTCGTTATTAGTGATAATTTGTCCCAGGCCAGATATAGCACTTATCTGGTTCCTGGAATAAGCCGCAGTTGTAGTCGGTTTCCCAACGGGCTGATCACCCGTTTGCCAGTCACTTTGATTATGGAAACAACAACAAACGGATTGATTTGTCGTTGCCCTAAAGACGCCATTAGGCGTGATGGGAACAACGGCAGAGAAAATCTATTCGCTGTTGCCCTTAAGACGCCACTAGGCGTAATGGCCACTGACTGCTTTGCCGGTCATTGGCTAAGGACGGAAGAAGAAGAAGAAGTAGTCGGTTTGGCCAAACACTTCAGTCTCCTCTGGTCTTGACTTCTTTAATACAAGTAGGTGCCAGAGACTCTTTGAATTCTTGCAGACTTCTTCACTGATCGAGTACTAGCACCAGACAAGTGCCAGCAGGAACCCCTGTCGATGCAAGTTATGGTTCTGTCTTAATATCAAACTAATTCCTCCCAATTTACATGTAAACATATAATAATAATAAATTCTTTAAGCACCAAACATGGCGCATAAGGCAGAAACCAGTGCTCTCCAGGTTGTACGTTGTGACGCCACTCCTCTTGGCTCTTCATCATCATCATCTCAACCCATAACCCGTCATGGGTCGTAGGGGTGCCATGGTGGAAGCATCAGCAGACAGGGTCCTCCACTGCTCTCTATTCTCAGCAATGCGTACAAGTGTGGAGAAACCGTGTCCTGCCCATTCTTTGATGTTATCAGCCCAGGATTTTCTTTGCCTTCCTCTTCTCCGTTTACCTTCGACTGTTCCCTGGAGGATCGTTTTCGAAAGGGAGTCATGACGAGTTACATGCCCAAACCAGGCAAGCTTTCGACGTTTCACTATTGACAAAAGTGGTTCTTGATGGCCTGCATAGGTGTTTATCTTCTCTCTAACATAGACATTTGTTTTGTGCTCTTTATAGCAAATGCGCAAAATTCTTCTATAACATTTATGCTCGAAAGCCTGAATCCTTCGCTCCGTATCTGCAGTGAGTGTCCAGCCCTCACACCCATACAAGAGAATAGATAATACAAGTGATTTGTATAATTTGATCTTCACAGGAAAACTGATGTTACTTTTCCAGATCACATTCAACCTTGTCATGGCAGCTGAGGCCATCTCAAGTCTTGTCTTGATTTCTTTATTTGATCTTCCATCACTACATATAGTGGACCCTAGATATTTAAAGGTGTTAACTTCTACTAACGTTTGCCCATTTAACGTAATGTTGGTCGGAACATGTTTCTTATGGCTATTCACCAATATCTTGCTTTTTTCTATATTAATTTCCATCCCATATGTTCTTGTTACTTTCTCCAGTCTAGAGGTAAGGTCTTGAAGTTCTGATTCTGTTCCAGCTATCAGATCAATATCATCAGCAAAACGTAGATTACACAGAGGTCGGCCTCCAATCGATATGGTTGATTTATAATCGTAGAGAGCCTCCTGCATAATATGTTCTAGATAAATGTTAAAGAGCACTGGTGACAGGATACATCCCTGGCGAACTCCTACAGTTGTTTTGAAAAATTCTCCAATGTCATTGCTTGCAAAAACAGCACTGCTTGCGTCCTTGTATAGTGCTTCAATGATATCTATGATGTTGGTATCAAAATTGAATTTTCTCATTATTTGCCATAAACCTTCATGCCAGACTCGATCGAAGGCTTTTGTGAAATCGATGAAGTTGTGGTATAAATCATGTTGATGCTGGAGATGTTTTTCGATCAGTAATCTAATATTGAAGATTTGTTCTGAGGTACTTCTTTTTGGTCTAAAGCCAGCCTGTTCCTCTGACAAGATTTCTTCTGATTTCTGTTTTATTCTGTTCAAAAGTATCCTTAACATCACCTTACTTGGATGACTAATAAGGCTAATGGTTCTGTAGTTCTTGCACATTTTTAGATTTCCTTTCTTTGGAAGCGGTATTACTAATGACTGCGTCCATTCTTTTGGCCATTTTTTTGTACTCCATATCTTCTGGCAAATTGTTGTCATGATTTTTTACTATATCTGGTCCTCCATATTTCAAGAGCTCTGCTGGTATATTATCCACACCCGGTGACTTCCCTCCTTTCATCGAACATATAGCCTCTTCCACTTCTTCCCGTAGTATTGCTGCATTTCCGAGTTCTCTGTTTTCGCACTTAATGTTGTTTAATATGCCTAAGTCAGTGTCAAGTTTACAGTTATATAATTCTTTACAATATTCTGTCCACCTTCTCATTACAGCTGTTTTTTCATTGAGCAGAGCCCCATTGCTATCTTCTATGACAGTTACCCTGGGCTGTTGGGGTTTTGATAGTCTTCTTAATGTGTCAAAAACTGCCTTGCTGTTACCTTTTATTAGCCCCGTATTAATGGACTCACATTGATCAGCTACCCATTTTTCTTTGGCCTGTTTCATTTTCTTTCTATATTTTTATTCACCATACTGTATTGCCATGCTGCTTCAGGAACCTCTTTCTTAACCTTTTTCATTTCCCGTCGTGTATCACATAACTTCAGAATGTCATCTGTAACCCATGGTTTGTTTATTTTCTTTCTTTTACCAAGTATTTCTGTTGCTGATTCAATGAGCACGTCTTTCATGTTCTCTGTGATTGAGTTGATATCATCCTCCAAAAAGTTGAGAGCTGCGAATTTTCCTCCAACAGTTGCCTCAAAGATTCCCGCGATTTCTGGATCTTTCAATTTGTCTAAATTGAATCTTAACTGAGAACATCTGTTTTGATTATTGTTCTTTTTGAGTTTAAGCTTGAGCGTCATCAATACCATGTCGTGATCACTACCAATGTCGGCGCCAGGAAAAGTCCTAGTCTTGGCTTTATTAATGCTGGACTTGAATCTTTTGGATACAAGAATAAAATCAATTTGGTTATGTATCTCAGTTTTTCGGGCATGCCACGTTGTTCTTCTTGATAACTTATGAGGAAATAGTGTATTTGCAAGGGTTAGTTTATAGTTGCTGGCAAATTCTAGTAGCCTTAGTCCTCGATCGTTGGTTTCTCCAGTCCCAAATTTCCCCACTGTGCCAGCCCAGTGACCGTATGCATCTGGCCCTATTTTAGCATTCCAATCACCTAGAACAATGAGAAGATCTTTCTTTGGAATTTTCTTAATTGCTTCATCCAAATTGTCATAAAATGTATCAATTGCCTCATCCTCATAGTCAGTAGTGGGGGCATATACCTGTATGATGGAGATGTTCTTTGGATGTGCTGCAATACGAATGGTTTAATCCCAACGTTCTTCCTTCTCTTATTATTGTTCTTCTGAGTGTTTCTTTTGGTCTTCCTTTTTTCCTCTTACCCTCAGGAACCCAAGTGAGTGCCTGCAATGGTATTCTGTTGTTTTGCATTCGTAGGACATGACCGATATATGACCATCGTCTTTTCCTTATATAGTTGGAGACATATTTCTGCTTAGAGTCTTCTCTTATTTGTCGATTAGTCTTGAATTCTTTCCAACTGATGTTCATGAGTTTTCTAAGACATTTGTTCTCGAATGTATTCAGCTTGTTCTCCAATGATTTTGTTATTTTCCAACTCTCACAGCCATATGTTAACACTGAGATAACATTTGAATTAAACAGACGAAGCTTGGTATGTATATTCAATGATCGTAATTTCCAAATGTTAGATAATCTATTGAAGGCGCTAGCTGCCAAAGCAATTCTAGTATGAATTTCTCTTGTTGTGTCACCATCCTGAGTCATTTTACTGCCTAAATAATTGAAACTTTCAACTTTCTGTAGTTTTTCCCCGTTCAGGATGATATTAAAGGTCTCGTTAGAAAAGTTCATAACTTTAGTTTTAGAGGCATTTATTTGGAGACCTATTTTAACCGAAAGATGACACAAATTATTTACTGCTTCTTGGGATTGTCTGGGTGTTGAACTTAAGAATGCTAAATCATCTGCGAAATCCAGGTTCCCCAGGAATTTTCCATTTGTCCATTTTATACCTAATTGTTCATTGTGGGTATAGTTTCTCATAACCCAATCAATAGCTATTCCAAAAAGTAGTGGTGACATAATACAGCCTTGTTTCAACCCTGTTTCTACTGTAAACCATTCTGTATTCCCTTTATTGTTTCTAACACAACATCTTGCATTGTCATATAGCGCTTTGATTATATTCACATATTTTGTTGGAAAACCATAGATTGTAAGTATCTTCCACAATGATGGGCGGTGTAGACTATCAAAGGCTTTTTGAAAATAGACGAAGGTGATAATAAGTGGCGATTGCATTTCCACTGATTCTTCTATAATTGTTCTTAGTGTGAATATTTGATCAATACATGATCGTTTCGGCCTGAAACCCGCTTGTTCTTCTCTGATCTTTTCGTCAGCATGCAATTTAAGTCTTTCTAACATCATGCAACATAATAATTTTCCAGGTACTGATAATAGAGATATACCACGCCAGTTATTACAGTCTGATAGATCACCTTTCTTCGGTAACTTTACAATAATACTGTCTTTCCATTGTTGTGGTGGTTGTTCTTCTCTCCATACTTCATTTATAATATCTAAAATTCTCAAGAGGTTGTTGTCATTAACTGCTTTAATCCTTTCGCCTGAAATTTCGTCAACTCCAGCAGCTTTAAAATTTTTTAATCTTTTAACGGCTTGTTTGATCTCGTCCAGCGTGAATTCATCGCAAGTTATTGGCAAGGTGGTTGTGGGTGTTTCATTATTAAAATCAGGTGTTACTGTTGGTGGTGGTCTGTTTAGCACCTCCATGAAGTGCTCAGCCCATCTCTTCATTTGTTCTTTTTCTGTTGGTATTGGATTCCCTAATTTATCTTTAACAGGTGTTTCCATATCAGTAGGCTGGTGACATAGTTGTTTTGTAATTTGATAAAGGCACCTACTATTACCAGTTCTTGCAGCATTTTCAGCTTCTACGGCCAGTTCATTGATGAAATGTTTTTTATCTCTTCGAGTTTTTGTCTTCACTTCTTTATTTAACAAGTTATAAGTTAGTTTGCAAGATTCAACTGCATTATGTGTACTTGCCGCTAGTAGTTTAAGTTTTGCTGTTTTCCTTTCTTGTATTTTATCCCAAGTATCTTCTCTCATCCATTTTTTCTTTTTATGTACTAGGTATCCGGTGGTCGCTACAGCTGCTTCTGTCATTGCTGTTCTCAGTTGTTCCAATTTAGTATCGATTGTCTTGATTGTCTTTTCTCATGTACTTTCAAGCTAATTACGAGAGTTTATGTCATTCGCAATAAGAGCTAAGCGTGTTTTCATGACCGTAGTGTCCACTTTTTTCTCACGTTACATCGTATTTTTGAAAACCGCCGAAGGCAATACTAGCAAGTTAGTTTTATTTTTAGAAACAATTGTGAGACATGATTTGCGTTGGGTTATCTATCCGTCCCCTCTCCCCTCTACAATGTATTTAGGCAAATACTTAGTTGACCTAGGAAAGTGTTACGTTTGTCTCAAGGACGAATTTGAAAAATTGGGTACCCTTTTTGGTTCGGCTAAGGCGTTATCAAATAATAAGCTGAAGGCGTAGGCGACGACTAAGATTCTCGCCGAAAATTTGTAGTACTATCCTATCTTTGACTTTATGCACTATACTGTTATATTCTAATTTAGATATTGTATTTAGAAGTTCACCACACATCTCCCCACTTAGAACAGACTATCATATGTCAGTTCCTTCTTCTAAATACACATAGATAAATTTACTACCTATGCCTGGTGACTACTCTGATGTTCGTCATACGGATGTCTGCTTAAAAAATCTGCACCCACATTGGTTTTGCCTGGAATATATTCTATGGTAAACTGGTATGGCTGTAGGAGCAACGACCAACGTAATAATCTAGCATTTTCATGCCTTGCTTGTGACAGACACACGAGTGGTTTATGATCTGTTTGGATCTTAAATGATTTACCATAAAGATAAATCTGGAACTTTTTTATAGCCCATATGACAGCTAAACATTCTTTTTCACTTGTTGAATATTTTTGTTCTGCTGAATTCAACTTACGGCTAGCATAAGCTACTGGGGTTAATTCCCCATCAAGTGAATTTGACCTTTGTAATAGAGCTGCACCCAAACCTATATTACTAGCATCCGTTCTCACAATGAATTCTTGACTCAAGTCAGGTAATTTCAAAATAGGCCTGCTTGTGAGCTTTTCTTTCAACTCTTGGTAGGCTAATTCACACTGCGCTGACCAAGTAATTCTATCAGGATTTCCTTTGCGCGTTAAATCAGTCAATGGAGCACATATGGAGTTAAAGTTTTTAATATACTTTTAGTAGAAACCACATAATGAGATAAAAGATCGCACATCTTTTTTTGTCTGTGGTCTTGGGGCTCTTTTCAACTTCTCCAGGTTCTTGGGGTCAGGGGTCATGTTTCCCTGATGTACTGTGTGTCCCAAGAATTCCAGCTCTTTACATCCAACACAGAATTTTGTCGGTCTAGCGGTCAAATTTGTCTCTCTAAGTCGATTAAACAACATATCCAGAGAGTTAATGTGTTCCTCAAATGTTTCAGTCGCTATGAGAATATCATCCATGAAGTTGGTGATGCATGGATTATTCAGGGGATCCAGTAACTTTCTCATCATCCTCGAAAACACACTCGGTGCATTTTTCAGCCCGAATGGCAACATGTTAAATTCATAATGTCCTTCCGAGGTGCTAAAGGCTAAATAAGGTCTAACCTCCGGCTGTACTGGAATCTGATAGTAGCCTTTGCTCAGATCCACTTTAGAGAAATATTTAGCTCTATTCAGCCTGGCAAACAGCTGATTTGTATCAGGTAATGGATCCACCTGACCTTCTGTGACAGCATTCAGTTTCCTGTAATCTATACACAGTCTGTGTTCTCCAGAGGGTTTTCTTAACAGAACCACACTGGAGGTGTAAGGAGATTCACAGTGCGAGATAATCCCTTCTCTCAACAGATAATCTATCTCCTCCTTTAAAGCTTTTTCTTTAGCGAACGGAATCGAATAGGCTCTCATACAGATTGGTGTTGGGTCTATGAGTTTCATATCATATTCTAATAAATTTGTATGCCCCGGTCGGTCCGTTAACACATCTGTATGATCATCCAGAACCTGTTGAACTCTCTCCCTCTGATTTTTCGTTAAGTGGGTACTGATTTTTACCTGTGCAGCGGTCTCACAGGGGTGTAAAGGATATTCATGAGAGGTGAGTGGTTCCTTTTTCATTTCCATTGCAACAGACAAGGTCAGTAGGTGTGTCTCTTCCTGGTTTTCTCTGTCCAGATATTTTTTCAGGAGATTCACATGATAGATTTTCTCTTTCCCCTTCTTATCTATCTTATAATTTGTTCTAGACACCTTCTCTAGAATTGTGTATGGACCTTGCCATCCAATTTGCAATTTATTATGGCTGCCGGGCAGTAGAAGGAGCACCTTCTCTCCCACAGCTAATTCTCTGTCCTTCGCTTTCTTATTGTAATAGGCAGCATGCTTTTTTCTGGCTTGTCTCAAATTTTCATTGGCAAGTTTCCAGCCAGTTTTAAGACGAGTGGTCAGCTCGTTCACATATTGGTATGATGAGGTAATATTTTCTTCTGCCTTTTCATCGGTCCATGTCCTTAACAAGGTTACATATGGACTTTTAAATTTACAAACTTATTTTTCATGGCACATGTCAGGTCCTTAACATTGGAAGCCTTGTAATGAGGACGTTTACGTACCACAAAGTGATTTTTGTTTGCACAGAAACACCAGAGAAAACAATGCAGTTTGGAAGCTCTTGGAAAACCATGAAATTGGGTACTTAATTTTTTAAAATCGGACAAAAAATAAAAATGTTACGGCATTTTAAAAAGTGTATGTACTTTCGCAAAGTTAAAAAAGTTACATCACACCAACTTCAGAGTGCTCCCGTTTTCTTAAATATAATCTTAGAACCTTCTCTGATAAACAGCATACAGTCTGCAATACACTGATCACATAAAGAAAACTATATTGCTATATCATGAATAATTATCAATATATTTTAGACCAAATATTGCAAATCATTACCAAAAAATGTAGTATTTTGCATGAACATCAATTTTCACAACATCATATTTCAAAAAATATAAAAGGTACAAGCTTTAAATTTGTATTCGTATTAATCTGCATACTACACAATTACAACCCATTTTTTTTCAGAGGATTTGAACATCTGTTTGTTCTTGTATAATTTTTTAAAATATGTCCAGAGGCCAATTTGTCGCAGGGGAAGAAAAAAATGTAAAAATTAAGAATTTTTTTTTTTTTTAAAATACTGTCCATATTTCAATTAAAAAATCACTTGTAGGCAATAATTAACAACATGTAAACAATAATTAACAATATCTAAACGCTATTTTGTGATAAAACAACTGGTTACTAGCATTAAAAAATGTTTTTTTATACCTTCGTAGTATGAGTCATATGCAACAGTAAAATTCCAGAAGTGAGTTTTCTTTACATGTATAGAGCATTACACGTACCATTATTATATCATACATGTAGTGCATTGAAAATCACGACGAAACTTAAAACTTGAAAAGTGTACAGCCTTCTTAAATTAAAATGTTTATTAATTAACATGAATACGTGAGTCTGAACTATTTAAAGTGCATTTCATGAAAGCTGTTTATACCCGGTACATATTTATGTTCGAGGTAAGACTATCAACTAGTGCCTGCTAGTCCGGACATTTCAGTACACCGTCAGCTACTAAGTTATGGTATTTTTCCGGTTTCCTAGCCTTGTCTCAATACGTCGACCATTGGCGTTTGGTTTTGCGATATCATTCGCGTTTGAGATCCTAATTAACCCTATTATGTTGCAAAAGAAACCTTCATTTAATTACCAATTAATCAAAACATGCATTTTTTATTCAAATTGGTAACTTTCTTAGCTTTTCAAGCTCTTGAAAAAATTAGATTGATGTGCGAATGTCTGAAGCGGTGATAACAATTCAATCCACGTTGTTACACAGAAACTGTGCGATCGTGTTAAATTGCTAAATAATATAAAAACTATTGTAAATTTTACATTTGAAGTTCAAAACATTGTTAATAAGTGATATACTTACGTACAGTCAACCTCAAATCAGAAGATGTGATGATGTTTGCTCATGAGCCAATAAAAGTGGCGTCTCGATCTTGATGACATCGGGAGTGATCACGGCCAATGGAACAGCCTCGCTGTCTATTTTTCGCTAAAATTCTAGGCCTAACTTGAGCGATACAGAACTTACTCAAAGTCAATTAGCTCCACCAGCAAATACCAGAAGTCTTTAAAATTTCACACGAATAAAGGAAAATGGCTCCCAAATCTTCTCAAATATTGCAAACAATTATAACAACATTTAAAAGGTCACATCTTGTAAAATTTCAACTTCACTTTGAGAAATCGACGTCTTCCACGTTGTTTTCTACAGCTTGCAATATACGAAATTAAATATATGCATCTTCCCATCATAATGGTGAAAATAGTATGCAAATCAGACGTTTGCTGGTCAAGCGACACCCGTTTGAATGAAGCGGGGTGAGGCAAAAACGCCGAGAGTTGGCCGCGCGCCCGGGCAAACTACGCGTAACGTTGCTGTTAGTTTTTATTAGTAAAAAAAATACTTCAATAACTTTTATTATTCGGGAATTAATACATTTCAAATGAGAAGAGGATAATGAGTATCGTGATATAAATTTTATTACAATCCGCTTAATAGCAAAGGGACAGCGACGACTTAAACTTGACGAATTTTCCTCAGTTTTCTCAACTTTCGTGCGTTGTCAACCAAAAAAGCGGGCGGTTTGTGGTAGCACTGTTTGCCTTGTATCATGACTTACAAATCGTCCACTGCCAATTTTTTTTCTTGGGGTTTTCTTCCCACTTTAAATTCCTTGTGAGAGATTTTCTCTCTTTAATCTTCACCCAGTTCACATAATTCCGACTGAGGGATTGTCGGCTTATTCTGGGGTGAAACATTTCTTTGTACTCGCTGCATAGTGGCCATTGTAATACATTCGAGTGAAGACTGTCTGTGAAAAGGGGGTTCCCATTCCCCTCTGTCCACTTTATTATAATTATTTTTCTTTCCAGGCCTAAGTTTGCCCCGTGGCGTGTCTAGGTCCTGATTCATTTTCCCACGTGTGGGTATTCCCTCTTTATTTTCTGGCCCAGGTTTGCCATAATGCTTCTCTCGCATTTGGTTATTATTTTTCCACCCTGTGGAATTTTTCTTATTGCACTGGTCGCAGGCCTCGACAAATTTTCTTATGTCTTCAACCACTCCTGGCCAGTAATAAGACATAGATGTCCTTGTACAGGTGCGACCCATCCTCAGATGTCCACCGTCTTGAACATGTGTTTGTCTCATAACTCGTTCCCTATATTTCGATGGCACTACTAACTGTGCACACCCGTATGATCCTGCTTTATCCGCCCTGTAAAGCAGTCCATCATCCAAATAGAATTCTCCTTTTCTAGGAGGGGTATGGAGTTTTTGAAGTTTGTCAAAACACGGCTTCAGTGATCTGTCTTTAGCCTGTGCCTTCCTACACTCTTTACGAGACATAGTTTTTGGTGGTTCCTCCTCCTTTCTAGGAGTCGACCTGACCTGAAGCGTAGCCATTACTACAGGTCTCCTATTACAATTTTCGGTGTTATGGTTGTCCATCCGACAATTTTTACACCACCTCTTTACTTGGTTAAAAGGTTTTCTTTCATCATATTTCCTTTCATTGAATTGTGGGGTTTTATTTTTATAGTCATTGTGTGGCCTATCAAACTGTTGCTTACCTTTGTTCTGTTCTCTATGGTCAAACCTATTAAAGTTTTGTGGTGCCTTAAAATTGTCTACCTGTTTCTTTTTAGTGCCAGCTACTTCTGCTTGGGCTGCCTGATACCTCTCAGCGACATTGAGTAACTCACCCAGCCTCTCTGCACCTTGTTCCATGAGAAACTTTCTCAGGTCTGGAGCCATGGACTCTCTTAATTGCTCAATCAGAATCATTTCCTTAAGATCTTGGGTTTTCCCCAGAGCAGTCCATTTCTCCAAATAGGTCTCTAACCGTGCAGAGAACTGGTGATAGGCTAGGTCTCACCCGACAGTAGTTTGGCATTCCTAAATTTTTTTCTATAAAATTCTCCATTTTTTCATATCTTAACAAAAGAGCCTGCTTTAGCATGTCGTAATTGTCTTGGTCATCTCTGCTCATTTTGGCAAAAACTTCATAAGCTGTTCCCCTAAGCCCCTGGGATAACTTGAGGCTCCACCTCTCTCTCTCTCTAACCCATATGTAGTAGCCAAAAGCTCAAACCTACTTAAATACCCTTCTATGTCATCATCTTTCTCAACAAAATGGTCTACATGAAAACCCATAGCTGAGGTTGAGGCTCCCTGACTAGCAGTGGCATCTGAGGCAAAAGGACTGGCACCATTTTCAGGAGCATGGCCTTGAAATTCCAACTCCCTTAGTCGTAGCTCGTGCTCCCTCTGCAATCTCTTATCTTCTGCTTCCCTCTCTGCAGCCAATCGCTTGTCTTCCCTTTCAGCAGTCTGTCTCTTTTCCTCTGCTTCTATTTCTGCAACCAATCTCTTTTCTTCTCTTTCTACAGCCAATCTCTTTTCCTCTCTTTCTGCAGCCTGTCTCTTTTCTTCGCCTCCAACTTCTTCTCTTCATACTGGAGCCTTTTAATCTCTGCCTCCCTATCTGCCTCCAATGCCCTAGCCTCCTTGTCAGCCTCTTAAGTTCTTTGTCAGCCTCAATTTGTAACTGTAATTTTCTTTCTTCTGCTAACTTCCTATCCTCCCTTTCAATATACTTGATGCATTCTGAAGTTACATATTGAACTAGCTCTGGTCCATCCATGCCCATCTCTTTAGCAGTCTGCACAGCGGCAGATCTGAACTTGGCTAAATCAGCCATTCTAACTCAAGCAGGTCTAATCAGGTTCTAAGACAATCTTAAACTTAACTAAAATAAATACTAACTATAATTAACTAATTACTACTGGCTGTGACAACTTATCACTGTAATCTCCTCTTAATTATTTTTATCTTCTTAGGGGGTGTTTCTACTGCTAATTTTTATTCCTGGAGTTAGTCAATATATGCTGTATGAGATTCCTATTTCAAACATTTATCTAACTATGCCAAGTTCAAATCTCGGACTTAGAGACCCCAATATATGTGGTGGGTTTTGATGTTAAGAAGAATGGTGTGCGTATAGTTGTACTTGAGTGAGATCAACTGTGAAGATCTCTGAGGTAAACAATGAACAACTGTATTACAGAGTACCTTTCTTGTTACCACCTTACGATCTCCCTCGAAGTTATATTCTTTTTGACTAGCGTGACTGAAAGCTACATAAAGTGTCTAGGGTATTGTAAGGGTGTTGTAAAAGAATCTCAATACAAAAACATATACAAACATATACTAAGTACTATGATAAACTCAACTAACTCCAGCTGTTAAATTTTATATTTAAAATATTTTTTGTTCAAATGTATTGGTCCTGAGCCTAAAGTTGTTTTGGTCAGGACTACAGTTCAATGAGAATCAATTTAGATGGATAGATATATTTACAAATATGTATAAAGATATTTACATGCAACAGACAATATGTTCATAGTACATTGTTACAAATGTTCACTTTGATGTTGTTTACTCTATTTAAATACTGTGAATGGAAAGCAGGTTGGGGATTGTCATCATTCCACTGTCTTTTTTTTCACTATGATTGTTCCTTATATTCTTTAGGAGGAATGTTTTTGTAAGCACAGGGGATTATTCGTTATTAGTGATAATTTGTCCCAGGCCAGATATAGCACTTATCTGGTTCCTGGAATAAGCCGCAGTTGTAGTCGGTTTGGCCAAACACTTCAGTCTCCTCTGGTCTTGACTTCTTTAATACAAGTAGGTGCCAGAGACTCTTTGAAATCTTGCAGACTTCTTCACTGATCGAGTACTAGCACCAGACAAGTGCCAGCAGGAACCCCTGTCGATGCAAGTTATGGTTCTGTCTTAATATCAAACTAATTCCTCCCAATTAACATGTAAACATATGGTCAACACAAAAGAACATGGTCAGCTCTCTCTCTGACAACCCTGCTTCTCCACCTTAGTTTGATGGAACAAATTTTACCAGTTTTCTTTTTCTCTGCCCTAATGGATGCTACGCCTCTGTCATTCCTGCAGTAATCTTTTCCATTCAATAAGATAGGTGTAATGTTCCTGTATGACCATCATATATATAGTCCTGTAGTTTTAAATTTCTAGATAGTCCCTTATATGATGTATCAACATCTAGGCCATGCCTAAGTCTGTTATCTTCTTCTTCTTCCGTCCTTAGCCACCGACCGTCAAAGCAGTCAGTGGCCATTACGCCTAGTGGCGTCTTAGGGCAACAGCAGATAGGTTTTCTTTGCCATTGTTTCCCATCACGCCTATTGGCGTCTTTAGGGCAATGGCAAATCAATCCATTTGCTGTTGTTTCCGTAATCGAAGTGACTGGCAAACGGGTGATCAGCCCGTTGGTTAAGTCTGTTATGGAACCATTTAATTACAATCTTTTTTCATGGCCTTTTCTTACACACAACCCTTTGTTAATTAAAAAGTCAATAAAATCAATCTTACCACATATCAAGGAAATATAAACAAGTAACGATGAATTAGGTAATAGAATATAGCACACTTTCATCACTGCCTCTGTTCAGACTGCTTTCTGATGGTAGTATTATTAATAAAAAAACACAAGTCTGTTCATCGCTGCTTGCTCTTCTGAATATTTTGAAAAAATGGCAGCGAGCATCCTACTATTCCTATCATGTAAAAAGCTTTGGCCAATGAGACCAAGCATCTCTTTTTTTGAATGAATTCTTTTTTTAAAAACATTATCTCAAACCCTATGCGTTACTATTACCAACTAGATTTGTATATTTAGGTCAGCCAATAATATTATGGCTTCCTTCAAATTCCATCCAATCCCTTTCATTGTACTATCTTAGCCTTTCTCTCACCTAATTTTTTCCCCAAAAAATATGCTATCCAATCTAAGCAGACATGACTTGACCTGACAGTATCTCCGATTCTCTATGTATTATCCCCAATATTTGATTATCTAATGGACTATTTATGTAATTGATAACATATTCTTAGTCAGCAAGGCCCCAGGTACACGAATATATGATTTTTATGGGGTTACGTGGCTTGGTTCAATATTCCATATTTTTTTCCATGTTAGTTGTTGATTTTTAAACTACCTCCTGTTCAATTCTTTTCTCATGTACTTTCAAGCTAATTACGAGAGTTTATGTCATTCGCAATAAGAGCTAAGCGTGTTTTCATGACCGCAGTGTCCACTTTTTTCCCACGTTACATCGTATTTTTGAAAACCGCCTAAGGCAATACTAGCAAGTTAGTTTTATTTTTAGAAACAATTGTGAGACGTGATTTGCGTTGGGTTATCTATCCGTCCCCTCTCCCCTCTACAATGTATTTAGGCAAATACTTAGTTGACCTAGGAAAGTGTTACGTTTGTCTCAAGGACGAATTTGAAAAATTGGGTACCCTTTTTGGTTCGGCTAAGGCAGCGGTTCCCAACCTGTGGTACGCGTACCCCTGGGGGTACGCGACAGGACGTTCAGGGGTACGCGAAAAAAATTGAGTAATGGCGGAAAAAAGATACATTTGTCATCCTCTGTCAGGGCTTACAAGAGGTGAGGATATATTTCATGCTATTGATTCTTATTTCAAAGAAAAGGACATTAATTGGTCTAATTGTTGTGGACTATGCACTGTCGGAGCCAAGTCTATGTCAGGTTGCTACTCCGGTCTTCGCGCTCTTGTCACGAAGGTAGCCCCCAATATAACCTGGAGCCACTGCTGCATCCATAGGCAAAGCCTTGCATCTAACCGCCTCCCTGGTGAATTAAAAGTCGTTCTTGATGAAGCTGTGAAAGTGGTTAATTTTATAAAGTCAAAGTCCACAAACACGAGGCTTTTCAAAGCACTGTGTGAATAGATGAATAGTCTTCATTCTACCCTGCTCCTTCATACACAAGTAAGGTGGCTCTCTCGTGGTAAAGTCCTTACTCGGCTGTTCGAACTTAGACATGAAGTCCAACTTTTTTTTTGAAGACATCCTTTAGAACTTACTTCAAAGTTACACGACTGTGATTGGCTTCAGAGTCTTGCGCACTTATCGGACATTTTCCTACAAATAAACAAACTAAATTTGGCACTTCAGAATAGCTCGGTAACGATCTTCAATGTTTCAGACAAAATTGAATCTATGATTAAAAAATTAGATTTTTTGAGGTCGTGTATTAAAAAAGGCCAGCTTAAGGTATTTGAAACTCTGCACAATTTCCTATCTGAGAACGAGCTGCACCTCTCCCAGGAAATGAGCGAGAAAATAATTGAACACTTGAAAGGGCTAAAATCATCTTTCGAGAAGTACTTTCCGAAACCTGGAAAAGAGAACTACTGGATTGTAAATCCCTTTAAAGAAGAATATTTCCAAGCAGCCACATTATCAATCAACGAAAAAGAGAAGTTGATTGAACTTTCGACTGATACTACTTTAATAGCTGAATTCAAAGGAAAATTCCTTATTAATTTTTGGGGAGACATCAGCAGAGAATATGAACAGCTGACCGACAAGGCGCTTAAGTTGCTGTTGCCATTTACAAATACTGAGCTGGTGGAGAGGGCTTTCTCTTCTTATACCTTTATAAAAAATAAATAGCGTAGTAAACTGAATGCAGGTCCAGAATTGAGACTGTATCTTACATCACTTGAACCTGATTTTAAAAAACTATGGGCCTCAAAACAAGCTCAAGGATCGCACTGAACATTTGTCATGGGCACGTGACATGTGTGTTATAAAAAGTGATTTCAACTTTTAACAATAACAACGTTTTTATTATTATTATTAATAAATTAAATGTGTTAATTTTTATTGTAACTTCTGATTTTTTAAATGTAAAAATATATGCACTGTTTGTTCACCTTTTTATTACATTGTTTTTTAATCCCGTGGTTGGCCCCTTTATTTCTGGTTATACAGTAATCTATAAATTTTTAATAACAGCAACTATATTAATTTCAAATATTTTGCTAATATTAGGGGTAAAATTTATAGAAATGGGCTGCCAAGGGGTACGCAAGTGAAACAAGGTTGGGAACCGCTGGGCTAAGGCGTTATCAAATAATAAGCTGAAGGCGTAGGCGACGACTAAGATTCTCGCAGAAAATTTGTAGTACTATCCTATCTTTGACTTTATGCACTATACTGTTATATTCTAATTTAGATATTGCATTTAGAAGTTCACCACAAATGGGTTGGTGTGCGTTACCCTGTCCGTGTACCCTACATCTGTCTCATCTGTGGCAAAAAGATCGGCATAGCGTCTCAACAACGCTCTCGCTTCCTGCTCTTCAGCCTCACTGCCCTCAAACCCGGCCAGGTCAATTGGGCACATCTCTTGCTCTTGATTCGTGTATGGTGGACTTGCTGACATTTCTACCTCTTGAGCCCCTACAACTCTGAAATATGTGCTATAGTCCACCCCAGCTTCTGTCAGTACTCCTACTTGTGTCCCGGGAGCTAAAAATAAGTCCTCATCACCCAAATTTATGGCCTGAATATCACAGGACCCACTTCTAAGAACAGTCAATGTATGACTCATAATCAGCCCTTTGTGTTCTAAGTCTCTGTTAGGCTCAAAGAGAAAAGCTCTTTCTGACGGGCCTCCTCTCCTGCATTTGACTGTTATGGCCCTGATCGATCGAGCAGGTATGTTGGTTTGCTTTCTCCCAGCTACCCATACTTTCATAGAGTTTGATTTCTGCGTCATCCCCTGATCTCTTGGAGGGTCCCATCTTAGTATTTTCTGTATGTTTGGGATTTCCACAAGGATATTAGTACCTATGATCCCTGGTGTTTTCCTCTGGTTTCTAGACCCTTGTACCTCCCTGACAACATAAACTCCACAGTTTTTCACTATTGTGCACCCAACTTGTATGCCCACAACTAAGTGACCAATATATGGAATGGTGGGACCATCTGCTGCTGTCAGGCGCACCCATTTACCCTCATCCAAGGGAAGCTCTCCAAACATCTCCCTGAAACATTGCTCTGTGATGGTAGACACCTGTGAACCTGTGTCAAACACACAATTTATCTCTTTTCCTTCCATCAGTACTAATCCTTCAGGCCAACCTCCTACCATCTTGATCCGGTTTTCTTGGTGCTCTCTCTTCACGTTTCTTTCTTTAAACTCCTGGGGATTTGGTCCGCAGCTGGTCTACATTTCCTGTGATGGTTGACTCTCTAACCTTCCTTCTGAGTGGCGGTCCTTCTGCCTGCGCTCCACTTTGTGTGATGCCCTAGCCGCAGAGTTACTAACCGGACAGTTCGCTACTAAATGTTGTGCTGACTTGCATTGGAAACATCTTCTAGGTAGAGGACCACATGGATACCTGGCAGCTATATGATCCCCAAAATCAGCGCAGTTATAGCACCTGATTCTCTGGGGGCCATTCCATAAATTAGGTTTCTTCTTGCTTCTGTAACTGCGGCTGTTCCCGTAGCGTCTAGAGAAGGTCCTCCTGTTAATTACTCCCACATCTCAGTCTCCCTATCATTTGGAAAAACAGACCCTTTCCTTCTATTTGCATTCTTCCTCATGCCAACCTGTAATTGCCTGCCACCTCTGCCTGCCCTCTTTCTATTTGAGTCACAAAACTCCCCTTCCACAGCCTGATTCCCAGCCAGAGGGGTCTAGTTTAGTGCCTGTTGTGGGCATTCCCACTGAACATGCCATAAATTTTTGCACCGATAGCATCGGATGGTCCGAGTCCTTGCCGGCCTTCTCTGCCTGCCTTGCATGTCAGCCATCTGGAGCTTCAGCTGTGTGATCTCTGCTCTGAGTTGCTCCACTTCGGTGTTTCCTTCTTGTGACCTGGGTGCCATTTCTTCGTGGGATGCTGTGACTGTGGCTATCCCAGCTCTTGCTGTTTGACCACTCCCAGTCCATCTCAGAGCATCATCTCTTATGGACACAAATGATACTGCCGACTCGTGACGGACTCTGCCCTCCATCATTCTCCGCGTCAAGTCGTCCCTTAATCTGGCAATAAACTGGTCCCTTAGCACTGTTTCGTCAAGCTTGACACCATTGGCTTTCTCCTGCGCCCCTGCTGCCTGCTCAAATATCTCATGCAGCCTATGGGGAAACTCACGCACCGATTCCCTTGGCCCTTGGTGCGCTGAATAAAATAGCGCCATTAGTTCTTGGGTGCTCCTCGATTCCCCATACACCCTGAGAATGGAGTGAAGCATTGCCTCCGGGTCATTGTCTCTTACTTGTATCCGCAGCTCCCTGCGGACAACTGGGGTCACACTGTCAAGGATCACATCGGCCTGGTCCTCCTTACTCATGTAGCCAGACCTCCACGCAGCTCTAACCTCCCTTGCATAGTCCTCCGCGTTTGGCCCCGAACGTTCCCCGAAACATTTCACTTTCTTGTGGGTGGGCACCAACATGTACTGTATGTGTTCTGGCTGAGGCTGTGGACCTGCTACTGATCCCTCACTTTGCACCCCTGATGCACCGACCACTTGTGTTGGATCTGCATCCTCATGCTCCCCTTTGCTCGTAGCACGTGTGCTCCTTGCGGCCATCTTGCTGCAAGAATGCACTGCTGGGTGTTTACAATATTATATTTGCTCGTTTGCTGTTTGCTCGGTGTCACTGTCTGCCTGATCCTGTCGACGACGCCAATTGTGATAGGGTGGGGCAAGATGGTGATGATGATGTTGTGATATTTGATCACTCTCTTGCACACTCGCAACCGACCCGATTCAACAATAAAACTCTGATTCTTAAGGCAGGGGCTGTATTTATTTCTACAACCCTGTCAGTGACATTAAGAGCACACTGAAGCAAACATTAAACAAATAAACCAACAAACCAAACAAACACCTAGCCTGTGCTTGATTGCTAATGTGCTCAAGGCATTTACAGCTTGGCTCTGGTGTCTAACTTCGTTTGTTCTCTCTGGGCGGCTTTTGCAAAATAGGCCCGTTCGCCGCCTGCTATCTCTTTATATAGGCTCTAGGCTAATCACTCAACTTTAGTGCGCTGCGCGGATTAATTGCGCCACGCAAATAACACACGCAATTATCGCTCTAGAAATAGCGAAAACACAAATTAAACTTACAGCCATTTAATATAACACACAACTATCAAATATAACTAATTTTTAGGCTTTATTATGGCACATCCAAAATATATGGGCGATACATATGCCTTGAACATGAAGGGGGCGTCTTTACGGCCCCATCACAGACTTTTTGAGTAAAATGTGTAAAATGTGTGTGATCTCGTCCCTGGATAAGACACTTTGATCTTAGCCAAAAGGTCGAGAAGCCAAATGTGAAAGACCTTTTCAATCTTTATTCGTATTCAGTTTGAATTTAAAAACATGTTCATTTTACATATTTCAATAAAGAAGTTTCAATGAAAATACAATGAGCAGCTGCTTAGAAAACCCTTTCACTCCCTCGCACACACTTATTTACACACTCTTTCTTGCACCATGAAGTTGTACATTGCACATTTATTTGTGATGATACTATTGATTGAAAAGAAAGGGGGAAAAAACGGATAAAGAATTCATACACCCTCGTTCTTGAAAACTTTAAAGCGCACTCTTTTTTATAGTGATAATAGTAATAAAAAAAAAAGGGATGTGGAACAAAAAATAACACCTGAATGGACTAAACAGTTTCAGTGAAAGGACAATGAAAACACATTTAAAAAACAAGACAAAAAAGCAAAAACAAAAACCTGAATAGACACAACTTTCCGCTAAGAAGTTTCTGTGAAGGTATCATGAAGATATTTTCTTCGCATTTTTTCGTGTTTGTTTTATAGAGTAACCCTGCCTTTCTTATGTCATATTCCATTTTATTTTCCCAGTCGTGCTTTTCTTGCTTTGCACTGGATGAACCTAAACTTCGTTCTCTGTCCCAGGAGGCACCACTCAGAATAGATTTCGCGGCTGCGTGAAGCCATTTTATCTGATCCTAGCTCCGGATTCTGATATCGTAAATCGGGGAAATTGGACTCCTGAGATGTAGTAGAACTAAATTTAATGTCCACGTGTTGTCACGTGCTGGCCTTCTAAGCACGTATACACTGCTTAAACAGCGCAGACTACGCTGGCTTGGCTATGTTCACTTTTTTTTTTTTTAACCCCTCGTGTGCGTATGCACGTCAAAAATAGAAATTTTTTTTCCCCCCAAAATCAATTTATTGAAAATGTAAGATCACTTTTGCCCATCTAAAAATTTATTTTGATTTTCTTTTCTTTTTTTTTTTTTCTTTTTTTAATTATTTACGATGTATTTTTTTTGTCCAATTATACAAACCCTGTGCATTTAGCAAAATACAATACAAGGAGAGTACATTGCATAATACATATAAATACTCAAACTTACACTTTCATTGGCACACATACACGCAAATACTACTGTATATATTCGTTCACATACACATTTATACTTGCACCCATATGTTGTTAGGCTTCCTTATTCGGTTTCTCAAGATGAATAGAGCAAAACTAAATTTGGCCTCAATAATGTTAAAGAATAGGATTGTTCCGGTTTGTAAAATATTCCCAAAGGAAAATAAAATACCCATCGCTCTCACACACACACTCACATACACACTTACGCACACTTAAACCGATTTTCCACTGCCGCTATTTCAAACGACCGCTATTGACGACTTCCAATGCTGGCATTCGTGACTGTGCGGGTCCCCATAATTACCGGTGTCGGATACCGTTGGTCGTAAATCTTCAACGTGTCACAGCGTTCCATACATTTAGAAACTGGCTCGAAACGCCCAGGGTCAGCGTTAAAGTATCTTTAAAACATTATTCCAACTAGGTTTTTTTTTTTTTTGGACACCCACATATTCTGACCGAAGACCACACGGTCTGCTGCTGACTTGAGCAAAATTGTCGTATAAAAACTCTTACTTCTGCCTCATCTGTCTTAAAATAATAATAATAAATAAATACAAAATAAATAATAAAATAAATAGACTACACATGAACATATTCATTAAAATGTAAAAATATTAATGACAATCATAATAATAATAAAAGATACATAGAAAATAAAATAATAATTTAAAGGCAGGCTTTTCTCTGCGGACATGACAAAAAGGAGGATGAAAAATTTTAAACATGCAAACACTCACTCACATGTACCGTACTTAAGATAAAAATATTGGATGATGGAGTCCCTCACCTTTAACGTTGTGTGTGTGGGGAGGAGGGGGGATGAGGGTGTGTGTTAAAGGGGGTGGGGAAGGTAGAAAAAACTCAGGTGATGGAATACCACGTGATTATACGTGAAATGGGGGGAGGGAAGGGGGAGATTGTAGGATAATGACCTTTGTATAAACTAAGGGCTTGGATTTAAGAATATTTGGCAGGTCAGGTACAGGTAGATGGGGATAGTGAACAGGTTTTAATAAAAGCTTCACTCGCTGGAGGAACAAATTTAGGAGAAAGGCTGAGCGGATAACTTTGTATTCAAATACTGATTGAATGCGACATTTCCATATTAAAAAACGAAATTCCGAGAGCAAAAGTTTAATTTAAAATGGATGTCTGGTAGTGTCTTGGGAATTGAATTAAGCATAATAGCTTTGAAAATGTCTGTTTTTTGTGTTGTATGTGTGTCCAGTATGTCTTGTAAGATTGTGCTGGTATAATTGTAGTACATTTATAGAAAATGTGTTCCTCACTTTTGTGTACATTTTCCTGGCACTTCTTGCATCGTGATTTTCGTTTTAATCTGTGTGCTGCTCTTTCTGTGCTTGGTGTCATGTTATATACGAGTATGTGACTTCTCTGGCTTTTGGTGCGATGCTTTTGTTGTGAAGATCGGTGAAAATCTCAGTGTAATCTGTTATAAAGTAATTGTAACCTCTTTTAATTCTTAGGTGTAAAGGTGGTGCTTGTAACCTGACTAAGTGTTTGTAAATTTTGTTTGTTTTTTGGTTAATTAAAATTTCGTGTCATCTGATGGCTTGTATGCATGTCCTGTAAAAGTGTGGTAGTGTGCCGTAATGGTGTGGGACACTGTTCTTTAGTGGTCTCAGTCTAGCAAGTCTAAGCCCTACGTAGTAATGGGCTAATGTGTGTTGTTCTGGGTCTCTTATTATATTTCCTACATCTCTGATTCGAAGTGCCTTTATTTTAGTCCCTATATGATGGAGGGCAACTCCCCCGAATCTTTTCTCTTGCATGAGTGTTTGATGTTTAATGCTAAATAAAGTGTGCACAAAAACAAAACGCCTAATCTTCTTGTTTATCTCTGTCACCGTATGATGTGGAGGGTCAAAGACTGTAGCAATGTAAATTATTTTTGGAATAATAAAGCAGTTCACTGTTGCACTTCTGGAAAAAATGGTTGTATTTTTGTATTTGTAGCGGTGAAGCGTGTCTGTGATATATGCGACTAAGTTCTGCCATGTGACTTTGTGTGTGCGGTTCGGGTGAGATGGGAAGTATATACCGTACAGTTTCATGTTTGTTGTTGACGTAAAATCAAAGGGAAAATCTGCTTTGTTTTTCCATCTACCTATACCCATAATTGTAGACTTTTGGACATTTAATTTTGACCCACTACCTTTACCAATTCCCAGGATATGTATCTTGTAGTTCCTCATCTCAGAGCTATTTAAGACAGACCCAGAGCTAGCAGCAGAACTATTAGAACCACTATTTGCACAAGTCTGGAAAACAGGGACAACACCAACAGAGTGGAGAAAAGGAATAATTGTCAAATTGCCCAAGAAGGGAGATCTTGCAGACTGCAATAATTGGAGAGGAATAACTCTTCTCTCAGTTCCCAGCAAAATACTAGGCAGGATAATTATACAGAGAATCTCAAAAGCAGTAGACCACAAACTGAGGAAAGAACAAGCAGGATTTAGAAAGAACAGAAGATGTGTAGATCATATATTTACCCTCAGGAGCATTATAGAGCAGTGCTCAGAATGGCAAAGACAGCTGTACATTAATTTCGTTGATTTTGAAAAGGCTTTTGACAGTATACATAGGGACAGTTTATGGAAAATACTGAGGGTTTATGGAATTCCAAGCTGCATAGTGTCAATCATAAAAAGCCTTTATGCCAACTTTACGTGTAGCATTGGGCAGAGCAACCTAACCTTTGAAGTGAAGACAGGAGTACGACAGGGATGCCCTTATCAACCACTCTATTTTTAACAGTCACAGACTGGGTGATGCGCCAGACAACAGAGGGCAATCCAAGAGGAATAAGATGGACTAAATTTTCTACATTGGAAGATCTGGAATATGCAGATGACATTGCACTGCTAGCACATTCACATTAACACATCCAGGAAAAAACGGATAGACTTAATAAGTATAGCCAGCAGGTGGGCTTGAACATCAACCTAAAGAAGACAGAGGTCATGACGCTCAATGTGAACAACCCTGAGCCCATATCAGTAAGGAATCAGCAACTGGAACAGAGAGATGCCTTCACATACCTAGGATGCATAGTAACACCAGACGGCGGAGCAAGCAAAGACATCAACAACAGAATGAACAAAGCAAGAACAGCCTTTTTTAGTCTAAACAACATCTGGAAGTCCTCTCAGTACAGCACAAGCACAAAATTAGGATTATATCAGAGCTGCGTGCTTTCTGTGCTTCTCTATGGCGCGGAGAGCTGGAGAGTTACATAGAAGGAAATGTCGAAATTGTCCTCTTTTCACACAACATGCCTAAGAAAAATTCTCCGAATCTTTTGGCCGAATACCATCACCAACCAAGATCTGCTTACTCGGAGCAAGCAAGAGGACATGCACACCATCATAGCTGGCAGACTCTGAAGCTGGGTTGGCCATGTCCTCAGAAGAGACCCCGATGCCATCACAAGAACAGCTATGCTATGGACCCCTGAAGGAAAACGAAAGAGAGGCCGACCAAAAACAACTTGGCGGAGGACTGCGGAGGCTGAGATGCAAAGAATGAACCAGAGTTGGGGCACTGTACGAAGGATGGCCGCCGACCGAGCAAAGTGGAATCAATTTGTTGTTGTCCTACAAGACGAAACCAGGCGTAATGGCCACTGACTGCTTTGACAGTCGGCGGCTAAGGATCAAAGAAAGACCTTTACCAAAAAGCTTGAAAGTGTCTAGAATATTTTGTATAGACCTATCATTGTGAGGAAAGAAGGTAGTATCGTCTGCGTAGGCAAGCAACTTTTGTTCCCCTTTACCCTGAATAAAAGTGCCTCTGATGGTACTGTCTTGTCTGATTTTCTCTAGCAGTGGTTCTAGAGCGAGTACATACAGTAGAGAAGAAAGGGGACATCCCTGCCTAACAGATCTTGTCAGCCCGAAGGCCCCAGTAAATGAATGATTTACCAAAACCTTGCTTTCAGGTTTTGTGTATATAATTTCAATCCACTTTCTAAAGATGCAGTGTAGTAAAGTTTTATGGAGGTATAAGTGGGATATTCTGTCAAAGGCTGGTCTAGCGATAGGATTGACGACTGGCAATGATGATAGGAAACGCTTTACAGAGCGATACAACAGGAGGCAATCTGATCATCAGAAGGAGTCCCCCATCCGACAAGTGTTTCGGCCCAGTATACGCCTTTACACTCTAATGGGGGCGGGCCCACTTGGGTCATGACTCCCAAGCGTCTCAGCCTCCTGTTGTCTTGTATCGAAAATAAACCCATTTCACTTTAAAAACCACACCTCCGCCAGCCGTGGAGGCAATTGTGAAAGTAACAAAGAGAAGACAAATTATTCCGTTCGTTCCGTCGCACATCTAAACTAAGGACACACACTGAGACACCTGCGCGAAGCCGACGAGGCCAGCCACTGCGCGCTAGCAACTGAAATCCTGTGCCTAACACCTCTTATAATATACGCCGCCTGTTGCCCCTCAGTCACACTCTTTCACTAGTACACCAAAAAACTCAACGTATTGTGGACTTAGAAAAATTCCTGGTGTTTTCTGTACCGCAGCGTTTACTGTCACGATTTCCGTTGCCCATTGCGGTTGTTCCACAGCCAGCCTGATGCTTTTTCGGCAGTTTCACTAAGCCTTTTCATTGCCCTTGTTCTAGACTGTCCCCTCAGCCCCAACAGTTTCAATAAATCATACACTGATGCAGTTACAAGCCCTCTTGCGCCCACCTCAACAGCCATGACCCTTGCTGTGAACCTATCGTTTCTCAGATCCGCGACCAGATCATTATACGTGGCCGCTTTGAACGAATGTTGCTCGTCCAATCTGGATTCAAATGGCACGGTCATTTCAATTAGTATAACCTGAAGCGCTGCTGAAGAATGAAGCACTATATCCGGCTGTCTCCGCGATTTTCTGATACTCTCTGGATAAGCCCCTCGTCCAGGTAGGTCTACCGCCATCTCCCAATCGTTTGCACAGTCAAAAAAAAAGATGGTAAACTGCTACCAGGTTTACTCGGTTTGGGGTGTGCTGACTTTCCTGCCCTCAGAAAGTATGTATTTGCGGTGTTCGGCCTGGGTTTGCTATTCGCCATCATCCTTGCCAGGTCTATTGTCGCAGCAAGCTCATTTAGCACTTTATTATGGCACCAAGTGTATCGCCATTGCCCTAATGACACCTTACACGCTGAGAGCACATGTTCAAGTGTCTGCCTCCTCTGGCACAGGGGGCACTGCTCATCATCCGACTTTCCCCATTTCACTAGGTTTGTGGCCGATGGCAGCAGGTCATACATTGATCTAACAACGAAGCTGAGCCTAAGAGGTGCCATATGCCATATATCATTCCATGTCAAGGACCTCTGCAGGGCTCCTTCCCATGTAGTCCATTGGCCTTGTTGGACCTGCTGCACTGCTTTTTACCACCTCTTATCATTCTCAGTTCCTCGTATCTTCTGAACTACCATGTCTCTGCGCTCCCTGCTTGATGCCTTGGGCCACCAGCGGATGTCTCCATGACCAAATCCCCGTCTATTCGTTTGTGTGTATCCAATTACCTCCCTCAGTTTGAGTGACTCTTGGGCAGCATCAACAGCTTCTTCCACTCTCCACTTCCTTCCCGTTTTCAGTGTGGGCTGAATGGAATTAACCACGTCATCAACTGACTCGCGTAGCATCATTGTAAGCCTTGCCTTTCCAACTTTGTACTCTTCAACAACTGACTTGAAGGGAAGCAGACGTTTTGACTTTTTGCAGTACAGTGCTACATCTGACAGACCTGGTGGAACCCCTAGCCATTTCCTCATGAATTTGTTGACCTTGTGCTCTATAACTTCCACTGTTAAAAAGTTAGTTGCTTATCCTTTACAGGACGTGGCAATCAACCCCAGCTTTTATTGGCTGTTTGTGATTTTTCTAGGCAATTTTTTCATTCAGTAGTTTGCCATTGCTTTCTGAACGGTACGGCGCTTATACCATTGTTAAAAATCCACACAAAGCAATCTGCTACCAAACCGCCTGCAGCAGGTTTCGAACCTGGTATATCTGGATTATGAATTGCGTTCATATCCATTAGGCCACAGACGCCGACGCTTCAACTGTACTTGTGCTTATTTCATATATAAGCAGTGGCCACAGCAACTTCGGTATCAATATGAACTGGAGACACCACAATTTGAACTTTCCCAGGAATCTGCTTTGGTCTATGATCTGTAGTCCTCTGTCTGCCATTTCTATTGTCTGTTGCACTGCCTTAGAGTCTTTTAATGAGGCATCGTACACACTGCCAAGACTTTTAACAGGTTCCTCAATGACAGTAGGGATTCTTTGTTTGGAAACCATGAATATGATCTCTGCTATCTTCCCTTTCCTGGCTGATAGGCTTCTCGACTTCTTGGGTTTGAAGCTCATTCTGCACCAGCTGACTAGTTCATCCAGGCGTGCTAACATCCTCCGGGCCTGATGTTCATCTGATGTCAGAATTGTTGTGTCATCCATGAATGCTTTGAGCGGTGGCATGTGACACATTCCACCGAGCTTTGGACCTATAGCCATTCCTTCAGCCGCATTGAGGATTACCTGCATAGCCATCACGAATAGTATCGGAGAGATGGTACATCCCATCGCAATTCCAACTTCAAGGCCAATCCACTTCGTTGTGTACTCTCTGGTTGAAAATCTGACAGAAAACCCTGCGAAATACAGCTTCAGCATTGCTGCAATCTCTTGTGGAACATGATTCATTTCTAGGGCCTGCCACAACATCTGGTATGGAACGGATCCATAAGCATTCGCTAGATCCAACCAGATTACATGGAGGTTTGTTCTGTCAGACTTTGCCTTTTGGATTGCTTCCCAGATCATTGTGGCATGCTCTAGGCATCCTGGTGTACCTGGGATACCTCCTTTCGGAATGGTAGTGTCAATGTACCCATTTGCCAGGAGGTATGTAGTGAGTTTTTTCGCCATCACTGAGAAGAATATCTTCCCTTCCACATTGAGTAGTAAGATTGGCCTGAACTGACTGATGTCTGTGCAATTTTGTTCCTTCGGGATGTAGACTCCGTTCGCTTTTCTCCATTCCTTGCTTACAAGCTGGGTTTTCCACGCATTCTTCAGTAAATGGAGCAGTCGTTTGCGCTTCTCATAGCATCTCTTATACACCACATATGGAACACCATTAGGACCTGGAGCTGACTTGCACCGAGCTTTCTGGACAATGCTTTCTACCTCTTGCACCGTTGGAGGCTTGGTGTTAAATTCAGCTCCTGGTTTACTCGGCCATTTAAAGCCTACCATGCTGCTGAGCGGCTCATCTCTGCGACCATCTGAATATGTCATTCTAAGGTGTTCTTCCAGGTCTTCTTTCCTGATGTTTAGCGTACCCGACAATGGCTGCTCAAACAGTTCTTTGGCAAACTTGAAGGGCTCCCTGAAGAATCTGTCCCTATCCCTTCGAGTCTTCCTTCTCTTCCCGCACAACCTTTCTGCTCTACAAAGGACATTATGTCAGCATTTCAGGTGCTCCCAAACCTGTCGTAACCCTTCCTTCTCTGTGGCAACTGCGTTCTTGAACAGTTTTCGGGCTTGCTTCTTCTGTTTCCTGATTTCTTCTATTTTAATTTGTCTTCTACTTTTCCGTGGTGGGTTACTTTCCCTTGCCTTCCTGACTCCGAACACTTTGCGACAGTGCAGATATATTATGTCTCCGAAGATTTCCAGCTTCTTCTCCAAAGTTATCTGCTTCAGGTTGTTATCCAACTCTTTTGCTAAGGCTTCGTCCAGCTGTTCCCAAAGCCCTTTTGTACTGGCAGGTGGAAACTTGATTGCATCTCTCTTCCCGTCCAAGAAGTGTGTGAGATCATCTGTAGCGTGAGGTTTTTATTGGCTCTAGGATCAGTATAGTACTGACAATACAGAAATAGAATTTCTGCAGGAAAATGGTGAAGTCCCAGTGTATAAGAGAACTACTGGTATCACAAATTAGTTACGGCTGTGAATGAATTGAACTCGAAAAATTAGTAGAGAGGTGACAGTCATAAAATGCCACCCCCGCTGTGTAACTAACTGTGATATTAAAACAAGGAAACAGATTTTACTTAACAATTATAAAATTGACAAGTCGTTCAAATACAATTTCCTTATTTATTAAGACTATACACTATCTACTCTTGTGCTGAAGGGTGGATGTTGGAAGATGGAATGCAATGGATTTGTAAGTTTACATATGATTTACATATATATATATATATATATTTATATATATATATATATATATATATATATATATATATATATATATATATATATATATATATATATCTATATATATATATATATATATATATATATATATATATGTGTGTATATATATATATATATATATATATATATATATATATATATATATATATATATATATATATATATATATATATATATATATATATATATATATATATATATATATATATATATATATATTAGTTTTCCAATTATAGGAAACAAATTTATATCAGCTGTGCTGTTAATTAAGTATATATAAAATTTATCAGTTATGCTGTTAATCTTGTCTCTTACTATGCTAAATCACTTTTTCTTCCTTGACCGTTAAATGCTCACAATTGCCGACGGAAATGGTACTAATGTGTACTCATCTCTTAAAAGTTCTGTCCTTCCTAATTTCTTGCACACAACACCCGCTCATGATCGTTTCGTTAGCCCACCCAAGACTGAGGGGGACTAAGGATGTAGCTCCGGTACAATCACTGTGCTCCTGCGAAGTTCCAGGCAGCTGGATTGACTCGAACATACGACCTCAGGTTGGATGACACGAATAAAACCTGTAACAAGGAAAAATATGGGCTAATTTCTGTCATCAAGCCCACCTATTTCTATTGTCTCAGGTGTCTGCATGTAGGATGAATGACAACATGGCTCAGTATGATTTAGCAATAGCGAGACAAGACAGGTGTCTACTTGCAAAGCATTCTTTCTGATAAATTAATACCTGAATACATCCAATAATCCCCGGTCGTGATGTTAGCAAGCCTCCGTATCGTGGCTCGACAACAGTCTCGAAAACGGCCCCGCTCTTGCAATGAGTCGTGGGCCGGCAGTCAGTAAGCTGGTGTTGCTTTCGGCCCGTCCTGTCCGACTAGGGGAACGTCTCGTCGTCGGCAGGTGGCCAGTGGTTCTCACAAGAATAAATTTCGCCGGGGCCGCCGGGATCCGCTCTGCACATAGCGCTGTCTTCCTCCCCGCGCGAGCGACGAAATGCTCTGTTCAGACAGTTATCTGGTTGATCCTGCCAGTAGTCATATGCTTGTCTCAAAGATTAAGCCATGCATGTCTAAGTTCACACTGTCTCACGGTGAAACCGCGAATGGCTCATTAAATCAGTCGAGGTTCCTTAGATGACACGATCCTACTTGGATAACTGTGGCAATTCTAGAGCTAATACATGCTTACCGAGGGCAAGTTCCGTATCCTACTAGTGACCTGGCTGTTGCTACTGGTGTCAGACTGTATCGGCTAGACCGTTCCTCTGACGTCCAGGCCGGGTCTTGCTGCATGGGCAACAGCTTGATCTACAATTGCCCAACCTCATGCCACCAAAAGTTATTTCGGGAGGTACACTCCTTTGGTCAGAAACGACTGGTAGGGAAGATAACATGATAACATCCAATAATATAAATTCAACACATGAATACATCCAGTAATAGAAATTCAATACATGAATACATCCAATAATATAAATTCAATACATGAATACATTCAATAATTTTTACACCTACGTGTGATACAACCGTTTCCTTCCCCTTGTGTTCTGATGCATTCATAGAAAAACAAAACTAAAGTTATATTAAATATATACAGACATAGGCTATTTTCTTTTTCAGATTGGAGTTTTATGAGACAAGGACTGTTTGGTTATATTTCAGGTTGGAGTTATATGAGACAATAGATTGGAGTTATGCGAGTCCTAACAAGGACTGTTTTGGTTATATTTCAGGTTGGTTATCGTCTTCAGCAATCATACCAGGAAAGACAATCATTATACCTGATTCCACAAAATATAATCCTTATACATGATATACATTAATTATATACAGGTGTAGGTATTATAAATGATACTAAACAATACAATCATTATACATGATGTAGGCATATTCTCCTACAAGATTTTTTTTAAGTAAGTTTACCTACCCTCTAAGATTTATACAAGCCAGATTTGGACTCGACGTTAGTGAAGCAAGAGTGCCCTGTCACGCAGTCAAGCAATAAATCAGTCGTGACAGCTTTCTCTTCCCCAGTATGTCGTCTAGCTTTCTTCGTGTTAGTGTGTGTGATTTTGAATAAAATGCGCCCTTTTATAAAGGTAAACTCAGGTAAATGCCAGTGTGTAAGGAAACCTTTTGATTGGTTATCTGCGGTTTCGTACAATCCGTGACCGAGTCCCGAAATACAGGGCTTATGCCTAATTTTATTCTGTCTGCCGCCTTCTTGGGGGAACAAGATGACCGTGGCCGCGTCCCGAAATGTTAGGCTTAGAGACTGTTCGTTGATTGGCTGTGCATATGTATTAACAAAGAAGTGGGTTTACACACACGTTTCACGACATCATCATCAGGCAGATCAACTTGAATGTACTCAGCACTGTGGATTGACTCCTGGCTGCGTTCTTCTAACGTCTTATCCGTCGAGACAGAGCGCTGTTGATCTCCCCCTGATGAACTCCCACACCCCTTTTTTGTTCTGTGGATTTTAATTCCTCTCTGAGTAGAGAATTTCCTATCACAGGCACATGGAAATTCCAGCCGTTGTTCAGAGCTTGAAGTCCGTGTAACGGGTATGGTCGATTCCAATGAGGCGCCTGTAGATTCATCATCCTCCCGCCCCTTCCTTTGCGGTGAATCCTGGGAGCATCGATCGTTTTTGGGTTCTGTAGCAGTTGTAATACAGCTTACGGGGTGCTAACCCGGTCAGCCGGTTTCTAGTCTTTCCCAGTGTCATCTGTTTTTCCAGAAGTCAATCGGTCTTTTCCCGATCGTCACTGGTTTAACCATGCAACTATGATAGGAAATTCTTTACAGAGCGATACAACAGGAGGCAATCTGATCATCAGAAGGAGTCCCCCATCCGACAAGTGTTTCGGCCCAGTATACGCCTTTACACTCTAATGGGGGCGGGCCCACTTGGGTCATGACTCCCAAGCGTCTCAGCCTCCTGTTGTCTTGTATCGAAAATGAACCCATTTCACTTTAAAAACCACACCTCCGCCAGCCGTGGAGGCAATTGTGAAAGTAACAAAGAGAAGACAAATTATTCCGTTCGTTCCGTCGCACATCTAAACTAAGGACACACACTGAGACACCTGCGCGAAGCCGACGAGGCCAGCCACTGCGCGCTAGCAACTGAAATCCTGTGCCTAACACCTCTTATAATATACGCCGCCTGTTGCCCCTCAGTCACAGCCCTTTCACTAGTACACCAAAAAACTCAACGTATTGTGGACTTAGAAAAATTCCTGGTGTTTTCTGTACCGCAGCGTTTACTGTCACGATTTCCATTGCCCATTGCGGTTGTTCCACAGCCAGCCTGATGCCTTTTCGGCAGTTTAACTAAGCCTCTTCATTGCCCCTGTTCTCGACTGTCCTCTCAGCCCCAACCCCAACAGTTTCAATAAATCATACACTGATGCAGTTACAAGCCCTCTTGCGCCCACCTCAACAGCCATGACCCTTGCAGTGAACCCATCGTGTCTCAGATCCGCGGCTAGATCATTATACTTGGCCGCTTTGAATGAATGTTGCTCGTCTAATCTGGATTCAAATGGCACGGTCAGTTCAATCAGTATAACCTGAAGCGCTGCTGAAGAATGAAGCACTATATCCAGCTGTCTCCGCGATTTTCTGATACTCTCTGGATATGCCCCTCGTCCAGGTCTACCGCCATTTCCCAGTCGTTTGCACAGTCAAGAAGAGATGGTAAACTGCTACCAGGTTTACTCGGTTTGGGGTGTGCTGACTTTCCTGCCCTCAGAAAGTATGTATTTGCGGTGCTCGGCCTGGGTTTGCTATTCGCCTTCATCCTTGCCAGGTCTATTGTCGCAGCAAGCTCATTTAGCACTTTGTTATGGCGCCAAGTGTATCGTCTTTGCCCTAATGACACCTTACACGTTGAGAGCACATGTTCAAGTGTCTGCCTCCCCTGGCTTTTTTTTTTTTCTCGCATGAGGTTGCATTGGAACACGCCCGACCCCGGCCCTGGTCAAGACACATGTCCGAACACAAAAAGACCCAATGACCAGTGTTGCCACAGCTGTGTATTTTTTACTAGATCTGGGTTTTTGGGCTTCCGTCTGGGTATCTGGGTATTGTTTTTTTCAAAATTTGCATTGATCTGTGTATATTTGACAATTGGCATTTACAATGTATGTATATTCTGTGCACTGAGCATTATACATTATATTTATTTTATAATAAAATGTAAAAAATGATGTGCTATATATTTTTTATTCCACTTAAATTTAATTCTTGTTTTTAACCACATCAATGACGTTGTTTTTTTTTACTCGTTTACATCAGCTATTTCCTGTTATTCTGTTAATGGCTGTCATCTACAATACTCAGTCATTTTTTGCGATGTTTTTAAAGTATTCTTTTTAAATTTTAGACTTAAGCAGTTAAACAGCATATTATTATTTTTTTTTTCAAAAAATAATTAAAATTAAGATTAAAAAATTTGCGATGATGAAGGTACGCTAGGTAGTTGTAGCAGCATGACGACATACACGCAACCGCGTAAAAAATTGAAGCCATGGTATCAGCAGGCTTTTTGTGCGGAATGGCTAACAGACTTCTTCTTCTTCTTCTTTCGTTCGCTTGAAATATATTGTCTATATCTGCAATGTTGTTTCTTGTATAAACTTCACTGTCTTTTGTAGTTCATACAGAGGTCCATATAGTTTTGCTTCCAGTGTTGTTTCTCTGGGCCAGTGGGTTTGCCTCAATATATCATATTCGGGGCAATCTTGCAGTACGTGCTCCGCTGTCTGGGGTGCCTGTCCACATGTACACATGGCTGAATTGCCAATCTTGAATTTTGTATACATGTGGCTGCGGAGGCGGTTGTGTCCTGTTCTGAGGCGCAGAATGACTATTTGTTCTGATCTGTTCATAACTTGGTAGTCATCCTGCGTTGATGTTGGTGGCTTTCCGATAGATTTGATCATCTTTTTCTTCTGATGGTACGTAACTGGTACATCCGGTTGTTCGTCTGCAGCACCTTCTTTAGCCAGACCGTCTGCTCTCTCGTTTCCTGGTATTCCACAATGAGACGGTATCCACTGCATGGCGACCCTGCGCTGGTTGCACAGTTCAGAAAGTAGGGCTTGTATAACTGGCAATTTTCTGGACTGAAGTGCTTGGAGTGCTGATCTTGCATCTGTCAGGAATACTACAGGCTGTGGACCGAGATTGGTGTTCAGTAGTTTCTCAGTTGCCACCTTGATTGCCTGGACTTCTGCATCATAGTTGTTACAGAATTTCCCCGTTGGTACTCTTACCGTATCCCTAGTGTTGTTTGGGTATTCTATGTACACTCCTGCTCCTCCATTCTTTACTGCATTCTGTGCTGACCCATCTCGGACCCAGAGGTCCTGTGGGTATTCATCATCCAGGAAACAGAGTGACTGTCCTACGTTGCACGCTGTTCTGTTCATCCCTGTCGAATATTCCTTTCACTTTTGTGTGGATGTGTACTGGTAGTCCATGCTCCTCTCTCCAAGGGGTTTGTTCTGGCACAGACTTTAGGGGGCTGTTAACTTCAGGCAGGTCTGAGGTTTGTCTACGAAATCGTTTGGCCTGGTGGATAAAGCTGCTTCTTTTCAGTCGCCCCATTGCTAGGTTTTGGAATCTGTCCTTCATTGGATGGCTCGGCATACAGAGGAACTTTTCTGCCTGTGTTAGCACTTTCGTGTCTCTGCGTTCTCTCAGTGCTTGTATCCTCCCCATTTTCTCCATCTCCACTATAGGCGTTGATTTCATTGCCCCCGTGATGACCCTAAGCGCCTGGTTTTGCACCTTATCTAGCTCTTGTAATGTGGTGTTTGATGCTGGACACCACGCAGCTGACCCATATTCCAGGTGTGGTCGTATGCCCTGCTGGTAAACTTTACTAAGTATTTTCCCGCTGGCTCCCCATGTGGTTCCACTTAGTTTTCTCAGGATGGCTAGCTTCCTCCTGGCCTTTGTTGCTGCCTTGTTGATGTGCTGCTTCCATGTCAGCCTATCATCGAATGTAACTCCGAGATAGGTGGGTTGTTTATCTTCTCTCAGGAGCTCTTCGTTTATCTTGATGACACCAGCTTTTTGTTTGGGAGAGAGGGTGAAGAGCGTAGTGCTGCACTTGTCTGTGTTGATGCTGACACACCATCTATTTGCCCATGAGGTTAAGGCATCTATAGCTCTTTGTAGCAGTTTGGTGGCCACTGTTGCATGCTCATCTGTGCACCATATTACCAGGTCATCAGCGTACATTGCCACTTCATTTTCATGTGGTAGTTCAGCAACCAGGTCGTTGATGTAGACTAGGAAAAGTGTGGGGGACAGAACCCCTCCCTGAGGGACGCCATGACGCAGTAGAATTTTCTTACTCTTGAGGCCATCTAGTTGTACTCGGGCTCTTCTGTTATGCAAGTATGCTTTCACCCATTTGTACATCTTACCATTCACTCTACAATTTCTCAGTTTCTTCAGAAGCCCTTCTTTCCAAACCTTGTCAAATGCTTTCCTTAGATCTATCCATGCTGCTAGTACCAGTTTCTTATCTTGGAACGCATCCTCAATCTCTTGGGAAAGGTAAGTTGCCTGATCTTCGGTGGAATAACACTGCCTAAAGCCCGCCTGCTGTGGTACAAGAAGGTTTTCACTTTCAAGGTACCACTGTAGCCTGAGGTTGATGATACGTTCCATTGTTTTGCAGAGGCAGCTTGTAAGGCTGATTGGTCTGTAGCTGGAGGCAGTGGAACTGTCTTTTCCTGGTTTTAGGAGTGGTATCATGATTGCTTCCCTCCAGGTCTGTGGAACTCTGCCTGAGTTCCAACAGATATTGAAGATCTGCAGCAGCTTTGTTTTTGCTGCGGTTCCCAAGTTCTTAATCATTTCATTGGACACTCCATCAACTCCTGGCGACTTTCTCATTTTCAATTTGGATATTGCAAGCTCCAGTTCTCTGAATGTGATTGGTGCCTCCATAACTTCAGGTATGGTTCCATCTCGTCCTGCGTGTTGTTTCTCACGAGTCTCCTGTTGCTTCTCTGGGCTAACTTCGATGTTGTTGTCTTTAGCAAAGGAGTCTGCAAAGTGATCAGCTGCCTGTTTTCCCATGAGGATGTTTCCATCTTTGTACAGAGCAATCCTTGAGTTTCTCTCTGTACCTTCATCGTTAAGTTGCTTTACCAGCTTCCACAGTTTCCTCGTATCTCTTTCAAAGTTCAAGGACTCTATTTTCTCCTTCCAGCTTCTTCGCCTGGCCTGCAACTTGGCCCTTTGAAATTTGGCCTTAGCTTGCTGGTAGTTATTGTGGTGTTCTTGGCATGGACTGGTCTCTGCCTGCTTTCGAGATGTTTCCACGTCGTTGTGCAGCTGCTCTAGTTCACTATTCCAGTATGGTTTGTAGTGCTTACGAGCTCCTCTAGGTATTGTTTCACGAGCAGCCTGTAATATGCATCTGCTGAATTCATCGACTAGCTTATTGATGTCTTTGTCTACAGTCAGATCTCTAGCCAGTATACTAGTACGGTGCTGGTACATTGTCCAGTCTGCCTTCTTGTAGTTCCACCTAGAGAGAGTGCTGCTCTCCTTGACACGTTCATTTTCCACAATTAGGAAGACTGGCCGGTGGTCGCTGCCTCCAAGTTGTTTCCCTACAATGCGTGTGGTGTTCCACTCCAAGCCGGGTGAGTGGAATGCCAGGTCTGGTGTAGAGGTGGTATGCCATGATCTCGAGTAGAAGGTTGGTGGGTCGATTGGCTGGTTAATCAGGATAAGCCCATTGTCATCCTGCCAGTTTTCAAGCTCCTCACCTCTCCTGTCCATGTGATCATAGCCCCAGCTCTGTGAGTGGCTGTTGAAGTCTCCGCATACAATCAGTCTTTCTTTTGCTGGGATTGTATCTAGTGCCAGTGGGCGGTCACTCGGACAGTAGTAGTTGAGCAGGTGGAATTCTGAACTTTCTGTCCTGAGATGAAGCATCTGGTATTCCGCCCCCTCCATATATGTTTCAAGCTGACATGCACTGATGTTATTCCTCACGAGTGTCAGTATTCCACCTTTTCGCCTGTCTATTCGGTCAGATCGGTAGCACTGGTAGCCTCTGATTTTGAAGGCTATGTCTTTGTTGAGGTGGGTTTCTTGCAAGCAACATACATTTACTTGCTCTTCATTCAAGATATTTTCGAGCTCTAATTTTTTGCTGTAGCCGTCTTTTTTACTATTGACGCCTTCAGCATTCCAGTGCATTATTTTAAATGGTTATGTTTGTCTAATATTAATTTACTGTTTACAGGCTTCGGGTTTCCCTTCCTTATGTGTTATTAATGTCTCAGGAGACGCCGAGGCGGAAACATTACAGTTAAAAAAATGCTATGGACAAGTGTGTCCTGGTTTGCAAACCCAAAGGTCCCATCCCCCATTACGTGGATTTAGAAATCAAAGGGCAGGGGGAAAAGACACAAACAATTTTCGTCACCATACCAGGACGGAAGACGGCGGGCCCTTTTTGCATGCAAGAAGACACTGGGCAAACAGGTGCCCCCCAAATAAAAGTAAAGGACAAGAAGTACGTACACAACCAGATAAACAAGCACAACAAAAACTACCTCCCCGCCAGCCTGCAGACAAACAGAAGTTCCAAATAGTCACGAGAAATAATAAAACTGGCAATCACCATGCTGAGGACAACGGTCACTGACACACATTAACTAATGCCAACAACACAGCTTTATTGACACATAAAAGCACACAGAAGCACATCCAGCGCAAAGCTTTTAAAATCCAAAAGCAAAACAAGTCTGAATATGTTAACAAAGTTTTTTCACACAAGCAACATATGGAAACCAACCATGACGTAGACAACTGTCAGACACAAGCCCAAGGCTCGTCATTGTGCTGGATAGCCCTGGCAGAACATAATAAAGACGTTTTCCCCTGACCTCAAACATCAATTTTTATGTAATTACACTATTAGCAAAAACCACATTTCAGGAATGGCGCCAGTGAAATTAGAATAAACTTAGTTTTTACTATTCGTGGCCTTCGTAATAAAAAAAAAATTAAAAATTTCATAACACTTTGGTACACAAATACCATCCAGATTTGATACTGGTTCAAGAAACCAACATACACACAGACGAAACACGCAGCCCATATCACGACACAATTAAGACTTAGACATTCATGTTTTATGCCTTAGTGACATTGATTTTTACGTGAGTATCCCTTTATTTCTTGTACAGAGACAGTATCGTACAGACCTCGCCATTGGAAATTATCAGGAAAAACAGAGATAGTAAGGTTTTTTTTTTCCTCGCATGAGGTCGCATATATTTTCCTTGCATGAGGTCGCATTAGCACCCGCCCAAACCCGGCTCTGGTCAAGACCACATGTCCCAACACAAGAAGACCCAATGACAAAATGTGTCACTGTAGTGATCTTCTGTGTTTTCACACAAAGGACCTAATGACACATGAATGTCTTTTTTTTTTTTTCCTCGCTTGAGGTCGCATATTTTTTCCTCGCATGAGGTCGCATTATCCCCGCCCAAACCCGGCCCTGGTCAAGACCACATGTCCCAACACAAGAAGACCCAATGACAACATGTGTCACTGTAGTGATCTTCTGTGTTCTCACACAAAGGACCTAATGACACATGAATGTCACTGAATTGGTCCCTGTGTCAAGACACATTGATCCTAGCCAAAGGCCAGATATTATTACTGACACCTATCCTTATTTTTTTTCTGTCGGCTTTAAAGCCGAGCCAAAAATATATACATATAATGAAAGTACTTAATACATATTGATTAAAACTTTTTTTTTTTTTTTTTAATTAATGTGTTTGCTACTTCATTTTGTAGCACGCCCCTTTCAACCATCTACCATGTACATGGATTTGTTGGTTATATCAGGACGTGTTTCTTTTATTGTAATATGTTTTTGTTTGTATTTGTTTTATATTATCTCTAGTCGGTATTTTTCCTTTTGTAGTTATAGTTCAACATGGTTTTTAAAAAAAATTCCATTATATGCTATTTTCTAAGTTAGTATGTTTTTGATTTTTACTGGATGGTTTATTTGGTTAATCTGTATATTTCTGGGGCGAGTCTTTCACCAGTTTGGACTACTGGTTCAATTCCTTATTTGATTTTTATATGTTAGCTTTAGTTTTTGTAATATAGTGTTTTATTAACTTTTGCATTTCTGAAGGGCTCTTTGTGCCTATGAGATTTTCTACACTCATTTCTACCTTGTGGTTACTGCAGTATGTCTTAATGTTTTGCCTCTGTTGGTCATATTTTTTGCAGTCCACTAGAAAGTGCCTAATTGTGTTTGGTTCTTGACACTCTTCACATGTGGGTTCCTCTATCATGAAATATCCAGTACCCAGCTTGAGTCTCAGCAATTTTTTATTAATTGGTATTTTTAGTTCATCTTTTATTTGACATTTTTTGCTTGGTTTTTTAAGGATTTTATATGAGTGTCTTGCTTTTTTACTTAGGTCCCATGCTGTTATCCATTCTTTAGTTATTTTTTGAGCAATTAAGCTCTTAATTTCAAACTTCCCTAAGCCTACTTCAATTTTGTTATGGCTAGTTCTTCCCCCTTTGGCTTCTTTGTCTGCAAGCTCATTTCCTGCTATCCCCACATGTGATGGTATCCATGTTAGTGTTGCACTGCATCCTATATTTTGTAGATATGTATTAACCTGTAGTATTTCCTCTATAATATCTGGCCTGCTACATTCATTTCTGTTTCTGATAGCTAATACTGATGATAGGGAATCTGTGAGAATGGTTACTTTCTTTGGTGGATTTTCTGCAGCTATTTCTAAAGCTTTTAGGATTGCCACTAATTCTGCTGTAAAATATGGATGTATTATTCTGTTACTTTGTATCTTTTATAAATTTTTAATTTTGGTATTGCTATTCCTGCTCCTAATTGTCCTTCTTCATCTTTTGACCCATCTGTATATATAGTTAGGCTATAATTTATATACCGTTCTATGTACTCTAGTGTTTTACTTTTTGCTGAGATTATGTCGTTAGATTTATTTATGATCTTTGTTAAGTGGGAGTCAGTTTCTGCACTTTTAATTCCCATGGTGGGATCTTTGCTTTATACAGAGCACTACTGTTTATCGCATTAAATAGGTCTGGGTATTGATCCACTTCATCCATTGTTTTCCACCCTGACGGGTATCTATTATGGTTTAATGGAATGTGGCCTATGTACTGGTTACCCCTATCAAAGGTTTTATGTGCTGGGTGAGTTGGATCTTTTGCCACTCTTGCCCAGTAGCTGAATCTCAGTTCTTTTCTCCTTAGCTCCAGGGGTATAATGCCTAGCGCTACTTCTAGTGCTTCTGCTGATGTTCCCTTTGAGGCACCTGCTATTATTGACAGTGCCTGGTTTTGGACTGTGTCTAGTTTTTTCTTATTGCTTGGGGCGGCTGATGCATAGACAACACTGGCATAGTCAAGTTTGCCCTAATAAATGATTTATAGAATGTTAACATTGTCTTATTGCAGGCGCCCCAACCACTTCCTTTCATATATCTTAGCATATTAATAAGTCCCCTACTGCTTTGCACTAATAGGTCTATGTGTTTGTTCCAGTTTAGTTGCTGGTCTAATACCATACCAAGAAATCTAGTTGATTTTGCTGTGCATACTTTTTGCTCATTAATGCTTATGTCAATTATATTGTTTTTAATTACACGCCCTCTACTGAAAATCATTCCTATGGTTTTTTTAACGTTTAGATTAAATCCCCACTTGTTCATCCAGTCAGATACTTTATCTATTTGTTTTTGTACTGTTTTTATAGAGGAATGGGAGATTTCTTCCCGTTCTCCATATCGCAGCATCATCTGCAAACTGAGATAGGTTGTTTTTTAAGTCCTTAAACTCGTCGCCTAGGTCGTTGACCATAATCGTAAAAATTGATGGTGATATTACTGATCCCTGGGGAATTCCATTCTGTTGCTCATATACCTCAGATCTATCATTGTTTATTTGTACCATGAAGTATCTATCCTGCAGGAAGTTTTCTAGGTAATTGTAGGTTCTGCCTACTATACCTAATTTCCTGATTTTGTGTAGTGCACCCTCCCTCCAACACTCATCATATGCTCTTGCTACATCAAGGAATATTGCTACTGTCTTTTCATTCCTTTTGAAGCCTGTTTTAACATCATGTTCCAGCCTCAACAGTTGCTCTATTGTACTATGTTGGCTTCTAAAGCCTGCCTGGGTTGGACTGTACAAATTATGCTTTTCTAGATGAAATTTTAGTCTGCTGTTGACTATTGTTTCTAGAATTTTTCCTAGATGTGATGTTAACGATATTGGCCTGTATGAGCTGACATCATGTGTTTCCTTATCTGGCTTTAGTATGGGGATGACTACTGCTGTCTTCCATGAACATGGTATTTTTTCCCGTGTGCCAGATTTTGTTGTAGAGGGATGCAATCACTCTTAGAGTTGTATTTGGTACCTTTTTGAGGATTTCATAGCTCAGAATGTCTTCCCCAGAGGTAGTATTGGTTTTTTCTGCTAAAGCTCTTTCTATTTCATCTACTGTAATATCTGCATTTAAATAATTAGCATCCTGTGTGCAGTTCGTATTTTCTTCTTTTAATTTTTTTAACAGTGTTTTTGCCTATTTATTTCTCCCTTATCTAGACTGTCTATTGAACTAACCTGATAAAAGTATTTAGCTAGTATGTTGGCTTTTTCTCTATCTGTTTCAGCTCTCTCTGGTATTTTAATTGTTGGGATTTTAAATTTCTTGGTGTTTCCTCCTTTAATTGCTTTTAGTTTTCTCCAAACTGTAGTTATTTGGGACCTATGGTTTAATGTTTGACAAAATTTTCTCCAACTCTTTTCTTTAGCTCTGAATATTATTTTATTTGTTTCATTTCTTATTTTTTTATAGTTTGTGTAATTCTCTTCAGTTTTGTCTTTTCTATACTTTGTAAGGGCCCTCTCCCTCAATTTCAGTTGTTCTGAACATCTGTCTGTCCACCATGGTACTGGATTTTTATCTTTGTTTCTTTTCCTATTTTTACCTTTTTGTGTTGGTTTTAAGTGCTCAGGCATATTCCTGTTTGGTATATATATTTTATTGCTATTTTAAAAATCTCATTTGTTAGTTTTTCTGCAAATATATCTATACTGTTAGATTCAATTTGTTCTATGCTTAGTTTACCTAGCTCTAATTGGAAGGACTCCCAATTTGCCTTTTTTAGGTTGAATGTGGGTTTCGAGCTTTTTGGACTAGTTCTATATTTGTCGTTTAGGTTTATTTCTATGGGTAAGTGGTCTGAGCTGGAGTCATTCAGTACTTCCCATTTAGTAGAGGCTAGGTTTGGTGTTATAATACTTATGTCTATTGCTGTATCTCCTCCACTGTTGCATGGGTTAACCCTTGTCACTGAGCCATCATTTAGTATGATTAGCTCAGCACTTTCAATGTAGTCCAACAGTCTTTTTCCTGCTGGATCATTACTGTTGTTACCCCATGCCTCATGGTGTGCATTAAAGTCACCTACCAATAATGTTCTTTGGTCTATTTGTGTGTTAATAGTGGCAATGTCCCTATCGGTTATATTACCCTTGGGGCTATAAATGTTTATTATTTTTAAGTTATCTGGCTCACTGTCTAATGTTATACTTATTCCTTCAATATTTTCTGTGTTGAATTGTTCCCAATTTAATATTTTGTAGTCTTCATGTATTAAAAAAGGCCACGCCCCCCTCCTCTTCCCTCAGGTCTATCATTTCTAAGTGTTATATACCCTTGGTAGTTCAGTTTTTGTTTGGGGTTCAGGAGGGTTTCTTGTATTGCAAAGATGGGTTTTGCCTCCTTATACTGTCCCATAAGAGACATCAAGTTCTTCCTGGCACCCCTACAGTTCCACTGGACTACTTTGATAGCTCTAGAGTCTTTGGTCCCCATTTAGTATGGTTAGCTTAGTTATGTTATTGTTTTTATTAGGTTCTTTGATAGGGGATCTACTTCTTTTGGTTTTGTTCACTATCTCTCATGTTCTCCACAAACTCATCATTCCAAGTAACCATTGTACTCCGAACTCTTTCTGCTATGTATGGTAGGTGTAGTTCCACTGTTTCCTTAAATTTTTCTTCCATTTTTCCGTCTGACAAAATAGCTCTTTCTCTCTCTATTTTTTTAAGGATTTCTTCATTAGCCTTTTTTATTTCTGTTATTGTTTTGAGGTCTCTTTCTATTGCCTGTTGTGCTATTTTAATTTCTTCTAATACCTGCCTGGCTTGGGTGATGTTATGTTCTGTCTCTTCTGTGTTGTTCTCTACTTCGCTGTTGCTTATGCGTGTTTTACTTTCATCTTTTTTCTGTATTTTCTCCTTTATGTTTTGTACTTCAGTGGTTATTTGTTTTATTTGTTCTTGATGCTGTTTTCTTGGAAGTTTTGAAGGTGGCTGTTTGCTTTCTGTGTTTCTTTCACTTTCCAGATTGGTGCTGGCACTGTGGTTACCCTGGCAGTTTGCACATCTTCTGTTTTTATTTTCTTGTTTGTAGTCTTTGTCCTCTTTAGCCATTGTGCAGTCTCTGTGTTTGTGTGCTCCTGCACAGAAACTACATCTTGTTGCTCTTTTACAAGCATGCTGCATGTGACTAAAGCCTTGACAATTTGTGCACTGGATGATTGGTGGTATGAATGTTTCAGTCTTCCTGATTCTCTTGCAGATTTTGATCTCTTTGGGTATTTCTGTACCCTGCACACTCAACACTACCACTGATGTATTCTTCTGCAGCTTAGTTTTAATTCGTTCTACCTTTTCTATCTTAGTTTCTGGGTTTTCTTTCACTATGTTTGTGTGGATCTCTTCTTCTGTTAGGTTTGTATCGATGCCCTTGATTACGACTTTTCTAATCTCTTTGATCAGCTCCATTTGTAGGCCTATATTTATTTTATGTGGGAGTTGTACTTCTTTAGACTTTTCTTTCAGTTCATTTATTAGGACCTTGGCTTTTTCTGTGCTGTTCAAACAGATTACTACACCATTGCTTGTTTTTTGTAATCTGTTAATAGATTTTTTGTTTATTATTTTTTCTAGGATAACCATGATTTTGTCATCGGGTAGGGCTCTCAGAGTGGCTTCTGTCCCTCCTACTTGAGTGATTTTGACTCTTCTTCTGTGGGTTTTTGTTTCCTTTAGGCTGTCCTCGGCACTTTCTTTGTGTTCTTTGGTTTCCTGAGTGCATTGGCCTGCATTTCCCTCTTTGTCCTTCCTAATGTGTTCTGCGGCTTTATTTCCTGTCGAAGGTGGTGTTCCATTGTTTGCAGCACCTTGCTTCGAAGTCAGAATTTCTGTTTTTTTCTCGTTGCTCTTTTTGTTTGGTTCCCTGTTTTTATTTACTTCAGGGTTCACTTTTGTTTTTTCATTGATGGTTTCCATTTTGCCCTTAATTTCTGTGTCCTTTAGACCAGGGCTTTTGTTCCTCTCATTTTCTGTCCGTTTTGATGTTCCTTCCTTAGTATGTCTTTCTGATGATTTGCTCCAAGCCTTTCCCTCCCCTGACTGCCATCTGGTTAGCATTATGTTGTACTTATTTGCCCTTATTTTTGCTAAATTAACACCAGGCAAGTTAATATATTTATTTATTTCTGTATTTTTTTATTTATTTTATTTTATTTTTTTTTTTAAATATAAATTTTAAATTATGTTTAGCTATCAATAATTAAAGGCTGAATAGTCCTACTACTACGCTAGTAAATTTGAATTAAATTTGATTTTGCTCACGCGCGGCTCTGCGCTGAAAGATGCCTGTATTAATTACACAAAGAAAAGCAAGATGGCTACTGCACTTTACAAATGAAGACCACACGTGGTTGGCCTACCTGTGCTTATTCTATTTCACTAATATTTTATTTATTCAAATACCCCTATCAATTTTAGCTAACGTTTAAAAGCAATTATCTAATACTATAGGTGGTTAATAATATTTAGTTTAAATATGTTAGAGAAGAGAAAAAAACTTATCTGAATTTCGTCTTTTGTAGCGTACTGAAAACTTTTTTTTTTTTTTTCCTCGCTTGAGGTCGCATATTTTTCCTCGCATGAGGTCGCATTTAGTACCCGCCCAAACCCGGCCCTGGTCAAGACCACATGTCCCAACACAAGAAGACCCAATGACAAACTGTGTCACTGTAGTGATCTTCTGTGTTCTCACACAAGAGACCTAATGACACATGAATGTCACTGTACCGGTCCCTGTGTCTGGACACATGATCCCAGCCAAAAGGCTAGGGAAGCAGTCCCGAACAAATGCATGCTGAAGACGGATGCACTGGGCCGCAAGGCGCACAACATAGTGCAACGCAAACCGCCATGAGATAACAGGTCATCATTTTTCGACTGCGCACTGGGCACAACAGATTGAGATACCATCTGTACCACAAATACAAAATTGGTGCAACAGATCTCTGCACCTGCGGTACCAGCCCAATGACAGTCGAACACCTGCTGCAGTACTGCCCAACCTACAGTAATGAACGGGGTAGCATATGGCAACAACCTACTTCTGTCAACGAAAAACTGTTTGGAGATGTCGGGAACCTTGAGTTGACTGCTGCCTTTATTAGAGTCATAAATGTGGAAGTCTGAAGGCGAACGAGGAAGAAGAAGAAGAAAAGCCGGTTTTTTTTTTTTTTTCCTCGCTTGAGGTCGCATATTTTTCCCTCGCATGAGGTCGCATTGTCCCCGCCCAAACCCGGCTATGGTTAAGACCACATGTCCCAACACACGAAGACCCAATGACACCATGTGTCATTGTAGTGGTCTTCTATGTTCTTACACAAAGGACCTCATGACATAAATGTCACTACCGGTCCCTGCGTCTAGACACATGATCCCAGCCAAAAGCCGGATTCTAGGCATTGGGTTGTACAGCGTAAAAGACGCTGAACTCCTTGTTGAAACGACCCAAAAAGAACAGATATTACAACTCAACTTAATGACAACTTTTAATTTCTTCTTAAAATCTGTAAATATGCCGTTGAAGGTTATGTATTTTTTAGTAATATTTCAATAAAACTAATACATTTCAAAACAAAGTTAATTTCTTTCAACTACTTAAATTAAAAGTAATACATACAATATTTTTATTAAATAGTTTTTTTTAGTTCTTTTTTAAATGTTACAAAGATTAGCTAAAAATAACAATATTTTACAAAGTACAATTATTTCCCTTACAAAAACAAAAAAAAACAACGCCGTTTTAATTATTTCCCTTTTTTAAGCTCCACATAAGTAAACCTGTCACTAACGTACTGAGCAAGTATGTAAAGTCATCATCATTTTCCTTTTTCGCTCCGAATGGAACTTGGAGCCACTACTGAAATTTGTTTTCTTGCAGGAAGCCTGCACCAAACAGTCGTATGCTCTTGCAGCGGGGATTCTCTGGCACTTTGTCTCACATGACAATGTTACCAGACTCATGCACAACCTTATATTAGTCACCTTGTGCGATATGCCTGAGGATGAAATAGCGCTATTCTTCCTATGCCTTTTCCAGAGACCCCCCCCCCCCCTTCCCGGAGAAATACACAGGGTAAATATGTAAAATGGGAGCAGGGGAAGAAAAGATCGATCAAGCAAAATATTAAAAAGTTTTGCCTCGTTTTTGTGAGGCGTACCTCCTTGAGACAAGGCACAAGATCCGTTAGTTTTATCTAACAGACACTTAAGCTGGTGTAACCGTTAGAGGTTAAGAGTGAAAAATCGGTTAGAATTATCTTCATGATATGGACGTTTATTAACTGACTTTATAGTTGTAGTCTAAGGGAAATAATCGGTAGATAGAGAAGAAGGGGTCAAGAGTAAAGCTTACGTCCCTGTATGACTTTGGGTGAGAATTCTAATGTTGGCTGTTTGTTTTGTTTTGGGGGAGCTCAGCTACGGGAGCGTACGCACGATAAATTATGAACGAGTGAGCTGTTTGTGGGACAAGTTGTTCTGGAATGTTCGAAAATAGTTATCGTTGTAAATCGAAGCTGTAGAGTCAGTTAGATCCGAAATGCGATAGCGTTAACTTCAGTTTGGTTGCTCCAAGTTGTGACAGAATTAGTATTTTAGAAGTGACAGCGAATGGGAGTTACATCGAGTCGATAAGCCAAAATGTTTTGGTTGTTTTCTATGGTGACAGAAAAGTGACTTTCGATCAGACGCCCAAGCGCATTTCTAGTTGTGTACGACAGTTTGTCATTTATTCTGAGGACAAGATGCCATTGTTGCCAGTGAGAGAAAATGTGTGTATTTCGAAACAAACCAGGTACGTTGAACATTATGAGTCTTTTACTAGTAGTGCAATACATTAGACAAGCTGACAGGTTAGCGAGTAGAAGAAAGACTTGGTAAAATTTGCATCCCTGGCGGTTAGGCCAGTTTCACAAAGATACGCCAAGACAGAAACAGAAGAAATATGTCAGAGCAATGGCAGAGAGACAATGTTTACATATGAAGAATTTAGATGGCAGATAAAAATTTCAACAACAGTGGTTCTCAAGCTGTGACCACAATAACCACTAAAGACAGTTGTAAAGGTATAAAGCAAGAAAGAGAGAGAGAGACATAGAGTGACACTGAGATTTTACCTAATGAATTTTGCTGTACAAGTCTGCCAGCCTCGAGTGGAAGGTTGGGCATATCATTCTACATTTTTTTTATCACTCATGTAAATAAAGTTCGACGTTAATTGTTCTACTGCTGTCAGCGTTAAATCAATCTTCATCTGTGATATGTGAAATGTTATCGTCTGAGAGAAAGAGGTTTTCTTACCACCATACCACCAGCTGCCTACTGCTAGGGTAGTAATATGAAACCTATACAATCAACACAAATAGAAGTAGTTTATAGTAAACAGGCATCATCAACGGCCACACTAGTGACAGAGCTGTGTTAAGAACTCCGGACGCCCTAGGCTGTTAAGATATTTTGGGGCCCCTCTACAGTCTTGTAAAAGGGAAAACTAGAAAAAAAAACTAATGGATTTCAGATAAGTTTTTATTTATAATAATATGTTTTAAAAAAAAGCAAGTGATCGTTAAAGCCCTTAGATTTAATTAAAGTAGTGGGGTCTGCAAAGAAAATATAATAAAAAAGGAAAAAAACGAAGATGGAAGTAACTAATAAACTAACAGTTGTGCAGAGACCAAATCTCATTGAGTAGCGCGCGACAAGATTGAAAGAGAAGGCAAAAGTAGGCGCCTAACAGCCTTTTCTGTTGCCTTAAAATCATGGCTGTGTAGTGTGTTTTTTATTTCTTTTTTTTTTCACAGAACGGTGTCCTTTTTATGCACTTTATAGTGACTGTACTTATATATATATATATATATATATATATATATATATATATATATATATATATATATATATATATATATATATATATATATATATATATATATATATATATATATATATATATATATATATATATATATATATATATTACTTAGTCGTTCCCCTTCTACCGTGAGGTGTGAGGTTTGGAAGAGAGAGCGCCAGACTATCCTATCGGCTGTCTTCCTCCTGGCCTGGTTCCATTCTAGTCCTCGGTCCTTCAAAGATTGTCTAATGTTGTCCTCCCAGCGGACTCTGGGTCGTCCTCGGGGTCTGGATCCTTGGCTCTTTGTTTCCCATGCTTGTCGTGGTATCCGATCTTCTCCCATTCTGCAGACATGGCCAAACCATCTTAATTAGGACTGTTCTACTTGGGTCTGCAGGGGGTAGGATTTAAGGCCTTGACGTATCGTCTGGTTGCGTACCATGTCTCTTCTTGTTACTTCAACCACCTTCCTCAGATACCTCATTTCTGAGGTTTGGATCTGGCTTTTATGGGTTGTAGTCATTGCCCATGACTCGCATCCGTATGTCAAGACTGGGACATAGGTGGAGCGGTATACAGCCATCTTCGTTTTTCTTACCAACCTCTCTCTTGCTGAGGAATCCTCGATTTATGGCCTGAAAAAGTCTCCCAGCTGCTGCTTTTCGAGTGGCCAACTCTTCTTTGATGCCTCCCTTTCGGTCTATAATAGCTCCGAGGTATTTAAAGTGGTCGACCTGCTCCAGGACCTGTTCTCCCAGCTTAATCTGATGTTTTCTTTCTTCTCGTGATATCACCATGGATTTTGTTTTAGAGCTGCTTATGACCATCCCTCTCTTCTCCAGCTCTTCCTTCCAGACTTGCAGGTTGGATTGGAGATGTGCCTCTGATTTAGCAATCAGGGCGACATCATCAGCAAATGCCAGCTCCGAAATATAGACCTGTCTCATCTTCCAGTACCCCACTGAATGCTTTCTTGTTCTCTCCTTACATGCCTTGATGACATCGTCCATAAGGAGTATAAAGAGGTAAGGTGATAGGATATCACATTGTCTTACACCAGTGGTGGTCCTGAACTCTTCCGACTTATGGTTTGCTGTCCTCACATAATTTCTGCAAGACTTGTAGAAGCTCTGTATAGCATGAATCAGAGGTGCTGGAATATTCTTCCTTGCCAAACAGTCCCAAAGTTTGCTCCAGGGGACCCTGTCAAACGCCTTTTCCAGATCTATGAAACAAAGATGGATCTCACTCTTATACTCAAGAGCCTTTTCACTCAGCTGTCTGAGTGTGAAGATTAGGTCTTGAGTACTTCGGTTTGATCAGAATCCGCACTGGACCTCATCCAATTGTGGCTCAGCTAGGCGTCGGAGTCTCTGCTCTAGGATTCTAGAGTAGATTTTACCAGGGACACTGAGAAGGAATATGCCTCTATGGTTTCCACACTGTCGATTGTCACCCTTTTTGAAAATTGGTGTTATGATGGCAATCTCCCAATCCTTTGGTATGGTCTTGTTGTACCACGCTGCCTGTAAAACCCTTAAGAGTAATAGGTCGCCTGATGCTCCCATGAACTTAACCATTTCTGGTGTTATACCATCATGCCCTGCTGCTTTGCCCATCTTGATTTTCTCCAGTGCTGCCTTCAGTTCTTCCATCTTTATGTCATCTTCACCATCATTGGTTTTCTCTTCTGTGCTAGTGTTTATCATTTCTGATGCTTCTCCATGCTCACCATCCAGGAGTTCTGAGAAATATTCTTTCCATCTTCCCATTACTTCCTTCGGGGCAGTAAGCAATTTGCCTTGTTTGTCCTTTATAAATTTGAGAGGGCATTGTTTTTCCTTCCTCATGTTCTTTAGGGTCTTATAGAACAATTTCTGGTTTTCTTGTGCATCTTTTTCTAGCTTTTCTCCAAATTCTTCCCAGGACTTCTGTTTTGCTGCTAGCACTTTGTTCTTTGCTTCTGTTCTGAGTGTCACATATTCTCTATATTTTTCCATTTGTCCTGTTGTGTTTTTATCTCCTAAGTATTGTTTCCATGCCATTTTCTTCTCTCTTATTTTCTCTTTGACTTCCTCTGTCCACCAAGGTGTCCTCTTTCTCTGGTTCCCAAGTCGGACTTCACCGCATGCTTCTGCAGCAACTGTCTTTATGATATCCTTGAATTTAATCCAGAGGGTTTCCAAGTCATCAGGTCGTTCTTCTGAGTTGCTCACCGCTGCAGCAATAAGCCCCTGATATCTGGTCTTAATTTCTGGCTCTCTCAGCTTGTAGGTCCTAATGCTCATTTCTCCTGCTCGTTTACTTGGTTTCTTGCGTGATGTTGGGCAGTTCCTAGGCTGAGCAACTCTTTCAGTTGTTCTTTTGATTGTTAGCAGGTAGTGATCACTTCCAACCTCTGGCCCCCTCCAGACTCTAGCATCTCGGACATATTTGAATGAGCTTCTCCGAACAATGGCATAGTCGATCACTGACTTCTCATTCTTTGTTGGTTCACATCTAGTGTATGCATGTATGCGCTTATGGGGGAACTTTGTGTTTGTAATGATCAGATTCTGCTCACTGCAGAATCTAAGGAGTCGCTTTCCATTGTCATTGAGAATATCTTCTCCATATCTTCCGATAACTCCACCCCATCTAGCATGGTCATTTCCAACTCTGGCATTAAAATCTCCGAACATGATAACTTCATCTAGGCATATATATATATATATATATATATATATATATATATATATATATATATATATATATATATATATATATATATATATATATATATATATAATATAATATATATATATATAATATATATTATATATATATATATATATAATATATATATATATATATATATATATATATATATATATATATATATATATATATATATATATATATATATCTTCTTCTTCTTCTTCGTTCGTCCTGAAAAGGACGGTGGTTGCGTTGTGTCTGTTTACGCCTAAGCTGTGATATCTGCACCTTTCGGTCGACACATCCGACTTCTGCACGGCATTTTTTAGGACCGGGTTTGCCTTCCCATTTCGATCCACACTCGCTCAGCCAGACTGCACAGCTGCAGACTGTTTCCAGGACCACCACGTGGAGGTGGAGTGCGGTCTTGACCAGCTCTGGTTCGCTGGTCCTGACGCAGGCAGTCAAGCTATGAGTCGCTGACTGCGGTCTCTATTGCTGCGTCTTGAGGTCCCATATATATATATTATATAAAATAATAATAATAATAATAGTTGCCCATTGCAAGCGAAGATGGCGACAGCTTCAGACTTGAATTGTGAGACCTCTGTGCCGTGATCTCATGTGGCTAATTAGTCCTATTTTGGCCCTACAGGCCATGCCACATACGGGGCACACATGGTTAGAGTCGATAGTAGTGTTGCTGCGCATTCTGACTTTTCTTGCAGCACGCTTGCCTTCTGCCTTATCAGCTAAATTCTGTTCTGCAATGCGAGCGCCTTGTGGTGAAGTGGGATGTTATAAATATTTATAGGGGACTTAGTGTACTGACTGAGATCAGCTGTGAAGGTATCTATATCTTTTAAGAGTAGTGTATTATAGATAACCTTACTTGCTACCACATATCTATATATCTCAGTCAGAATTATTCTGGAATAGTGTGATGACCCCTCTGAATGTTATTTTTACAAAGTTATTTCAAGATGAGGGGACATAATGTTGAGCTCAGCTGGCCAAATCAGCTTATCTTGAGTGATGGTGGCAGGAAAGGACTCCTCTGCTCGAATTCTCCTCTGGGCTCTGGAGACACCTCACTGATAGCTAAATGGACCAAGGAGTATGCTGTCCGACTCTGGATTCAGCAAAGCTCTGACCAGGTGCTGCTCAGTACCATCAAGACCACGGTCCCTGAAAACAAGAAGGATGTACCTTCTACTTCATAACTAATTGATACTCTAGTTCTACACTGAGCACAATACAACACAAACATTGAGTTCAGAGCGTTAGGCCAACTGTCAGCTTCATCTGAAATACTTTATACCAGTATTTACCTCCTTAATGGTTACCACGCCTCTGCACTTCCAGCATTATTTCTGTCTAATCAATCATCCAGGTGTCAGTGTACTATTTGGCCATTCCATGCCGTTTTACTTCCCTCCGACACCCTCTGTTCATGCTGGAGCATTATAGGCTTTATCTCCTGTTTGCCACTGAACTACACATATATATACAGGCATAAATTAACAATTTACATTCAATTTTCATTAAAAGATACTGAATGGTTCAAGCTTACCACAATTTCATGGAAATAAACACAGATACGTTGATTAGCAATGAATTCTGGCACAATTACTGGCACAAATTCCCATCTGCTTATGTTCCAGGCTTTTATTTAACACAATTATGAGCTGGCTTCAACGCACTGTTGCTTTATCAAGATTATTTGCACTAGTGGTCTCGAACTAACGCTCCTAAGTGAGTATATCAGCGAGTCTAGCCAATGAGGCCACGTTTCGACAAGTGTTTGAAAAAAATGTTACCTTTTCACGTCTCCCCTAACAACGAAAGATAGTATTTATAGTCCGACCAATCGTGGTTAGTCTTTCATTTGTTGCGCTCCAATCAATTTGGAGTTTACATGGTAGGCTAATTCTGTAACGTAAGATTTTTTTCAAACACGTTATAAAAAAATTTTATGAGCAGAAATGATTCCATGCTGTCAGGCATCCCCACTATTTTATTTTGGGTATAATTTATTAATTCCTGGACTATTTGCGTAACGTTTTACATATTCTTTGTCAGCAAGCCCTAAGGAACCCAAATATCCAAATTTAAAAGAGCTACGTGGCTGCGTTCAAAATATGTATTTTCTACCTCCTGTTTCGAAGATGTGCTGTCTGGGTACTGTAATGTTTTCAACCGTAAACCCATCTATTGTTATCTGTCCTAATAAGCGTTTTTTATGATTTTAAAACCTAACTCTGGGAAGGGTAGTGAATTTATCACTGTCCGTCTGAAAAAAAGTTAGTGCATGTAGTCTTACACGCGTGATGGCAGCATTTGTGTATCGCGCGAAGCGTGTTGCATGCGTTCCTGATTTTCAGCCCTCCCTTCTCTCTTTATCCTTTAGTCCATCTGTTCGTTCGTTTTGGTAACGCAGTATAATTAATGTTAGGATTAATTTAGGTCATTACGCAGTCTGCCTCTCAATGTTTTTCCAAGAAATACAGCACACGTTTCATTGAAGAAAGCGGGTATAATACAGTAAGCTTTTACTATCAACGTGAAAGCGTTACAATTTGCAGACGAAGCAGAAAACAAGGGGGATTTCGAGTACCTTCTTTGTGACAGCACTGTTATTTACCATTGCTCTTTTCTTTATTAATTTTATTTGTTAGGCTTCATATTTACCTAATAATTTATATATGTGGATTAGAATATTCCACGACACGCCTTGAGTAACGTTTGTCCGCCAGGCAGAGCGATCATGTGCGATAGTCTCCCAGGAGGAGACATCAATTTTGAAGCTGCTCAACGATGCTTTCAGTGTGTCTTTGAAGCGTTTCTTTTGTCCCCCTACTGTTCGCTTACCCATAGAGAGTTCGCTGTACATCAACTGCTTTGCGAGGCGTTTTTCGGGCATGCGAACAACATGTCCGGCCTATCTAATTTGGGCCCTCTGCAGCAATGTGTAGATGCTTGAGATATGTGCTCTGTTGAGGACCTCAGAATTAGATACTCTATCATGCCACTTGATCCTGAGTATCCTGCGAAGATAGCTCATGAGGAAATGATTAAGCTTCTTGGCGTGTCTGCTATACACTGTCCATGTTTCACGGGCATACAGGAGGGTAGTGAGCACTATTGCATGATATACTTTTATCTTGGTGGCGGCACTAATTCCTTGTCGATCCCAGACATTTACTCTTAGTCTTCTAAAAGCTGCACTTGCCTTTGCAATTCTGTTGTTGACCTCGGCGTCGATATTCGCATCTTTGGTAAGGGTACTGCCTCGATAAGTGAAGCTGTCCATCACTTGGAGACGTTGGTTCTTTACTGTGATATTTGGTTCACAGTAAGGTTTCCCAGGAGCAGGTTGCAACATTACTTCAAATTTCTTCGTATTGATGGTAAGACCAAAGTCATCACACGCTACAGAAAGCCTCCTCATATTGTTCTGCATGTCTAGTTCTGTGCAGGTGTTGAGGGCACAGTCGTCCGCAAAGACAAGGTCAGAGATCATTGTTTCATTCACCTTTGTAAAGGACTGTAATCGTCTCAAATTAAACAGCTTCCCATCTGTCCTGTATCTGATGTGTACGCCGTCACTACTGCCATGCGTAACGTTAGACAGCATGGCAGCAAATATCATACTGAATAGTGTCGGGGCGAGCACACATCCCTGTTTGACACCGTTTGTGACCGGAAATGGTTCAGAAGGTTCATATATATATATGCCAGTCACTTCGATTACGGAAACAACAGCAAATGGGTTGATTTGCCGTTGCCCTAAAGACGCCACTAGGCGTGATGGGAAACATTGGCAAAGAAAACCTATCTGCTGTTGCCCTAAGACGCCACTAGGCGTAATGGCCACTGACTGCTTTGACGGTCGGTGGCTAAGGACGGAAGAAGAAGAAGAATAACATATAATGGGGTAAGCCCCTATGCTGCAGCCACTGGTAAGAAATAAAGAAATAGAAAACTAGACGACAGGGAAAAAAAAAAAAAAAGCAAAAGTGGTTGGCTGAATGTGGATTCGAACCTATGACCATTCGAACTGCAACACCACTTCGCTCTTTATTTATTTAATTGTTTTAGTGGTATAAATGTTCTATTCTTGTATTTTATATTGTACCGGTACGAACAGGAATCGATTAGCATCGTCCCCCGTGGGAAACAATAAGGAAAAAGGTATCGTCCGATGTTACGTTGATGGAGAAAAAGGCCAAATTCTTAGAGAACTGGTAGTTAAACAATTATAATGACACCACTGGTTGTAAATATTGGTTTTAATCAATCAGACAGCATATCTCATCTGCCAGGTAGTTCTGTGGGTTATCTGAGGAGATAAAGAAAGAACAACTGAAGTGCCTTTGCAATTATTCCGATTAATTTCTTTTGGTTTTCATTCGGAAGTTATTTTGTCTTTTAAAAAAATGTTGTGGTTTTTTTTCAGTGTGTTATGACCTCGATTCTAAAAAAAAAAAAAATTTTGGTTTGCCTATAACTTGTCCACCAACAGACAATTTTTAGCCTGTAAACTGGCCACTGCAAATTACTGGGCCATTTCCTTCGTCTCAGGATATCTCATACAAATGAATGTCCGCGTAAAGCTGGTTTTCAGACAACCCCCCTTTTCCCCTCCCAAACACATTCACCCAAAACTGCCCAACCCATGATAACCCACGACGTCTGACCTGGCCAGGGGGTGCTCAGCTGAAGCAGACGCTATGGGGCTGCCGCTCTGACCTGGAAAAGACTGGACTGTGTTCAATGAAACGGTACAGTAAACACAGCGTCTCTTCCAATCAATGTCTTGCTTTTCGTAGGCAAATAAAATTTGCCTTTCAAAATTTGGGATGTGATTTTCCCATCCACTGATAGCATCCGGTTCACGGACATTCACAAACGTAAATTTCTAAGTACAAATAATAATTCTGCTTTTAAATACTATATTTTTATGAAATATGTAATCAAATTATTAATTTAAAAACAATAGCCTATTTTAGTTTCCAAGCACTTAAAAATATAATATGTATGTAATATATTTTAAATAAAATTCTTTTATTTAAATAACAATGTATATTAAATTGGTCTAAAATAAAAATAATACATAATTACAATTATTTCCCTTGTAAAGTAAAGTTCCGTTGCTGTTATTTCCCTTAGTTTTAAACTTGATCATAGGAAAAAATGATCGATATAATAGGGATAATATATGTTCTGCGCTGGTTTGAGATAATAAAAGTCAGAAATTACATTCAATTATAACGTTTCTCTTTTCACTGAGGAGTTTAACCTCGTTATGGGAAAGGGGAAAAGGGGGGGGAGGGGGGGAATACTTTATTTAGATATCGGAAATCAGATATTATTATCTTGAGTTAACTACATCATATATCCTAATTATAACACAGCAAGGGTTGAACGGAATACTTTGTCTTTAAAAAAAAAAAGTGTGGCGTACCACGTTGAACTTCTTAGAAAGAAGGCTCAGTACCTTCCATCTACGGTGTCTATGCCACATCCTTAGTATTTCATGGAAGGAAAAAGTGACAAATGTCGAGGTTCTGTCACGTTGTTGTTGTTGTTGTTGGTTTCGGCTACTATGTTCTGTCACGTGCTGGCCTTCAAAGTATTTATACACTGCTTAGCGCAGACTATCTCTTTTTTTTTTTTTGGTTCGGTTTTTGTCTTCTTCTGGCGAAGCGGGCTCCTTTCAACCTTTTTGGTTATATCAGAGCGCATTAACCATCCCCCCCCCCCCCAAGTCAACTCTGTTTTGTTGACTGCTAACCCGATCAGCGTTGATAGATACTAAGTCCTGAAAAGGACTAACATTATCTATCTGCTAGCATAAAGCCCTAAAAAGGATTCGCCAGCTACGCCAACGCCCGAGCTATTTAGCTGAATTATATAGACTATCTCTCGAGACCTAATGGTCTTTTATATTTGGATATGCGCCCTAATATAACCCGCCAGGTTGAACGGAACGCGCCTCGCCAAAACGAGGCAAAAGTTTATTAAAAACAGAAAAGACTGTGCTGGCTTGGCCATATCCGTCGCATGGAAGATGGTCGCATCTCCAAAGATACTCGTATTTTCTGCAGACAACTGGCAGATGGCAAAAGAAGAGCCGGGGGTCCACAACTGAAGTTCAAAGATCTGCGCAAGAGAGACAAGAAAACACTGGACATAAATCCAACAACCTGGGAGGATCAAGCTGCTGATCGCACCAAATGGCGAAGCTCTCTACGGCGCCATCTCAGATTGGGTGAAAAGAAGCTCTCATAACAAGCTGAAGAGAAAAGAACACGCTGAAAGGAACACTCGGAAAAAAGACAGCGGAGGGATATCACCTCAGGAACGCATTTCCATAATCAGTTGTGACAGAAGTGGACTACTACTACGACTATGTCGTTGAAACCTGTCATAAAGTCCGTCGATTTTAAAAATTAACACGCACTTAAGGTAGCATTAGTAGCAACATTTTCAGACGCGATGACAAGTATGAGATTACATAAATAGAAAAATAGAAAAAAGGAGCATTCAAAAAAATTATGAAGTTAGCGAGGATAATATGGGATATACATAGAAATGAAAAATAATTGACAGAAGAAACCGACGAATACAATTCTATGAAGAAAACCTGATACATTTGCTTTAACTAGATCTGTGGAAATATTCTGAGTGCCTTGTCGACTGGTGTTGGCGATCGTGTGTCTATATTTCTTAGGTCTCTGGTGCTTTGAATCGACTGCCTTCAATTTCTTCCCACGCCCTTTGGTATGTTGAGCCAGCCATCCATCCATACATCCATCCAGCCAGCCAGCCAGCCAGCCATCCATCCGTCTGTCTGTCTGTCTGTCTGTCTGTCTGTCTGTCTGTCTGTCTGTCTGTCTGTCTGTCTGTCTGTCTGTCTGTCTGTCTGTCTGTCTATCTATCTATCCCTCCTTCTGAAGAAGATACTATATTTGGATATTGGAAATCTGATTTTATTGTCTTGAATGTATTACATTATAAGTCCTAATTATAACCCATCAAGAGTTAAACGGGATGCTTTGTTTAAAAAAAAAAACTACAAGGCAGTCCTTGTTCTGGAACTAGCGGTGTAAGTTAAATGGAGGGAGATCGATAAACACATCTCGAGACAGACGTGAAGCAGATTAAAATGACTGGAAGTTCCTTGAATTGATAGTACAGGATATGAAGGCTTCACACGACCGTTGAGTCTATTCTCTTCAGAGAACGGAAGCTTACTACCAAAGTTTGCATTCTTTCTAGTCAAGTTCACTTATTGGGGTAGGCCAGGGGTCCCCAAAGGGGGCGGCATCGGCCCCCCCCCCCCCCCCCCCCCCCCCCCCAAGTGCCGATATTAGGCATCCAGAAAGTCGATAAGCCCCAGAAAGTCGATCGGGGGTCGATTAGACTTTTGGGGTCGAAAATTGACCATCACATAAGAAAAAAAAAATGGCTGCTCAGTGTTATATGTGCAAGTATTATTGTGGACAATTAAATGTTTGTTTCATGTCTTGCCGTTAATCACCTCGAAAAAAAAGGAAAGACTTTTAAGTACATGTTAAGGAGCTTTAGAAAATGCATGTACCTGACTGGATTGTTAAATAGGCTGACAGCAGACAATACTCAATACAAAATTCAAAAAATATAAATAATTTCAAGAAGATTGGTAAATTCAACTGTAGTTATTACACTTGAAGGACAGGAAATCCCTACGCACTTGTACAATGGCAGTAGGAAAATTCCTACAGAAATGTACATTCCCCCAGTAATCCAGTGTTCCAACTTTCAGAAATTTAGCCATACAAAAAGCTCGCGTAGAAATACTCCAAAATGCAGAAATTGTGCAGGAGACTACAGCTATGACAAATGCAAACTAGCGAAAGATGATAATGATTATAAAACAACAAATAAAAACAGCAAATGTGCAAATTGTCTAGGAAATCACAGTTCACGTATCCTAGGAGGCCCCTATTACCAACAGACCAAACTTGCACTGATAAAATCCATCAACGCCAACACACCATTTAAAGTAATCATCCAACAACAAAAATCTTCTAACATCACATCTCCAAATCAGTCAAATAAACAATCCATACCAAATACTAAAAATGTTGAAATAACACAGAAAAACAAAGAAATAATGACAACAGAAAGGAACCTATCAAAACAAAGAAGAACTACCTGAAAAATAATTACCAGACAATTCAGTAAGACAGGAAAAAGAAATCTTGATGACCATGAAAAACATTCAACAAGTTGCTAAGGATGCTGCTAGATTAGCAGAACTGAAAGACGAAGATGAGGTTTTACTAAAGTGGATTGAAACAGAGAAACCAATTATAAGCTGTAGAAAAAAATCAAGATGAAAAACAGACTCAAGCAGGCAAGTAGAAGGAAAATATGGAAAACTCCAATGAAGATTGCCAACATTTAATTGGTTCTATAACCAACATAGTGAAAACATTCCTGCAGAAAATTCAAATTGAACTACAAACCCACTTGAGCAATATAATGTAAAAACTGGAAGAATCTAATTTCAACAAACAAATAGAAAAATATATATATGTGTGTGTGTGTGTGTGTGTGTGTGTGTGTGTGTGTGTGTGTGTGTGTGTGTGTGTGTGTGTGTGTGTGTGTGTGTGTGTGTGTGTGTGTGTGTGTGTGTGTGTGTGTGTGTGTGTGTGTGTGTGTGTGTGTGTGTGTGTGTGTGTGTGTGTGTGTGTGTGTGTGTGTGTGTGTGTGCGTGTGTGTGTGTGTGTGTGTGTGTGTGTGTGTGTGTGTGTGTGTGTGTGTGTGTGTGTGTGTGTGTGTGTGTGTGTGTGTGTGTGTGTGTGTGTGTGTGTGTGTGTGTGTGTGTGTGTGTGTATATATATATATATATATATATATATATATATATATATATATATATATATATATATATATATATATACTAGCCGCCATTAAAAACGCATCGCATTAGTTTATGAACCACAACTCGTTGTGCTAAATTTAAAATACATGAAACCACTGATTTTACATTTCTGATCCATTTACTAACCCAAATTTGCTGTATTAAACATGAGACAATTCAGAACCGGCTCCTAAGCAGTTGTCAACCCTAGGTGTAAAAACAAAAGTCGCACTCACTGTCATTCAGTCACAGCCATCATTAATACCGTTGACTAAGCCTGGGACGGTCATTGGTGGTACCTGTCGCCCGAAATCGCTGGTTCAGCCTCACTATAGTGGACTGGTCACAATTGAAATGTCTGGCAATTTCTCTGGTCGCCATTCCACTGCTGAGCATACCAACAGCTTGCCATCGCTCTTGTGACGACAGTCGAGGCATGACAAAAACATTAACAGACTTTCTTTCGATGAAAACAGATAATGGCTTTTTACTCGCTGAAACTTGACTAATGCGTGTGCCAAATGTCAATGTGATTCGACTTTTAATAAAGCCAGAATTTATCAAAAACGCAAAATTTGAAGTAAACATCACATCGACAGTAAAGTAGGAATACATGAACTTCATCACTTGCACACTTTCGGGGTTTGAAAATCGCTCACTTGCATAAACATTTCAACAGTGAAAACATGTCACGATTTCGATGCGTTTTTAATGGCGGCTAGTATATATATATATATATATATATATATATATATATATATATATATATATATATATATATATATATATATATATATATATATATATATATATATATATATATATATATGCATCAATTAATAACTGTAGTATATAGAAGCCGGGGGTACCATCCTGGGAGCTCAAGACACCAGATGCAGACTACCACCTGGCAGGCATAATTAAATAAAACAACTGATATGGCAACTATCAAAAACAAAGCTAGGAAATATATTCAACAAATATCAAAAGGACTGTACTACTGTGTGCACAGATGGATATAAAGGAGAAGATAACAAATCAAGGATAGAAATTTATGTTCCCATGCGGTAAATGGTGAAGGGATATAGTATAACAGATCATATATCTATTTTCACAGCAGAGATGGTTGCAATTCTGAAACCTCTACAAATCTTCTCTAACATCCCTCCTCATAAATTGACGATATTAACAGACTCACTTTCAGTTATTCAAGCTATAAGAAATTACGAGAATGCAGTAGACCAGAAATAGCAGAAGAGATATTACTGGCAACTGCTTTCCTATACTCTGGAGGATGTTCTAACAGCTTGAATACTTTTGCATGTTGGCATAAAAGGAAATGAAAAGGTGGATAAAAAAGCTAAGAAAAGTAGAACAGAAACCAAATAAATATAGGGACGAGTAAAACAGAGATCAAAAGCTTAATTAAAAATAACTGACGAGTGGACTGTAGAACGGGATGGAAGCCTGAAGGACAGACATGCATATAAATTGTTCAAGACTCCAACAAGAACGTGTCAGGTATCTAGAGAGCTAAAAATTCCTAGTGATAAGAAACTTCTTAGCCTGCAACTGGAATGGGCTATTTTAGAATGGAAGAACCTTACCATGTCTGGAAAAAAATTATATAGAGCATTTCCTACTAAAATGTAGAAAGTATGAAAACAGATAAAACCAATATTAGATTATTTACAGACATGCAATTCATCCATAACTGTGGAACAAGTGTTGAGAATAGACAGACCTACAGAATTGCACAGTACAGTAAAACAGTTTATAACAAGAACTAAAATTAGTATATTAGGATCAATAATGGTGTGAGGATAAGGGGTAGTGTGATGGGGTGCTCATGTGGATGATGGCAGATAATTAGTGGATTGGATGTCATCCCAGAATTTTTCACCCCTTTTCACCGTGTTAACAACAGGGCAGTTATGAGAGACTTTACTTTTATTTTTCTGTTGTTTTTTTTTGTAGTTTAGTTTTTTGTTTTTTAAGGGGAGGGCACACACACATACATACCTTCATACAATTTTACAGTTTTGATTTATTATATTTGGACTGAGTGAGGGTTGGGAAGGGGGGGGGGGGGAGAGAAAATACTATATTTAGATTTCAGAAATCAGATTTTATTATCTTGAATTTACTACATTATATATCCTAATCATAACCCATCAATGGTTGAACAAGATACTTTGCCTTTAAAAAAAACAAGAGTTTAATATTAAAAACACTTGGTTGTACTTAACGTAATTTTTATTCATGTAAAACAAATCAAATAAAACTCTTCAGCCACATTTTCAAACATCGTTTCTTTGCTGCCAAATCTCTGTCTTTTCAAGAACAGTAATGAATTTGGACACCATCCAAGTTGTTGTTCTACCAAGTCATTGCAGTCTCTAGCATTACGAATTCTTCAGCATGCATAGGGCCATCATCAGAATCAAGTTTCAATGAGGACTTTACAGTTTTGTTGTTTTCTTTTTTAATTTCTTTCAAAATATCTTTTCTCTCTGACTTTTCAACCCTATAAAATTTGGCAAGCGAAAACCCGCTTTCTTCCTTGGAAGGTGTGTTTAAAATCGCAGTTTTCGATTCGACTTAAAAATTTCATCTTCCTTTTAGAAGACAAAGACGATGCAGTGACTACAGTAGCATACGCTAAAAACAAGGTAAACATAAGTTAATCACACTCGCACTAGCAATCAGACAAACTGACCAAATGCTTGTGAGAGTTGAAAATATATACACTTCTCCAAAACTCTCATTGCCTAGGACGAATTAGGTTTAACCCAGGCACATACCTCATTTTCTGATGCCTGTCAAATGTGCCCTATGATGCTCCTGGGGGTCTCCGATGAGACAAAGAAAGAACAGCACTACTGTTTCCTCAGGCGTTGATAAGAGATTTATTTTCATTCAAAAGAAAGTCTTATAACTTGTGGTACCAATGTCTCAAAATACTGGATACAAGCCAAATTTATGAGGATGCATCACAAGGTGACTAATACAAGGTATGAGGTTGTGCATGAAACTGGCAACTGCATCATGTAAAAAAGCTACATAAACCACCACTGGAAGAGTATGTGAATGCTTGATGGAGGCTTCCTGTAAGGGAGACCATCGGCATTGGTGGCTCCATAAGGAATTAAAAGGGGAATTATGGCTCCATTAGGAATTAAAAGGAGAATTATGATGATATGGAAAATGTGTGTTATCGGGGCCCGAAAGGGGAGCAAAGAATAGTAACACTGTACCCTACCAGGCATGTCGTAAAAAGCAACTAAGGAGGATTGGGCATGGGGCTGGTTACCCCATCTCGTAAAAAACTGTTTACCATAAAAACTTCAACAAAAACTTCAATGTAGAGTCAAAGTTACTTAACCATTCAAGAATTGTTTTTTTTTTTAAATTGATGATGAAAAATATCCTGTTCAATCTCTGAACAGTTATAATTAGGATATATCATGTCTAAATAATATGTTCGTGGATATAAGAAAGTGGCATCATATCTCCTGTCAAATTATTGTAGAGTAAATCAAAATTATCAAAGTGTGTGTGTGTAGTTTTTTTTTAATTACCCTAAATGGTAGTCTCATCATACTTGTCATGGTGTGACACAACAAGAGCAATTAATATACACCAACATAAAAAAAAAAAAAAAAAAAAAAAAAAAAAAAAAAAAACTTCCCTATATATTAAAGTTCGTTCTTATTAAATATTGTTTGAGCACATTCTGCAATTCACTAGGTCTCTCTATTCTTAAACACCTCCTCTACAGTCAAGTGTGAATTTGAAGCCTTCTAATAATCAAATACTGGGATTCTCAGTTGTTCATACATCTTACATGTTAACAAGAAATGCTCTATATTATTGTCTTAAAAACCATCTGCACAGCGTTTTTTATAGGTGTTTCTATTCTGAAATAGCCCTTTCCCAGCTGTACTCTGAGAAGTTTCTTGTTACTGAGAATTTTTTGCACAGTATTTTCTATAGGTGTTTTTATTCTAAAATAGCCCTTTCCCAGCTGTAGTCTGAGAAGTTTTTGTTACTGAGAATTTTCAGGTCGCTTGATAAATGATATTTTTTTAATTGCTTATGTGCATATGCATGTCTTCCTTTCAGATGTTTACCCCACTCTGCTGTCCATTCATGTTATTATTTCTTTAATTAAGCTTTTAATCCCAGATTTACTCATTCCTGTATTTATTGGATTTTTATCATGTCTGCCTTCCTTGGCTTGTTTATCTGCCTGTTCATTTCCCTCTACACCAACATGTAAAGGTACTCAAGTTATTAAAACTGAACATCCGCTGGAATATAGGGTATGCAGTAGCCAGAAGTATCTCTTCAGCTTTGTCAGATCTACTGCATTCTCGCAAGTTTCTTTGTGCGTGCACTGTTGAAAGTGAGTCTGTTAAAATTATTAATTTCTATGTAAAGTTGTTAAAAAAGATTTCTAGTGCTTTTGGTATTGCCATCATCTCTACAATAACAATGGATGTATATTCTGTGATACTATATCATTTTCCATGATGGAATGTATATTTCTATACCTAATTTGCTATCTACTTCCTTGGATTGACCCATGTCTACTGTGATGCTGTCCTTTGATATTTATTGTTATATTCTTTGGCTGTGTATTTGATATTTTCAGTATTTCAGCAAGAGGAGCTTTTATTGCATTAGGAAATATATGGAGATCAAGAGAAATTGGATCCAACACGAAAATAAGAATCTTCAACTCAAATGTGAAGTCAGTCTTATTGTATGGCTCGGAGACATGGAGAACAACAAAGACAACAACCAAAAAGCTACAGACTTTTAAATGGTGCTTGCGTAGAATAGAGGTATTAAAATGGTATGACAAGGTTACCAACGTGGAACTGATGACAAGAACTAGACAAGTGCCAGTGGAACAAGAGATGAGAAGAAGACGATGGCGATGGATAGGACACACACTGAGGAAACCTGTTGATAGCATTACAAGGCAGTCCTTGTTCTGGAACCCCCAGGGCAAGAGAGGCAGAGGTAGACCAAGAAGCACATGGAGAAGAGAGCTGGAAACAGAGGTGAAAATGATGAGGAAAACGTGGAAAGAACGAGATGATGGCACGTGACAGGAGGACTTGGCAGGTGTTTGTTGAAGGCCTATGCTCCTTTGGGAGTGGAGGGTTATGAATGAATGAATGAATGTAAAGTTGTTAAAAAATATTTCTAGTCCTTTTGGTATTGCCATCATCTCTACAATAACAATGGATGTATATTCTGTGATACTATATCATTTTTATCATTTTCCATGTTGGAATATATATTTCTATACCTAATTTGCTATCTACTTCCTTGGATTGACCCAAGTATACTGTAATGCTGTCCTTTGATATTTACTGTATATATTCTTTGGCTGTGTATTTGATATTTTCAGTATTGTTTGTTTTCTTAAGTATTTCTGCAAGGTGGTAGTAAGTGTCTTGTTTCTTGAGCACCCAGGGTAGAACCACTGGCTTGTATTCATAACTGTTATTAATTGAACCATCTCCAGAAACCACTCATTGACAAAGTTTTATTGCTATAAGAAACAATAATGCAACAGCTAGAATATCAAACTTTCATGACACCACAAAATTAAATAAAAACACATTTAATGCATTTATTTCAAAGCAGTTAGTAATCACATCTAAAACAACCACACCTCAATACATTACCAATGATTTCATAAATTTAATTAATCAGTTGAAAATCAGAGTTATGCCAGTATTTTTAGAGAATTGCTGAAAATACTGAATTTAACTGAGAACCTTAATTCTAAAATGTTCATACTTTCAAAAAATTGCTTCTCTGCATTCACATGGAATAGTTTACAGTGTAAAAACAAAAATAGTACTAATTATCATTTGTATATGAAACAAAACATTGAGAAGCGAAGCAACAGACCCGACTTTCTATTAACTTTGCATTACTGACACACTCTCTTCAAGCATACAGTGACTTTTTATCACTTTTAGTAGATTTATTTTCATCCAAAAGAAAGTCTTATAACTTGGCAGTACCAATGTCTCAAAATACTGATACAAGCCAAATTTATGAGGGTGCATCACAGATCTGTAATGTATACATTGGTAAATAAAAACACACTCACACCTGGCAATATACAATATACTCAAGTTAACACAGTTAGAAAGTAAAGCCAAAATATTAACTGCCCACTTGTGTTACAAAAATGAACACAGTTGAGCTAAAACACTGTACAGAGTAACAGAAGCTTAAAAAATCTATTAATTAAAAAATCTAAATATTATTTTTTTTAAATCTAAATACTATATTCTATTATCACTATCCTGTAATCAGTTTCACTAAAACACAGAATGTCTATATTCCTTTCTGTGTGCAAACTAAAAAAAAATAAGAAAATGTTATCATATTTCTTATTTCCACAGCAATGAGTTGTGATAAAATTACCACTACCCTACTTCTCACATATATGTTTCATTAAAAAAAATGTTTAAGTAATTTTAAAAAAGACAAAATTCAAATTTAAACTACTTAAAAAATATATGTACGATATTAGGATATAGAACAGCATATAAAAAAGTGAAAACGCTCAGCCAGAATTAAAATAACATACAATCAACTATTAGTCAAAGTTAATCCAAGTAATTTACATTCACCTAATTATTAAATTTTCTATTCAAATACAATAGAACTTCATAGTTTTTTGCACAAACATGTAATCTCGAGACCCAAGCCCTTGCAGCCACTTAGCATTTCCTTGACAAACTAAAATCTGAGATCATGTACCCTGCAAGCACGTATTATTATCTACACATCTACAGTATAATACCTCAAATACATTCAAAATACATTGTTTTAATAATTGGTATCAGTTCAGAAAATTCAAAGTTAAAATCAGATTGGATAAACTTTGTGGACAGTTAATAAAATTTTGAGTTACAATCAGATTAGATAAACTTTGTGGACAGTTAATAAAATTTTGAGTTACAATCAGATTAGATAAACTTTGTGGACAGTTAATAAAATTTACAGTTACAATCAGACGAAATCAAGTAATGTGGAACACAGGACTTGTTACTGTGGAGCAAACAACAATAGTTTAACTGCAGTACTAGTTTGTCTATATCAATTATGTTGCTTTGGTTAATGCTACGCTCTGTTCCTTATTCAACCTCCTGATCATTTAATATTTCAAGCATTTCCCTTAATGGTCAAAACTATTCTCTTCAACATCTTCTTTTTCCATATTGTTGTCTTTGGTCTGCACTTCTCCCTGGTTTTTCCCTGATTCTCAGCTTTTATTGAAAAATTAAGATGTATTTCTTTTCAGTAACCATTTTGATGTCTTTTTAAACTCACTTTTCACTCTGTCCTAGATAACTTACAGGAACGTCTGTTACTGCTGATCCTTGTTATTCTCTTGTCTAGAAAAGTTTCCAAGTTCTCTATAGCAAATTAAAGAATATTTTGTTCCAGTTTTATTGATTGCTTCGTATTTCAATTTTTTTTAAAATGTTTATCCACGTGTAATCTTTTTTTGTTGCTAATTTATATGTATCTTGTTGATTACTGTAAATGACGAACGTTTCCCAAAAGCATCCTGTGTTATTATTGCACTGTCCACCATAAAGTGACATAATACATATTTGACTCTTACTTGGCTACATCAGTTTCATGCAGTACTAGTTTAATAAAAATACGCTGCTACAAAAACAACCACTGTTGGAGCACATTAAAAGCTTTAGTGCAGTCTCCCTACAGAGGAGGCCAACTAAAACTGGTGACTAACCAATTTTTAATAAGTTAAAAAAAAGGGCAATAATCAGCTACAAACACCTGAAAACAGTGCCATAACTGTGGTTAAAAAAAGGGACAATAATCAGCTACAAACACTGGAAAATAGTGCCATAACTATAGCCCCAGATTTGAAAAGTTGGTCCTCTGCACAGATTAATCATACAGCTCACAGAAGTAATATGTAACAAACACTTGCTACTATTCAGACTTGAGCTTGGAATAACCGTGAGACAACTCTGAACATACACACATATTTAAAATATTATGTATGTCACTGTGCTCTTTAGTGTGCATGTCTATAGATACGTGGACAAGTTTAAGCCTTGTAATGCCCAATCTCATTTCGGAGTTGCTCCAGTTCAGGGATTGGCTTGTATCCGTCCTTGTTCACTTGAATCAGCTGAAACAAAAGGCCAAAATAAAATATGGCAGCATCTGAACAAGTTTTGTGCGAGGTCAAATAATATAGTGCACCATAATATACTATGGTCTCCTAACAGGTCCACAAATAATACTAAAGTCTCAAAGAATGACCTAATAAATTTGAAGAAAAAAAAAAAAATAATATATATATATACATATATACGTTTCAGTAATGGTTCTCTTTAGACTTTTATATTATAGAGTGACATCCCCTTGTAATGTTTGTCTTGGTCATATACCGCAGTCAAATACTGACATTACAAGGGGATGTCACTCTATGATATAAAAGTCTAAAGAGAGCCTTTACCCATGTTTCTACATATCAAGGGATGTTTACTGTCAATGCCAACTGCAGCTGGTTACAGTCATCAAGCTTGTCTGGTAACTTTCCTTTCATGGAAAAAACCCATTAATTTTGGGATGCAGATGCCACAAATACTTCAATATATAATGTTGCCAGCTCCGTGCACAAAAAAAGGTAAAGGTAAAGGAACCCGTTACACGCCCATTGAGGCATATTGGGAATATGGTGTTAGGCCCATATTATCTTGACCATCGGCACACGAGGGGTGATGTGGTCGGCATCACGCCGGCCGCCTTAACCTTCCCAGAGTTGCTCCGTGCACAACCTCATATTAATTTCCTTGTACAACAAATCCATGCTTTATATCTTTCTATAATTAAGACAGTCAAAATGACTGGAAAAACTCATATAAAATCATAACTACATAAACAGGTACACAAACACACATGCAATGTTTATTTCTTTTTCTCATTCTCTGTTTTGGGGCCTCTTGTATACAAGTATCAACTTACCTTTCTTGACTCCGTTGGGAGAACATCCTCATATGCTGGGCCCTTGGATCTCACAAGCCTGTCCGACAAAACAGAAACAGTATCATAGTAAAGCATGCTGTCATCATATCTTTTTCCTCCCAATTCCATTTGTGATCAAAAGACACTGATGTATATTCCTATTTAGATCTGTCTTATGAAAGGCAATCGGGTAAATTCTTTGCATTTTTTGCTTCTGTCTGCTCTCTCTCTCCCTATGGTTCTTCCAAACAACATGCTGCACAGTTGTTGATCCCTATTACTCTCTTAACACATTTCCACGGTTCCTTGATTTCTCCTAAAAAAGAGTCATTCGTTCAGTGTTATGCCAACTCTTTGCAAGTCTCCTCCTTGCCAACATATCTCATGTCGTGAATTGGCTCCCTCTTCAATTTCTTCTCATAGCTAGTGGTCAGTCTCAAGTATTTCTCCCTTTGCCACCCTGCTCTTCTTGTTGAACTGAGTTCAGTAGCTGTTAACAATTTTTCATGACATGTCCAAAGACCTTTCTCTGCACTTTGTGATGATTAATTGAGGACTTTCATCTGTTTTTCTGAACACTTCCTCATTTGATTTTCTGGCAGTCCAAAGTATTCGTTGCATCCTCTTAGGAACCTCACCTTTGCTGCCTCAAATTTTGTTTCCATTTGTTTATTGTCCATATTTCACATGTGTAAATTAATACAGGGATGGAATCCTATTACGTACCCCTTGAGGCATACTGAGAATATGGTGTTAAGCTCATATTTTCATGACCATTGGCACGCTAGGGGTGATGTGGTCAGCATCACGCTGGCCACCTTTAACCTTCCCAGACTTAGTCTGGTACCCACTTTATGAGGCTGGGTCGACCCTGGAGCCGTTTGTGGTCTAAAAAATCCCTCCTCAGCTGGGGATCGAGCCATGTTATCACCGAGCTGGGAAACCAGTGCGCTACCGAGGCTCCCAAATTAATACAGGATCTATATTTATCATTCCATTCATCACCTTTTAACTCCTCAAAAAGCATAAACCTTCAACAAACTTAAGCCAAGTCTTCTTTATGCCTTTAATGTCTTAATTTTTCTTCTCCGTGTGTTCTTTGGTCTTCTTAGTTGATCTGTCCATGTTGTCTGATGAAGTTTTTGTGTTAGTCACCTTTTACGACATGCAATGAAGGTCTCTGTGTTACTATTCTTAGCTCCCCTTTCAGGCCCTGATAAAACACATGATCTATATAACATTGTAATACTTTCTTCATCACATACAGTGATGGTTTTTTTTGTTGCTAAGAATGCTTTCAATGCTTTGGAAAGTTGATTTTGCTTTGGCATTTCTACTATAGGACTTCTTCTATTCTACGCATACACCCATTTATGAAAGTCTGTAACTTCTTAGTTGTGATCAGTTTTTATTTTTTTTTTTTACACAAAGTATCCCGTTCAACCCTCGATGGGTTATAATTAGGATATATAGTGTAATAAATTCAAGATAATATAGTAACTCCTTCCCCTCTCCACTCAGTCCAAATAGAGTAAATCAAAACCAAAATTGTGTATGTGTGTGTGACCTACCCTTTTTTAAGAAAGAAACAAACAATAAAAATAACAAACAAACAAATGGAAAAAAAAATAAATAAAAAAATAAAGTAAAGTCTCTCATAACTGCCCTGTAATTAACAAGGTGAAAAAGAGTGAGAAAGCCCAGGTGCGTTTGAGATTACACCAAATCCACCAATTATCTGCCATCAACCACACGAACATCCCATCAGACTACATTAGTTGTTGTTGCCATATCTGTACAAATCTGTGTGTACTACTGCTACTATAGATAATATCATGCTGATGCCTACACCATCATCCACACGAGCATCCCATCAGACTACATTAGTTGTTGTTGCCATATCTGTACAAATCTGTGTGTACTACTGCTACTATGGATAATATCATGCTGATGCCTACACCATCATCCACACGAGCATCCCATCAGACTACATTAGTTGTTGTTTCCATATCTGTACAAATCTGTGTGTACTACTGCTACTATGGATAATATCATGCTGATGCCTACACCATCATCCACACGAGCATCCTATCAGACTACATTAGTTGTTGTTGTTGCCATATCTGTACAAATCTGTGTGTACTACTGCTACTATAGATAATATCATGCTCATGCCTACACAGCCTCTCATCATCATTTTCCTTTTCGTTCCTTCTGGAGCATGAGGTCGCCACTACAGCTGGTCCTCTTGCAGGAAGTCTGCATCAAGTATACTCATGCCCTTGCTTGCTCACTCACATGACGCAGCCACTTCTTCTTGGATCCTTAGCCCCTGACTTGACAAAGCAGTCTGTGGCCATCACACGTAGTGGCATCTTGTAAGGCAGCAACAAACTGTCCCCATTTTGCTCGGTCATTGGCCATCCTTCATGCCGTTCCCCAACTCTAGTTCATGCTTTGCATCTCAGCCTCCACTGGTCTCCGCCAGGTTGTCTTTGGTCTGCCTCTCTTTCGTCGTCCTTCTGGAGTCCGTAGTATAGTATTTCTGGTGATAGTGTCAGGGTTCCTTCTGAGGACATGGCCAATCCACTTCCGGCATCTGCCTGTAATGATGGTGTGCATGCTTTTTTTTACTACACCAAATAAGCAATTCCTGATTGGAGATGGTATTGGAGCAAAACTTTCTAAGAATTTTCCTTAGGCAGGTTGTGTGGAAAGGATAATTTGGACATTTCTTTTTCTGTTACTCTCCAGCACTCTGCACTATACATAAGTACAGAAAGTACGCAACTCTTGTATAATCTTAATTTCGTGTACTAAGAAGATTTCCAAATGTTGTTTAGAACGCAGCCACTACTACACACAATAATATAACATACCTCACGTCAGGCTTGGTTGCCAAGGAATAGCAAATGAAGGAGGTACCTACAATACATGTGGTACTGATGACACTCACAAGGGGAATCAGCTGCAATACATCACAAGATATGTGAATCAACTACACAACCTAAGTGAATCAATAATCCATTTACACCATGTAAGCAGATGCATTAACTGACAATGTTAACATGAATACACAGACTGTATCGTGTATGTGAAACATGAACAACATGCTTAAAAGTACAAATTTTGTCAGCGGTTACAATGAGTTGATAAGTCATAAATGTAAATATATTATAAGTGGTTGCAACAAACTGATAAGTTGTAAAAACAAATGCTGTCAGCAACAATGAGTGGATAAGTTGTAAAGATTAAGAATAGCAGTGGTTACAATGAGAGGTGAAATTATAAACGTACATTGCAGTTTTAGATGGTAGAGATCAAGATATTCATGGCAAGAAGGAAGTGGGTTAAAAAAAGGTCATGAAAGAATGAACTGAGGAATATAAAATGCGGTGATGTGATCAACAATATGATGCAGAAAGAAGGAAAAGAAGAAAAATACAGAGAGAATTCAGGATTAATATATGTGACATTTTAAATTCAGACTTTATATCTTAGATACCTTATTCTATATTAATATCTTCAATACCTTCATTCAAAATTAATATCTTTGACACCTTCATTCACTATTAATATCTTTGATATTAAAAAGGACAAATTTTATAACTGCCCCTTCCCCTGACTTACTCCTCTAAAGGGAGATAAAAATGTAACTTCATATTTTTAAATTGTTGGTTCTTCACTCATTTCTAAATCATTTATATCAAACAAACGTTAAGATAAACAGCACTGAATGCTATTTTATTACACAACATACTATGTTAATAAACAATATAGCTCAACGTTTAAGATATGACATTATAACCAGAAGCACTGTTTACTGTCTAGTGCAACATTCTTTTATTGGCCATTTCAGATTTTTTTTTTTAAATACTGTTGCCTTGACAATAAAAGTAAACACAAACTTATTCATTAAATGGCAGTTACTGCTCTTTGTTTTGACATTTGTTTTATGTACATCCAACATGCAAGGAGGCGTATCTGGAGTCATTCTCATATGACCACCAGCTAAGCACAATGCTATACTATACAGATGTGGAAGTGAGCCTGTGTCTGTGTGGGTAATTAACACCCTCATTGACTCCTGAAATCATCCAGACACTTTCAGGGATTCCCCCTGTGGTGAAAAATGCTGAGAGCCCAGCATTGTACATTTAGCTTGGATGAGTCACTTGAGCCCCAGACATGACTCTGGCTTTTACCTGGTTGCCTGCATGCAGGAGGATCTCACTATGGGTCCATGATGGGTAAGGGGAGCTGAGAAGTGGCTCTGTGTAGGACATGACGATTCCTTCGGACAGCCCAGAACCAGAGCACTGTATTTTAGCTCTGCATATTTGGAGAGCCCCCCCCCCCCCCCCCCCGGCCCCCCCCCCCCCCCCCCCCCCCCCCCCCCCCCCCCTGGATGGTGGGGAATGCACAGTATGCCACACGCTTCTTCCTCCTAGTTTGGGACCAGACGTGATGTTCCTTTAAGTGCAAGTCAGGCTGGGAAACTGGAGCTCATGACTCCAGCTGAAACGTGTATATATATATATATATATATATATATATATATATATATATATATATATATATATATATATATATATATATATATATATATATATATATATATATATATATATATATATATATATATTCGTACTACCAATCCAGTGAATGTGACACATACCTTTGGATATTTTTTGAATGCTCTGAGTCCAAAAGCGAAAGTTCTGACCCCTGAATTCATCGTGTATTAGTTCTGGGGTTGAAAAAATAAAAATGATGCTTAGTAAATAGTTACAAATAATGCTCAAGTTACATATATAACAGACATAGGGAGCAAAGTGAAGTCATACAGACAAATGTTAACTGATGAGAAACATCAATGGTGAGATTTTCACACCAGTCCCTATAAGGTAAGCTTCATTCTTGTTTCCCTATAAGGTAAGCTTCATTCTTGTTTCCCTATAAGGTAAGCTTCATTCTTGTTTCCCTATAAGGTAAGCTTCATTCTTGTTTCCCTATAAGGTAAGCTTCATTCTTGGTCCCTATAAGGTAAACTTCATTCTTGTTTCCCTATAAGGTAAGCTTCATTCTTGGTCCCTATAAGGTAAGCTTCATTCTTGTTTCCCTATAAGGTAAACTTCATTCTTGTTTCCCTATAAGGTAAACTTCATTCTTGTTTCCCTATAAGGTAAACTTCATTCTTGTTTCCCTATAAGGTAAACTTCATTCTTGTTTCCCTATAAGGTAAACTTCATTCTTGTTTCCCTATAAGGTAAACTTCATTCTTGTTTCCCTATAAGGTAAGCTTCATTCTTGTTTCCCTATAAGGTAAGCTTCATTCTTGTTTCCCATGAATAGTTTACTTATCCTGTGTAAGTCTTTCACGAAATTATACAGTAACGAGCAAGTAACCTGCCAAAACTTGTTGGTAAATAATTATGTTGTGCTCTCTGCAAATGGGTACTTGATTCTGTTCTTGAATTAGGAAAGGTAAAGGCAGCCAGGGAGGGAACTAGTCACCCCACTTCATAAAAAAGCTGGACCTAGTATGGTCAAGTCTGTAACACTTCACTCCCCTACGGCTGTTTATGCTATGGGATCACCTTGACCTTTTATGTTGCTGATATTGACAGTTATCAGGTCAGATAAGTGTCATACCCTAAATGTATGAATTAATAACAATAGTATATACAAGCTGGTGGTACCACCCTGGGAGCTCAAGAAACCAGATACCAGACTACCACCTGGCAGGCATAATTAATAAAGCAACTGATATGGAAACTATCAAAAAAAAAAAAAAAAAAAAAAAAAACAAAGCCAGGAAATATATTCAACAAAATTAGCAATATTTTAAATAAATTCAGCAGCATTTAACTAGCAAAGTAATTATTATAAAAGCCTGATTAATTAAATATAATTTTACTTGAAAGATTGTTGTTTTGTCTGCACACGTCAACATTTTTTTTTTTTCCGTACGCCCGCTAATACTCGAGGCGAAATCTCAGGTTATTTTTAATGTCTAACCTGACATTGATTTTTACGTGAGTATCCTATTTTCTTGTACAGAGACAAGTGTCCCTCGCCATTCAGGCAGATACTCGCCGTTTTCGGAGGTACCCATTAGAGCTGGGTCGGTTCAGGAGCCGCCAGTCCCTGGTCGACGATACTTCTTCAAATGTACTCGCCAGGTCTCGAGTTAATCCAGTCCAAATCCCGGTCGACGAAAAATCCTCAAATGCCGTCGCCCGGGTTTGATCCCGAATCACCCGGTCGAAGAGCGGCTTACCATTTTTTTCCTTACTACTGAAAAGAAAGAATGTAATCCAATTAAATTACACGTCAACTAATTTAATTGGATTACATTCTTTCTTTTCAGTAGTAAGGAAAAAAATGATAAGATATTTGTCACGTCATATGGGGTGGGGGGGGGGTGTCATGTGGGGGGTCTGGGTTTTTGTTACGCAAGTGTGAAAACAGGGGGAGGGGGGATTTACAGTTGTTGTTGCTGCTGATACTGCTTGACCTGACCGATATGATCAAAAGTGCAGAAAACACCAAAAGTGTGCAATGACAGTGTGGTTAGACAGACTACAAACAAACAAATATCCAGTTTTTATAGTTAATCTACAGCAAGTACGAACTTGACCTACATACAGTAGGCGTAATCTTGTGCGTCGAAACAGCGCAATAGTAAACAACCCAAAAGACGTGAAAAAGACGCAGAAAGGAATCGAAGAGTAGTGGTACAGAAAAGAAAGAATTAAAAAAAAAATGAAAGGAAAAAGAACAACACAATTATTACAAAGTCAATTTAAGAAAATTGCTGAGCACCTCGAGATATAACACATTTTAGTGAAAAATTCAAAACAAAACTTTCAATGATGCAGAACAATGGAAACAAAAAATAGCAGAAAAAATTATTACCGGCAATTAATGTTTGCAACTGCAAGCAACTGTTCTGCCCTTTGAAAAAAATGCACTATTAGTGAAATATTAAAAGTCCTTGCAGATCTATTAAAAATATTAACTTGGTTACTTTTGTTGCAAAAGCTCACATCTTTACTTACCTCAGTCTTGGTTATCTTATTCTTTCTTTATATAGCGTTTAACTCAACGGAACAAATTATCGCACCGAAATGTTGTTTTTTTTTCAAACTCTGCGCAGCTGTAATTCTTTTTATAGCATGCCAGAGGTAAACACCGAAATGATTCACCAAAACCAAATATAACATAACCAGCCTCGATCTGAATCAGTGGCTGGGTCGCTGTTAGTCGGCTAGACATTCATAACAAAAATAAAATTTTCAAGATCTCTGGCATGTTCATGTTTAGACATGAAAAAAAAGTATCGCCTCCTGACATAGCCCTTATGTAGGCAATTGTAGCGGACTGAGAAATTGTGGGGTTTCGTCCTCTCGTATGCGTAATGTAAGGTTGACCATGAGCAAAAACTACAACAGCTGCAATCCCACACCCCCCTTCATCCTTTTTTCCATCTAAACAAACATATCGTTGCTTTAGTACTGATTTATTATGTGTCCACTTTTGGCCAAAATTGACCTGAGGTTATAAATCGACATAAAATAGTTTAATCTATCATCTTACAGTTAACTATTGAGATCATCATGGACAGTTTCATTGTAATGTGATATAAACTTCTTTTCAGTTACTAACCTTAAAACTTTGAGCGCGTTTTTCTCAATCCTAGCTGAAGTGGAAATGGAGTGAAGCAGTACTATGGCGACGACATTCATAACGTTTGAGGAAAAATAAGTTTCAAAAAATTGCCCATTCTTTTGAAAGGTACCGGGCTCAATCCCTGTACAGAGAATATATTTGATGGAAATGTTTAAGAACTATAGTTCCTTCTTCTTCTTCTTTGCTCCTTAGCCGCCGGCCGTCAAAGCAGTCAGTGGCCATTACGCCTGGTGGCGTCTTGTAAGGTAACAACAAATTGATTCCACTTTGCACGGTGTAGCAAAGTTAGATTTTGCTGGGGAGGTTATGATGGTATCCTAAAAGAATGAAATCGGTGTATGTATTAACCGTGTGAGGTCAAGCACATGTAGGCCCCTGACTCTATAAATGATGATGATGAATTATGTGCAGGGAACCTAACGCTACCTCCCTAGATCTCACACGGTCACTATTTCGGCTCTAGTGTCTGGTGTATGATGTACCTAGTGTCTAGGGGAGAAATGAAATGATGGTACACAACACAAAAACACTTTAAGTTTCTATGAGGAAGTGAATAAAACCTGTGGTTAAGTTTTTCTTTAAATTAATTTTTTTTGTACAATTTATTTTGCCTGTCCAGTCATATCGTTTGGACAGGTCTTTGAAAATGAGGACAAGATAGTTTACATAAAAGATTAACTAAAATTGTGTGGACAATCTGCCCAAATAACTACAAAGTTCATATATGTCTTTCCTGTTGGAATGTTCACAGTTTACACTATATTCTTCTAAGAGGGAGAGTCACTGTGTATGAGGGGCTGTAATGTCATCATACCCCACATAAGTCCTGAGTATGACTTGAATTACCAAGGTTTATTTAAACCGAAACTGTCAGATGTACCCAGGTCCTTAACATATCACCTGGGGTTTCTTGTTGAAAGATAAGATATTGTGTAGTTGCAGAAATATCGATATCACGTCAAACACCCAAGCTCCTGCTGTTATCTCTTGACAGCATACGTAAAGTGTAGGAGACTTCTTGGCGTTATCGTCACTCCTCAGGTTTCCTGTCACCAGCTGGCAACAGGAAACGAAACCTCTGCAACAAAAGGACACCCTGGCCTTTTACATCTGATCACTTATTCTTTTATTTAATTTCATACGTGGGTATGGGGTCAGCCTCGCGTGCATTTCAGGTGCACTCATCCCCTAATTTTTCATGACTCCCACCTTGCTGTGACCACCCCTCAGGTCCCTATGGCAGATACGCCACTGTACGTTTACATAGTTTTCCTCAATAATATAATGTGGGGTAACCACATTTCCTTTTATATATTTTTCTCATCTTTTTTCTTTTTAAATATAAATGCTTCAGGCATGTTGAACAGTGTTCATGGAACACGGAGGCTTACTAATATACTCTAATACAATAATATTCAAACATAATCATGACAACATACATTAGTTAGATACATTTCAACGTGAGGACTCAACAATGTCTGCTCCCGGCACGTCCTTCACTTTTTCCCAATAGCAGTATCTAACTTTGGTAATGGGATTAAACATATTAAATTCATAAAGCATTCTTACCACAAATCAAGAAATATAAACAAATGACGCTGACTTTGCAAAGAAATGGCCTCAGTTTCTTCTGCTCCGTCCAGACTGTGAAATACTCATATAGTTATTTAATTTACTTTTAAATTTATCACAGCTGTTCTCAGCGTATCTGAATAAAAAATACAGTTCAACTGGCAATGAATAGTGAAAGCTTTTTGCTAATATTTAGTAGCACTGGCCAATCGAAAGCTTGCGACTACCAGAATTCAAATGCAGTTTTTGAAAAACAAAAATAATTCCAAACATACTCTGCGTCTGGTAGTCGATTGGCCAGTGCGCTTTAGTTATGCCAATGCAAAACGATGTTAGTTTTTGGTAACAATTTTCCTACCGCTCCCCTCTCCTCCTATACTCTTGTTACCCAAGCTAATTTGAATTTACCTCAATGCCTCCCTTCTAAGCCGGTGTCCCCACTATCGTTAAGCAAAAAAACAAGCAGGAACAACAGTCTGTCTGGTCGGGCGTTCGTAGACATTTAGTATTTTCTCAACAATTTGGGTAATACTGGGACTATCATATTATTTAAAACACATTCTTGCTCAGTGAATTCTAAGCTATACTACCATACATTTTTTATGTTCAGTTTCATTATGGTTTTAGATTTTCAATTTTGTCACCGGTCATCGTCAAATAAATATTTTACACAAGACGGCCATCTTCCCCTCTCGCCATCTCGCTAGCATGTATTTTTCAAATAACTAACTTGTTTTTGTGACGTCAGAAACATTACCGCGAGGAGGCAATAAAATTGTCTGCGTGTTTTGCTTCTGTTGGCTTTGTCGCAACGTGTATATATACATGGCGGACTATCAAGCGAAGCGGGGTGTTGGCGGGGCGGGTTAAGAATTGGCGTTAATAATTTGTATTGTATCGTGTAACACTACCAAAAAATGTAAGGATTACTACTTATTACCAGCGTTAAAGTTGACAGAATACGTAAATTGAGATAGCAGTTTGGCGGCATACTTCCGCAAAATCGTTAATTATAAGTCTTGGCTGCCAAATGTATGCAGCAGATCTGGCAAAATGTTAAATGTTGGTAGTACGTTTTCGAAACCGAAACTAAAACGCGTGTTAGATTTTTACCGTGGAATCGTTCTATAGGCTTTAGCACTGCACAAAAGGCAGCGTTGCTGGCGTGTGAGAGCATCACCGTCAGACACAATAGGGCGGATTTATTTATTATCATTTTATGACTAAAATCTTACTGAAATGAGCGATTATTCTCGCAGATTTTACTACACTCGGTCGGCGGCCATCCTTCGTACAGTGCCCCAACTCTGGTTCATTCTTTGCATCTCAGCCTCCACAGTCCTCCGCCAAGATGTTTTTGGTTGGCCTCTCTTTCGTTTTCCTTCAGGGGTCCATAGCATAGCTGTTCTTGTGATGGCATCGGGGTCTCTTCTGAGGACATGGCCAATCTGACTCCAGCGTCTGTGTCGTGAAATATTCTAATCCACATATATAAATTATCAGGTAAATATAAAGCCTCACAAATACATTTAATAAAGAAAAGAGCAATGGTAAAATAACAGTGCTGTCACAAAGAATGTACTCGAAATCCCCCTTTGTTTTATGCTTCGTCTGCAAATTGTAACGTTTCCACGTTAAATATAAGCCACTGCATAAATACAAGCGTTTCCACAACACATTAAAACGGGTATTGCATTTCTAAGAAAAACATTGAGAGGCACACTGCGTAATGACCTAAATTAATCCTAACATTAATTATACTACGTTACCAAAACTAACGAACAGATGGACTAAAGGATAGAGAGAAGGGAGAGGCAGAAAGCCGAACACGTGCAACACTAAACACGCGTCGCGCGATACACAATTGCTGCCATCACGCGTGTAAGGCCACATGCACTAACTTTATTTCAAATCGACAGTGATAAAATTCACTACCCTTCCCAGAGTTAGGTTTTTAAATCCTGAAAAACTCTTATTAGGAAAGATGACAATAGATGGGTTTACGTTTGAAAACATTACAGTACCCAGACAGCACATCTTCGAAACAGGAGGTAGAAGAAATTGCATATTTTGAACGCAGCCACTTAGCTCTTTTAAATTTGTATATTTGGGTTCCTTAGGGCTTGATGACAAAGAATATGTTAAGTGTTATGCAAATAGTCTAGGAATTAACAAGTTATAGCCAAAATAAAATGATGGTGCTGTCAGATAACACCCAAAATCAGAATCGCTCAGTGGTAGATTTTTTAAACCACCATTGTACGGGAAATGGGCCACAAGTTACATTTGAACTGATTGGCTGGAATGATATGTAAGGCTAAACACGATTATGCTATCCTTGGTTGTTAGGGGAGACGTAGGAAGGTAAAATTTTTTCAAACACTTGTCGAAACGTGGCTCCATTGGCCAGACTCGCTGATATAATCACTTAGGAGCGTTAGTTCGAGACCACTAGTTCAAATAAGCTTGATAAAGCAACAGTGCGTTGAAGCCAGCTCATATTTTTGCTAAATAAAAGCCTGGAACATAAGCAGATGGGAATTTGTGCCAGTATTTGTGCCAGAATTCATTGCTAGTCAACGTATCTGTGTTTATTTCCATGAATTGTGGTAAGCTTGAAACATTCAGTATCTTTTAATGAAAATTGAATGTGAATTGTTAATTTATGCCTGTATATATGTGTAGTTCAGTAGCAAACATGATGTAAAGCCTATAATGCTCCAGCCTGAACAGAAGGTGTCGGAGGAAAGTAAAACGGCATGGAATGGCCAAACAGTACACAGACACCTAGATTATTGATTAGACAGAAATAATGCTGGAAGTGCAGAGGCGTAGTAACCATTAAGGAGGTTAATACTGGTATAAAGTATTTCAGATGAAGCTGACAGTTGGCCTAACGCTCTGAACTCAATGTTTGTGATGTATTGTGCTCAGTGTAAAAAGAGAGTATAAATTAGTTATGACGTAGAAGGTACATCCTTCTTGTTTTCAGGGACCGTGGTCTTAACGTTATTGAGCAGCACCTGGTCAGAGCTTTGCTGAATCCAGAGTCGGACAGCATACTCCTTGGTCCATTTAGCTATCAGTGAGGTGTCTCCAGAGCACAGGGGAGAAATCGAGCAGAGGAGTCTTTTCCTGCCGCCATCACGCAAGATAAGCTGATGTGGCCAGCTGAGCTCAACATTATGTACCCCCATCTTAAAATAACATTGTAACATAAACTTAAGAGGGGAAGTAAATTGTTTTAATACCAGGAACTGAGAACATCTCCAATACTAGTTCCCATAGAAACAAACTATTGAAGTCATGATGACAAATACCAACAGAGCTTGAACAAAACAAAACCAGTATTACCTCATATTAACACTACACAACTGACACACATAGGATACTTTTAATAATATATGTCACTACAATATTCATATTGATAAATTCTGTACATATAACTTGTAATTAAAATTGATTGTGATTCCTGGTTCCCTTTGTATTTGAATCAGGACACATATACATTCATGACAGCAATGAATACATATTGTTATTTGAAAAGTTATCAGTGACTCCTTTAAGATATCCTTTAGAGTGTTATATGTATGTGAGTGTCACAGTGTTGTCAAGTGTGGTGGAATAAATTAAATTGTTTATCTGTCTGTTGTTGTTTTGACTTACACTTCATCATACACATACCCTAGACATATAACGTAGTCATCACACTATTCCAGAATAATTCTGACTGAGATATAAATATATGTGGCAGCAAGTAAGGTTATCTATAATACACTACTCTTATTAGATATAGATACCTTCACAGCTGATCTCAGTCAGTACACTAAGTCCCCTATAAATATTTATAACATCCCACTTTACCACATATATTGGGGGCTCGTCCGGGATTTTGAATCTTTACCTATTAAAAATAGTGGGGGTAATTCACTTCAGGGAATATAAGAATTAAAAGGTATCCTTGGGTGGAATTAAATAAGGTTGAGCTCACGGTGCCTGTGTTGTCCATTAGATATATATTTAGAGATTGAATTGTTGGTTAGACATTGTATAAATTTACCTGATAGACAATGGCGGACCTGGCCAAATTTCGATCTGCTGCTGTTCAGACTGCAAAAGAGTTAGGATTAGATGGGCAAGTTATGGTTGCCTATGTCACTACGGAATGTGACAAATTTATTGAACGCGAAGAAAGAAGGTTTGAAGCCGAAAGAAAGTTAGAGGCTGAAAAAGAAATTAAGAGGTTGCAGATTGAGGCTGACAAAGAGGCAAAAGCATTGGAAGCCGAGGAAAGAAGACAGGCTGCAGAAAGGGAAGAGAAGAAATTAGCTGCAGAAAGGGAAGAGAAGAAATTAGCTGCAGAAAGGGAAGAGAAGAAATTAGCTGCAGAAAGGGAAGAGAAGAAATTAGCTGCAGAAAGGGAAGCAGAGGATAAGAGATTACAAAGGGAACATGAGTTACGACTAAGGGAGTTTGAGTTTCAAGGCCATGCTCCTGAAAATGGTGCCAGTCCCTTTGCCTCTGATGCCACCGCTAGCCAGGGACCCTCAACCTCAGCTATGAATTTCCATTTAGATCATTTTGTTGAGAAAGACGATGATATAGAGAGCTATCTAAATAGGTATGAACTATTAGCTACCACATATGGGTTAGAGAGAGAAAGGTGGAGCTTAAAGTTATCTCAGGGACTTCGTGGGGCAGCTTATGAAGTTTTTGCAAAAATGAGCAGAGGTGATCAGGAAAATTATGACATGCTAAAGCAGGCTCTTTTGTTAAGATATGAAAAGAATGCAGAATTCTATAGGAAAAAATTTAGGAATGCTAAACTACTGTCAGGTGAAACCTATCACCAGTTCTCTGCACGAATAGAGACATACTTGGAGAAATGGACTTCTCTGGGGAAAACCCAAGATCTTAAGGAAATGGTCCTTATAGAGCAATTAAGAGAGTCCATGGCTCCAGACCTGAGAAAGTTTCTCATGGAACAAGGTGCAGAGAGGCTGGGTGAGCTGCTAAATGTTGCTGAAAGGTATCAATCAGCTCAAGCAGAGGTAACAGGTAATAAAAAGAAACAAGTGGATAACTTTAGGGCACCACAGAACTTTAATCAATTTGATCCTAGAGATCAAAACAAAAGTAAGCACCAGTTTGATAGGCCACGGTATGAAAATAAAAATAAATTCCCACAATTCGATGAAAGGAAATATGATGAAAGAAAATCTTTCAACCAAGGAAAAAGGTGGTGTAAGAATTTTCAGATGGACAATCATGACACTGACCGTTGCAGAAGGAAACCTGTGTATATGGCCACCCTTCAGGTCAGGTCGACCTCAAGACAGGAGGAGGATATTATGTTAGATACCACTCCAGAAGAGATGAGGAAGGCACAGGCTGGGATAAAACACTCAAGCCTTGTTTCAGAAAATTGTCAACTTGTCATACAACTCCAGGCAAGGGAGATTTTTACATGAAAAACAAGTTGATGTATAGGAAGACTGGAGCTAGATCCAAAGGTCAGGGACAACTGGTACTTCCTAAAAGATATAGGGCAGACTTAATAAGGAGCCTACATGTGAAACCAGATGGGGACCATGAGAAGATAGGTACCATCATTCAAAAGGTGGCTCACAATTATTATTGGCCCAAAGCAAGATGGGACATTGAGAATTTTGTAGAAAGGTGTAGCATAGCACATGAGGGAACACCCACAAGTGGGAACATGGATCAGGACCTGGACACGCTACGGGGCAAAATTAGGCCTGATAATAAAAAGAAAAATAGATTTGATAAAGTGGACCAAATGGAATGGGAAGCCCCTTTTCACGGACAAGCTTCACTTAACTGTTTTACAATGGCCACTATGCGGAGAGTGCAAAAGGATGTCTTACCCCAGGATAAGCCGACAATCCCTCAATCGGACTTAAACAAACTGGAGGAAGAGGATGTAGAGAGGAAATCTCTCATCAAGAATTTTAAGTGGGGAGAAAGCCCCAAAAGAAAAATTGGTAGCGGTCGTTTTGTGAATGATAATTCTGGGAGGAAAAATCATCACTATAAAGCTTCGAGTGGAAGAGACCATACCGGTGCATGGACAAATAGGTCCACAAAATTAAAGGTCCATATGTAGCTTTGTTAAGAACGTGGACTGATGAAAAGGCAGAGGAAAACATTACATCTTCATACCAATATGTGAATGAGCTGACCACTCGTTTAAAAACTGGCTGGAAACTTGCCAATGAAAATTTGAAACAAGCCAGGAAGAAACATGCTGCCTATTATAACCGGAAGGCGAAAGACAGAAATTTGGCTGTGGGAGAGAAAGTACTGCTTCTTTTGCCCGGGAGTCAGAATAAGTTACAAATTGGATGGCAGGGTCCATATACAGTTTTAGAGAAGGTATCTAGAACAAATTATAAGATAGATAAGAAGGGGAAAGAAAAAATCTATCATGTGAATCTCCTGAAGAAATATTTGGAAAGAGAACATCAGGAAGAGACACACTTGTTGACCTTGTCCATCGCCATGGAGATGAAAAAGGAACCACTTTCATCATTTGAGTATCCATTACACCCCTGTGAGACAGCAGCACAGGTGAAAATCAGTACACATTTAACAAAAACTCAGAAAGAGAGAGTGCAACAGGTTCTAAATAATCATGCAGAGGTGTTAACAGACCGACCAGGGCATACAAACCCATTGGAATATGATATGAAACTGATAGACCCCACACCTGTCTGTATGAAACCATATTCGATTCCGTTTGCTAAGGAGAAAGCTTTGAAGGAAGAGATAGACTATCTATTGAAGGAAGGAATTATTTCGCACAGTGAATCTTCGTATAGTTCCGGTGTTGTACTCTTAAGGAAGCCCTCTGGAGAACATAGACTCTGTATAGATTACAGGAGACTGAATGCTATTACAGAAGGACAGGTGGATCCATTGCCGGATACAAATCAGCTGTTTGCCAGACTAAATAAAGCTAAATATTTCTCAAAAGTGGATCTGAGTAAAGGATACTATAAGATTCCAGTAAAGCCTGAGGTTAGACCATACCTAGCTTTTAGTACCTCAGAAGGACACTATGAGTTTAATAGATTGCCATTTGGATTGAAGAATGCGCCTAGTGTCTTCTCTAGAATGATGAGAAAATTGTTGGATGTAAACATTTCGGAGGAACGTAATGAATCCCTGAGTTGCCTCTTTGATTGAGGATATTCCGAATGTTTCATACAGGATAATAAGAAGATTATGGGATCCACTACGAAAACTCTGCTATCACCAGGTATATGTTATCTCCTTATAACGTACATTTTGAGGGAAATATAATGTTCTCTGGACATGTCATTGCGCAGACTCAGAGAAGAGAAATGGTGAATACGGGTTGCGAAGCAGCATTAAGACAAGCACTCACACTTGCGGCTGTTCAGTAACATAACCGAAATATATTATTGGTTGTAGAAGTCTGAGGCAGATTTCATGAGTAGTGCCTACTCTGAATGGACCCAACTACATAAAACCATGATAGCACCACAGCAGAGTAAAGTCAAGTTGACTTACATTTATCTATGTGTATATAGAATAAAGGACTGACATGGGATGTCTGTTTTAAGAGGGGAGGTGTCGTGAAATATTCTAATCCACATATATAAATTATCAGGTAAATATAAAGCCTCACAAATATATTTAATAAAGAAAAGAGCAATGGTAAAATAACAGTGCTGTCACAAAGAATGTACTCGAAATCCCCCTTTGTTTTATGCTTCGTCTGCAAATTGTAACGTTTCCACGTTAAATATAAGCCACTGCATAAATACAAGCGTTTCCACAACACATTAAAACGGGTATTGCATTTCTAAGAAAAACATTGAGAGGCACACTGCGTAATGACCTAAATTAATCCTAACATTAATTATACTACGTTACCAAAACTAACGAACAGATGGACTAAAGGATAGAGAGAAGGGAGAGGCAGAAAGCCGAACACGTGCAACACTAAACACGCGTCGCGCGATACACAATTGCTGCCATCACGCGTGTAAGGCCACATGCACTAACTTTATTTCAAATCGACAGTGATAAAATTCACTACCCTTCCCAGAGTTAGGTTTTTAAATCCTGAAAAACTCTTATTAGGAAAGATGACAATAGATGGGTTTACGTTTGAAAACATTACAGTACCCAGACAGCACATCTTCGAAACAGGAGGTAGAAGAAATTGCATATTTTGAACGCAGCCACTTAGCTCTTTTAAATTTGTATATTTGGGTTCCTTAGGGCTTGATGACAAAGAATATGTTAAGTGTTATGCAAATAGTCTAGGAATTAACAAGTTATAGCCAAAATAAAATGATGGTGCTGTCAGACAACACCCAAAATCAGAATCGCTCAGTGGTAGATTTTTTAAACCACCATTGTACGGGAAATGGGCCACAAGTTACATTTGAACTGATTGGCTGGAATGATATGTAAGGCTAAACACGATTAGTCGGACTATAAATGCTATCCTTGGTTGTTAGGGGAGACGTAGGAAGGTAAAATTTTTTCAAACACTTGTCGAAACGTGGCTCCATTGGCCAGACTCGCTGATATAATCACTTAGGAGCGTTAGTTCGAGACCACTAGTTCAAATAAGCTTGATAAAGCAACAGTGCGTTGAAGCCAGCTCATATTTTTGCTAAATAAAAGCCTGGAACATAAGCAGATGGGAATTTGTGCCAGTATTTGTGCCAGAATTCATTGCTAGTCAACGTATCTGTGTTTATTTCCATGAATTGTGGTAAGCTTGAAACATTCAGTATCTTTTAATGAAAATTGAATGTGAATTGTTAATTTATGCCTGTATATATGTGTAGTTCAGTAGCAAACATGATGTAAAGCCTATAATGCTCCAGCCTGAACAGAAGGTGTCGGAGGAAAGTAAAACGGCATGGAATGGCCAAACAGTACACAGACACCTAGATTATTGATTAGACAGAAATAATGCTGGAAGTGCAGAGGCGTAGTAACCATTAAGGAGGTTAATACTGGTATAAAGTATTTCAGATGAAGCTGACAGTTGGCCTAACGCTCTGAACTCAATGTTTGTGATGTATTGTGCTCAGTGTAAAAAGAGAGTATAAATTAGTTATGACGTAGAAGGTACATCCTTCTTGTTTTCAGGGACCGTCGTCTTAACGTTATTGAGCAGCACCTGGTCAGAGCTTTGCTGAATCCAGAGTCGGACAGCATACTCCTTGGTCCATTTAGCTATCAGTGAGGTGTCTCCAGAGCACAGGGGAGAAATCGAGCAGAGGAGTCTTTTCCTGCCGCCATCACGCAAGATAAGCTGATGTGGCCAGCTGAGCTCAACATTATGTACCCCCATCTTAAAATAACATTGTAACATAAACTTAAGAGGGGAAGTAAATTGTTTTAATACCAGGAACTGAGAACATCTCCAATACTAGTTCCCATAGAAACAAACTATTGAAGTCATGATGACAAATACCAACAGAGCTTGAACAAAACAAAACCAGTATTACCTCATATTAACACTACACAACTGACACACATAGGATACTTTTAATAATATATGTCACTACAATATTCATATTGATAAATTCTGTACATATAACTTGTAATTAAAATTGATTGTGATTCCTGGTTCCCTTTGTATTTGAATCAGGACACATATACATTCATGACAGCAATGAATACATATTGTTATTTGAAAAGTTATCAGTGACTCCTTTAAGATATCCTTTAGAGTGTTATATGTATGTGAGTGTCACAGTGTTGTCAAGTGTGGTGGAATAAATTAAATTGTTTATCTGTCTGTTGTTGTTTTGACTTACACTTCATCATACACATACCCTAGACATATAACGTAGTCATCACACTATTCCAGAATAATTCTGACTGAGATATAAATATATGTGGCAGCAAGTAAGGTTATCTATAATACACTACTCTTATTAGATATAGATACCTTCACAGCTGATCTCAGTCAGTACACTAAGTCCCCTATAAATATTTATAACATCCCACTTTACCACAGTCTGCCAGCTATGATGGTGTGCATGTCCTCTTGCTTGCTACGAGTAATATAGTTCCTAATGATGCCATTATTCCCCCTGATCTCCTAAGTAGTGAGATCGGATGCATAGCCTTCTCGGATAAAGGCGAAAAAATAGTAGGTCCCATGTGCAAGTTGAGCATGTTAAAAATCCTTCGGCAATTGTAAATCGTAAAGAGTAGGCCATAAATCCGCTGCCCTGGCAAAATTTAAAAATTAGGAAACTTACCCACCACAAACATACTTGTAGAATGTGTGATTCCTGTATACATATATCGGGACCCTCGCCGGTGCTACAGAGTTCTTGCACTGTGCTGTGATTCTCCTTGTGTGATCTAAGGGAGGAGATCGGAGCACGGATGGAGTTGTCCGTGTGCAATGAAGATGGTCCTTAAAAACTAAACTAAATCCCATTATTTTAATCAGATGGGCTATATCTTACTTACTTAGTCGTTCCCCTTCTACCGTGAGGTGTAGAGGTTTGGAAGAGAGAGCGCCAGACTATCCTATCGGCTGTCTTCCTCCTGGCCTGGTTCCATTCTAGTAATCGGCCCTTCAAAGATTGTCTAATGTTGTCCTCCCAGCGGACTCTGGGTCGTCCTGGGGGTCTGGATCCCTGGTTCTTTGTTTCCCATGCTTGTCGTGGTAGCCGATCTTCTCTCATTCTGCAGACATGGCCAAACCATCTTAGTTGAGACTGTTCTACTTGGGTCTGCAGGGGGTGGGATTTCAGGCCTTGACGTATCGTCTGGTTGCGGACCATGTCTCTTCCACCTTCCTCAGATACCTCATTTCTGAGGTTTAGATCTGGCTTTTGTGGGTTGTAGTCATTGCCCATGACTCGCATCCATATGTCAAGACTGGGACATAGGTGGAGCGGTATACAGCCATCTTCGTTTTCTTACCAACCTCTCTCTTGCTGAGGAATCCTCGATTTATGGTCTGAAAAAGTCTCCCAGCTGCAGCTTTTCGAGTGGCCAACTCTTCTTTGATGCCTCCCTTTCGGTCTATAATAGCTCCCAGATATTTAAAGTGGTCGACCTGCTCCAGGACCTATTCTCCCAGCTTAATCTGATGTCTTCTTTCTTCTCGTGATATCACCATGGATTTTGTTTTAGAGCTGCTTATGACCATCCCTCTATTCTCTAGCTCTTCCTTCCAAACTTGCAGGTTGGATTGGAGATGTGCCTCTGATTTAACAATCAGGGCAACATCATCAGCAAATGCCAGCTCTGAAATACATACCTGTCTCATCTTCCATTACCCCACTGAATATTTTCTTGTTCTCTCCTTACATGACTTGATAACATCGTCCATGAGGAGTATGAAAAGATAACATGACAGGATATCACCTTGTTTTACACCAGTGGTGGTCCTGAACTCTTCTGACTTATGGTTTGCTGTCCTCACATAATTTCTGCAAGACTTGTAGAAGCTCTGTATAGCATGAATCAGAGGTACTGGAATGTTCTTCCTTGCCAAACAGTCCCAAAGTTTGCTCCAGGGGACCCTGTCAAATGCCTTTTCCAGATCTACGAAACAAAGATGGATCTCACTCTTATACTCAAGGGCCTTTTCACTCAGCTGTCTGAGTGTGAAGATTAGGTCTTGAGTACTTCGGTTTGCTCGAAATCCGCACTGGACCTCATCAACTTGTGGCTCAGCTAGGCATCGGAGTCTCTGCTCTAGGATTCTAGAGTAGATTTTACCAGGGACACTGAGAAGGGATATGCCTCTATGGTTTCCACATTGTCGATTCTCAGCCTTTTTGAAACTTGGTGTTATAATGGCAATCTCCCAGTCCTTTGGTATGGTCTTGTTGCACCACGCTGCCTGTAGGACCCTTAAGAGTAATAGGTCGCCTGATGCTCCCATGTACTTAACCATTTCTGGTGTTATACCATTATTCAATGCTGCTTTGCCCATCTTGATTTTCTCCAGTGCTGCCTTCAGTTCTTCCATCTTTATGTCATCTTCATCACCATTTGTTTCCTCTTCTGTGCTAGTGGTTATCATTTCTGATGCTTGACCTTGCTCACCATCAAGGAGTTCTGAGAAATATTCTTTCCATCTTTCCATTACTTCCTTCGGGGCAGTAAGCAATTTGCCTTGCTTGTCCTTTATAAATTTGAGAGAGAGCATTGTTTTTTGTCACAGTGACTGTTAATTTATTTTACCATTCCGTTCCATATTTTATTACTTTTTAATGTTCGGGTTTCCTTGACATTTTATATTTTCTTTTCTACCTTTATGAGCCCCCTTTCTCAGACCCCACTCGCGGTTTGTTTACGTTCTGGCCGGCTGCGGTCAGCTAACGATAACGTAATGTTATCTAAACGCACCTGGGGTTCGTTTGACCAGAGAAACTTTCCTCTGGTCGCTTTAAGTGTTTGAACGAGCGAGAGACGGTTTCTGTGTAAACACGGCTCGTTAGCAGGGACCAATCTTCTTAGGTCGGTAAACAGGTTCTGATCTTCGACTCAAGGGAGATAAAACCCGCTGTTAGTCGTTGCGGTTTTGCCCTTAGATGAGCAAGGAGTGCATAATATTATGCATTTCTCTACCTGATGGAACTTTCTTGCGGTTGTTGACTTCTGAAGCTAGTCTCTAGAGAAACCTTTGTCTTACTCCTTATTACGCATTACGCCGATACATCTGTAGAATCAGGCTATGCAGGTGTCCCGGGTAGCGTTGGTTGTAAGCTATAAATCTGGTTAGTCTTAATAGACTAACACACTCGTGAATATTTTCCTGGCCCGAGATGGACCATCATGAGATAAGGCAGACTTTAACACAGAACTAAATGTTAAGGCCTATCTCTAGTCATTTTTCGGGTTTCAGGGATACCGAATTGCTAGAGTCAAGTCTCCAGTCAGGCGAAGAATGTCACATTCTCTTCGTTCTAGAGGGATTCTGAATACAGCTAGCAATCACGAGTCGTCAAACCCCCTACCTGATCCAAAACCCTTCTTTTGTCAACGCCATTTCCCTCCCACGGAAGTTAAGCTCACGTAGTGTAACGAGCCAATGATAGATCTGAAATCATCGGTTGCAGTAGTAGTCTCCTACTCGCCTATTGATCGCCAGTCAGAGCATGGCGGCTTCCAGCATATCAATCAGCTCAGGGTCTATAGCAGAATTTCAATCACCAGCCTTTGTGTGCCTAAACGGGGCACCCAGCCAAACCACAGTCAAGCCAGTCCAAACCGGATTTAATGCCTAGTACGCGGGAGCCGCGGTAGCATAGTGGTTAGTGCACTGGCTTCCTAGCGCAGTGGTCTATGGTTCGATCCCCAGATGAGGCGGAAAAATTTTTAGGCCACAAACGGCTCCTGGGTCGACCCAGCCCCAAATGGGTACCAGAGCTACTCTGGGAAGGTTAAGGCGGCCGGCGTGATGCCGACCACATCACCCCTCGTGTGCCGACGGTCAAGATAATATGGGCCTAACACCATATTCCCAATATGCCTCAATGGGCGTGTAACGGGTTCCTTTACCTTTACCTTACGCAGATTCTAGCGCCGGATGAGAGCGCATGGGACCGGTTGTCCTCACGTAACCTCGTCTTGGGGGTATTTTTCTGGATACTTAAAACCTCGCATTTATGAGCGGACAGCCAGATGTAGACAGAGTTCCAGCCCCTCACGCAATTAGGGGTCACCAAAGTTAGCGCCTACATTGGATTTACAGGTCAATTACATCACCCATGGAGTATATATTTACGTAAAGACAATGGAGCTATTTCATTTGGTCCCACGAGAGCGGACAGACTGACACTCAGCCTATTCATTTGGTAAACCGGAGATAAATACAGAGTTCCAGCCCCTCACGCAATTAGGGGTCACCAACGTTTAGCGCCTACATTGGATTTACAGGTCAGTTCCATCACCCATGGAGTATATATTTACGTAAAGACATTGGAGCTATTACATTTGGTCCCACGAAAACGGACGGACTGTCCCTCGGTTTATTTATTTCTCCGTGTTCTGCAGGTTTTATGATTGGTTGTGTGGGTGTGTTGTTGGTGTATTTGGCATATTTTGATTATTGATGTAATTTTATGTTGTTGTGATGAGATGCATTATTTTCCATGCTTTTCTTCTTTAATAAAGTTTACACATTTATTAATGCGCTGTTCACGACCCTTCCATCCATAATTAAATTGTTTCAAGCTCTTTACTATAATCTCTATTTTGATAAGAGAAAAGAGTGAGAGCAGGAGGTGCTTAGACAGTATAAGTGTGTTGAGGGCTTGGAGAGAGTAATAACATTAATGACTCTTCTCCAGGTTTGTCTCAAGTCCACCTCCTATTACACTTTATCTATGTGTAAGCTATAACTCTGTCAGTCCACTATCCCTTGTCGATTTCAATACTATTGTCCAACTCGACAAATACTCTACATTCTAACTCAACCACGACATTTTTCCTTCCTCATGTTCTTTAGGGTCTTATAGAACAATTTCTGGTTTTCTTGCGCATCTTTTTATCGCTTTTCTCCAAATTCTTCCCAGGACTTCTGTTTTGCTGCTACCACTTTGTTCTTTGCTTCTGTTCTCAGTATCATATATTCTCTATATTTCTCAATTTGTCCTGCTGTATTTTTAGCTCCTAAGTATTGTTTCCATGCCATTTTCTTCTCTCTTATTTTCTCTTTGACTTCCTCTGTCCACCAAGGTGTCCTCTTTCTCTTGTTCCCAAGTCGGACTTCACCATATGCTTCTGCAGCAGCTGTCTTTATGATGTCCTTGAATTTAAGTCACAGGGTTTCCAAGTCATCAGGTTGTTCTTCTGTGTTGCTCACCGCTGTAGCAATAAGCCCCTGACATCTGGTCTTAATTTCTGGCTCTCTCAGCTTGCAGGTCTTAATGCTCATTTTTTCCGTTCGTTTACTTGGTTTCTTTTGTGATGCTGGGCAGTTCCTAGGCTGAGCAACTCCTTCAGTTGTTCTTTTGATTGTAAGCAGGTAGTGATCACTTCCAATCTCTGGCCCCCTCCAGACTCTAGCATCCCGGACATATTTGAATGAGCTCCTCCTAACAATGGCATAGTCGATCACTGACTTCTCATTCTTTGTTGGTTCACACCTAGTGTATGCATGTATGCGCTTATGGGGGAACTTTGTGTTGGTAATGATCAGATTCTGCTCACTGCATAATCTAAGGAGTCGCTTTCCATTGTCATTGAGAGTATCTTCTCCATATCTTCCGATAACTCCACCCCATCTAGCATGGTCATTTCCAACCCTGGCATTGAAATCTCCGAGCATCATAATTTCATCTAGGCAGTCATCCACTGTCCTTTGAAGCAGCTCGAAGAATTCCTCCTTGACCTCTGCTCTCTCATCCTCATTTGGCCCATACACTTTGACTAGGTTGACTATGGTTTCTCCTTCTTTTAGTTTTACAACCATAATGTGCTCCGAGACAAAGTTCCATTCCTTGATACTATCTTTCTGGTTTTTGGCAACAATGCAACCCACGCCCCCTTTAGCTCTTTCAGATGTGGGTACACCACTGTAGAGCAGTGTGTTGCCATCGAGATCCATGACTCCTTGTCCCTTTTTCTTTGTTTCCGTAATAGCCAGGATTTATAGTTTTGCTTTCCTCACCTCTTCCACCAGCTCCTCTTCTTTCCCATTTATACTTCTTGTGTTCCACGTTCCATAAGTCGTAGTCCGTAGTCCGTTCCATTCGTCGCCTTTAGAATCAGTCTGGTTTTCTCTCTTGTATTTTTCGTAATCATGTTTTAAAGCAAACAGGTGATTGGCCTGTTGTGCCTTTGCATGGTGGAGGGGCTGCCTCCTTACGGCCTCCATGCAGGCCACCCTCCTCCTTTTTCAGCCGGGCTTGGGACCGGCCTAGGCGGAGTTTATTTCGAATATCTAAGAGAATGAATGAGATAAATTACTGTATAGCCAGAATGCATATGGAGAAACATTTCCTATACGGACAAGGCTGGGGAAACGGATCAAATAGATAACCAATGAGATGGTAATGTATGGAGGAATTAGAAAAACATCAGACTGTAGAAAACGTAAACAAGCAATAAATTGTAGTTGCAAATACACACCAGTGATACCGCCATGCTGTCAAATACCGACCGAACGTCAACTATCATCTTGCAGAGATATGTAATTAAAAAGACGGGGGGAATCAGAAACATAGCAAGTAATATAAAGAACAAATAACTAAGAATAGAGTTACAGTATGCACAGATGGATTTTTTTTTTAAAGAAAAAATATGATGTTCAACCCTTGATAGGTTAAAATTAGGATTTGGTTTGAAAGGAAGTCAAGAACAAGGACACTTAAGAGGCTCAGCGAAACTGCGGAAAGGGCATCGTGCTGACTGTGGAACAACCGCAACGGGCTGAGGAATTCGGGTCAGTAATTTGTTTTCAACATACGGGTTACTTGCACAACTGCCTCCAGCTGGCAGAAAACAGGAGTGAAGTTGAAAGCTGCAACCAAGGTGGAGCGGGCTAAATTCTCTGCACAAGACAACAGGAGACTGACACTTCGGGGTCATGACCCTAGTCATATACAAGGATAGGAAACTCTTTACAGAGCGATACAACAGGAGGCAATCTGATCATCAGAAGAGTTCCCCCATAGGACAAGTGTTTCGGCCCAGCATACTCCTTTACACTCTAAGGGGGGGGGGGGGCTGTTGCGCTAAACTTGTCGCAACTTATTCTGACTATGTATTCTGACTACGTATTCTGACGATGCATTCTGACTATCTATTTAATTTTTTAATGCATGGGAAGTAACTCATGGAATCGTAGTCACTTTTATTTCTTCAGTTGTCTAATCGTGATAGCATCGGCAAGCAGTTGTCTAATTTTGATAACGACGGTTGCCGATAGTTTGTGTGTGAGCGATTTTAAGTCATAACCATGTATGGAGCGTTTTCCTAGAAACAGTTGGCAACTTGCGATGTCATTTCCTTTTAAGGTTCGAAATCTTCAGACGAACATCGTAGAACATTCTTCGTTTCGTAAGTTAGCTGAGCTGTATTCGATTCGCGTGTTCTGCGCATGTCCTAGTTTGTGTCATTGTTTGAATGATTTCCGCCCAGGTCAGACTGGGCAGAATTGCTGGTGAAGCGAGACGTAGCTTTGTGCTGGCGTCTTCGCTTATATTATTCAGGAAGGAGTCCTCATCATTGTTGTTCCTTTTTTGAGATGATATATCTCTATGCTATTCAAAGTGCCGGGAGGCCTATGTGATTTATGTGATTTAATTCCTGATGAACAGGTAATTGAATTTTTCTGAGTAACTTTATCGCCATCTTGTGATGTTGACATTTTTGCCTAGCCTGCCTTATTAAAGAGTCTATGATATGACAAGTTTGCTCAGCTCACGATCCACTTATATTGTCACGCATCGATTGATGCCTGTCCTAGGGACCATTTGCTTCCTGAACTTTATTGATGGATCTAGGTTTGATACCTTTGTTGTTTAAGGAACATAGAGGACGATAATATGTCGCTCAGAAGACATGCCTGTCTTGTTGAGGTCAAATATAGGAGACTAGATTTAATCTCCCATTTGATATCTACTAGCTATGATGGAAAGGGAAAGCTTACCACCTGACTACATGCACAGCTGTTTATGATATCCTAAGAAGGCATATAATGTACCATTATTATTGATGCTGTCTGCTGTTCCTGCTGTATTGACTACGTCGATGATATTATGACTATTGTATTATACCTGTGATGTTACTACATGAATCCTGTCATTGTGGCGTACACATTATATGTTACCAACAACATCACTTGCTGTTCAACGATTTATTGACTTTACTCGTTTATGATTTGATGTGACGTCCATGTCTGATACTTGACTCCATAAACATGTCACACATAAACCAGACCACGACACCATAAGATCTTGCCTCATCATCCCTGGTGTCCGAGGGCGATAACCCTCCATGTTGAGTGGTGCTACTACCAAGACACATCAACACTTTATAGCTCCACATCAACATATCCAGTAGAGTACTGCTACACACCTCTAAATAGACACTCTACATATACCTGGTGGATTCTAGCACTCTACATACTGGTGGCCAGTCCCAAGGCATTCGATAAGCCCACCACATCTCAACATTGATTTGGTGAGCAGATTCTGGGTCCCTTACCCACTACATTCAACACTACAAGTCAACAAACTACAAGACATCAACAAAGAATTTTGAAACTACTCGGCGTTGCCCGGTAAATGTGGAATTACATCTTTTTGCCATAAGCAAGAAATTTGACAGTACCCGGCGTTGTTACATATTGCCGGATATCACAGACTGTTGCTGTCTTTAACTCAAGTGAAGCCAGTCGCTGCTGTCAAGGTGCCAAGTTGCTGTCGTTGTATGAAGGTCAAGTGCCGGTTGTTTCGAGTTCGTTTTCAGAAGGCCAAGTACCGAATTCAAACATATTTACTATAGGATTCAGAAGGACAAGTGCCGAAACAACACTACATTCTATATATCAGAAGCTCAAGTACCATCGTCTTGACAGTTTTGGAACAGTTCAGATGTACTATCATCGTTGGATCTTCATTCCTTATGACGCTGATTGTCATCTGTTTTTTCTGCTGGGCTGACGTTGGATTACCATAAGTTAAGTGGCCTGTTTTGTTTGTGAACTGTGCCCTTATACTTCTACTGAGTCTTCTGTGTTTCCTCTCATTCTTTTGTTATATGTTATATGTTTATATGTTATTTGTATATTTATATTTATATGTTTATGTGTCTGTGGGTTTCGGTTGGGCGGTGTCTCCCTTAGATCATACCACGTCATAGAGGTTGTCTATCGTGAGCGTTTTCTATAGGGTGTGCAAATTTCCGATACTGGAATTTGCAAAGCGACTTCTGTTGCTATTTTTTGTTAGTTGTGATGACATGTGTTAGTATTGTTTTCGTTATTTTTCTGCATTCTTTAGTTCTGTTTTGATTTGTTTGTATTTGCTAGCCTACTCTTTTTTATTGTTTAGTTTCATACACCATTTTTGTTTATACACTGTGGTGTCTTGTATTTGTATTATCTTCTCGCAGATATCATCACATTTTTTTGTGATATTTCTTTAATTTTCGCTTTATTTTTTGTTGATTTCTGCGAATGTTTTCGTATAGTTGCTAAATCTTTGTTATTGTTTACATTGTATTGTTTACAGTGTAATATTTACATTGTTATTGTTTACATTGTGATTGTGTTTACATAGTCATTGGTTACACTTATAGTAGTTAATTCACATTTGATAGTGGGTTATGCTTATGCATTACTACTACACTGATGATTAATAAATGATGAATAATATTACTTACGGTAATTAATTCAGATTGGATAATGGATTATGCTGATGCACCACTACTATACTGATGATAAATAAATGATGAATAGTATTGTGCACTATTGAATGGGAAGTGCACCTATGATCAAGGGTTGATTGATGATATTTCAAAAAGGTCTATACACAAGGTCTTTGATATAAGACTTGTTTCCCACAGAGATTGGGATGATAATATGATGTTGTGAGTAAGCAAGTGCTGATTTAAGGCTTGTTATAATTAAATTTGAAATAAGATAATTAATTATTTCAGGTTGTGGACTCATATTATTACTCATCATGTCTACACTTGAATACTTTATTGAGCAGGGTAAATCGCTTGGGAAGACTGGTGATAAGTTAGAAGAATTTGCAACTACTCAATATGATAAAGCATTAAAAATGGAAGCTGAACAAAAGAAACTGCAGATGCAAGTTGATGAAAAGAGATACCAAATGGAAATGGAAAAACAAAGAAGAGAAGCAGAAGCTGAAGAGAAGAGACTACAGATTGAGTCTGAAAATAAAAGATTAGAAAAACAAGCTGAGGCTGAAGAAAAAAAGTTACAAAGAGAGGCTGATGAGAGAAAAGCAAAAATGGAGCACGAAGAAAAACTCTTAGCTTTGGAAGTTGAGAAATTAAAGGTGATGAACATGAGTAATGCTAATGATGCAAATAAGGTCTCAGATAAGACTAATGCAAGCACTTTCAAGCTTAATCTACCACCATTCAATGCTTCCATCGACGATATAACATTCTATCTGGACAGATTTGAAACTTCATGTAAAGTACATAACATAGATAAATCACTGCAGGTTTATCATTTGTCCAAAATACTTAGAGGTGATGCTTTGAGTATGTTAAGTATGGTAGATGAGCCTGACAAGAACAACTATGAGGTTGTCAGGGCTATATTGTTAAAGAAATACCAACTTGACGAAGACGGCTATCGTCTTCAATTTAAAAATATGTTGCCAGAAACTGGAATGCAATTCTCTGAATTCATTTCAAAGATACGTCTTACTTTTTCACGGTGGGTGGAGCTGTCTAAGACAGAAAAAACTTATGAAGGACTTATGGACTTAATACTTAGAGACAAAGTCATGTCTTCTGTCAATGAGTCTTTCCTTGCTTTCCTTCATGAACGTAAACCTAAAACAATAAAAGAAATGGAAGATTTCTGTTGCCAGTATATAACTGCGCATCCTCACGTAACCATTGGTAACTCTAAAATAAAAGAAGGTCTGCCAGTTGCTTCGGCAGCACCTTATGGTCAAAACTCTAGTCATAGATTCCAACAAAATTTTGATAGGAAAAGTAACCGTAGTTACGGTCAAAATTATGGAAATCAATTTCAGGGTGATTCTTCTTCGAAGAATTGGAGACGAGCTGACAGTCTTCGTTACTTCCAACCTAATAATTTTAGGCATTTCAGAAGAGGATATGGTAACAGAGGCTTTTCCTCGCGTAGACCTCAAAACCAAACAAATAGATGTTCGCATCAATGTGGACATGATAATAATCATGGAAACTGTAGTTCAAAACAGGATAACAGTTATAATAGAAATTCTAATAACTTCAGAGATAATAATAACTCTGATAACTTCAGAGGTAATAACAGTCGCGGTAGATCTCAATTAAAAAAAAAAGAGATATCAGCAGGCTAACTCTGTTCAACAAGAATCTCAGGGAGCTTGTAATCAGGTTTCTGATAATAAAACCTCTGACGCTGTCACTTGCTCCGCTTTTGACTTTGGGAGAGCAAACAAATGCCCCCAATGCAGTACTCTGTTCGAACCGACTACAATATCGACTTTGAGTTGTGGTCACCCTCTCCCTGCTCTTCCTGCTTCGGTTGCGCATGACGGGAGAGGTTCTCTAATCTTACATAAGGGTCTTGTTAATAATACTCTGGTCTCACTACTTTTCGATTCCGGATGCACCACTATTGGTGTTAGACAATCACTTGTAGAACCATCCTGTGCTACAGGAAAGGTTATCAAATGTGTCACATTTGGCGGCACTCTAGAGAAATATCCTACTGCTGTAATTCACATTACCACTCCTTTCTTTACGAGAGATGTGCATGCCTGTCTGTTACCTAATCCTATTGCGGACCTTATTATTGGTCGTATCCACGGAGTTAGGGAATGTACCCCACAGCAGATTGCTGCTTGGGAAGATGATAATATGCAAGCTACCAATGCAGTGGTTACAAGAGCACAAGCTCTACAAACACCACAAACTTCGTTGAATAATGATAATGAAGTTCATAGCCAAGATAGTACCTTGGTTATTTCTCGTGACTCGTTCATAAAATTACAAGAAGAAGATCCTACGCTAAAAAAAATTCTTCATTCTTGCGAAGAAAGGTGATCCAAATAAGGATACACAAAGAAAATCTTGGATAGCAATGAAAAAAGGCGTACTTGTACGTATGGTAAAAGACTCGGCTACGTCAGCACATTCGCAAATTCTTGTTCCCAAGAGTATGAGAGTGCAAATATTGCAACATGCTCATGACTCGCAATGTGCTGGACACATGGGATTTTCCCGTACAAAGTCGAGAGTCCTTGCGGCTTTCTTTTGGCCTTTTGTCAACAAAGACATTCGTATATACTGCCGATCATGTCAGGTATGTCAGGAGGTCAAAGCTAGAGGACCACGACATGCTGCGCCTATCCAGGCTGCTGACATCCCTATTCGGCCATTTCAGAAAATGGCCATAGATATTATTGGCCCTTTTAAGATAAAGTCGGCCAGAGGACATCAGTTTATCCTTACATGTGTCGATATGTGCACACGTTGGCCAGAGGCTATCCCTCTAAAGAGCATATCTACTACAGATATCGCAGATGCTCTTTGGCTGATATTTTCTCGCTTGGGGTTCCCCAGAGAAATACTGTCAGACCATGGCACTCAACTCATATCTGATACTATGTCTCAAGTAATGTCTACCTTACACATTAAAAGATCTCTCAGTAGCATCTATCATCCTATGTCTAATGGGTTAGTTGAGCGTCTGAATAGAACGCTCAAGACTTTACTTGGTAAGATAACTGAAGATCATCCTCAAGATTGGGACAGGGTTTTACCCGCGGCTCTCTTTGCCTATAGAGAGGTCCCAAACTAACACACAGGATTTTCTCCCTTTGAACTTGTCTTTGGCGCGCGTCCGCGCGGCCCTATGTCTTTGTTACACGATCTCATCACTGCCGATGATATTAGTGATGACACTCAATCCTCATATGAGTATGTCATTGCTCTTAGGCAAAAGATCATTGAGGCATGCAAACTAGCAACTGCTTCGTCAGAAATTGCTAAAGAAAAAGCAAGGCAGTTAGCTAACAAGAACAGATGTCTACGACAACTTTGTCCAGGTGACAAAGCATTCGTCCTACTCCCTAGTAGGGAAAATAGACTTCTGATTGCATGGAAAGGTCCATATGCAATAGTCTCACGAATTTCCGATGTTGACTATGTGGTCGATATAGATGGAAAGCATTAAACTTTCCATATCAACATGCTGGCGGAATTTCATGAGCGTCCAGACTATTTGCTGCCTATTTTTCAGGCAACGGACGATTCTTCTGTACCTCATGGTCATTACTCATCCCTGTCTGTCATACAGGATGAGGAATCTGTTTTTTCTGATGTGAATCTCCCTCTTCCAGTGGTTCCACTACATTCCATGGAATCTTGGAAAGATGTCTCCATTTCTCCTAATCTTTCTGTTGATGAACATCGCCAAGTCTCGTCGATGTTACAGACATTTAAGGATGTTCTAACCGACATCCCTGGTAACACGCATGTCATAGAACATGACATAATTCTTACCGACAATAATCCTGTTAGGGTTAGACCTTATCCTATCCCTATACACTTTCAGTCACAAGTGGAAAAGGAATTGGATGAAATGATTCAATTGAACATAATTGAACCATCGACTTCACCATATTCTTCTTCCATGGTTATTGTCCCGAAGAAAGATAAGAACATACGAATTTGCGTTGACTATCGCAAATTAAATCAAGTCACAAAGTTCGATGCTGAACCTATGCCTTTACTAGAAGATCTACTTATTAGACTATCTAATTCTAGATTTTTCACTAAACTTGACTTGTCAAAAGGTTATTGGCAAGTGCCTTTAGCAGATCATGCCAAACCTCTTACTGCTTTCTCAACACCTAGGGGTCTATTTCAATGGAATGTAATGCCCTTCGGTCTTATGAACGCCCCTGCTACTTTCGTTCGCATGATGCGTCGAATTCTTTCTCATCGTTCAGACGTCATCGCATACTTAGATGATATCTGTCTCTTCAGTGATTCCTGGGAAGATCACTATTTGGGTTTATATGACCTACTGTCCACTCTACGTGAGTTTAATTTGACAGCAAAACCCTCTAAAGCCTATATTGGTTTTGGTGATATCTCTTTCCTGGGTCATCGTGTTGGTCATGGTCTCTTGAAGACAGAAGACCACAATACTTCGAAAATATTGAACATCTCTGTACCTAAAACGAAGAAACAAGTCCGTAGTCTCTTGGGTTTAATTCAATTCTATGGGAGATTCATCCTGAATCTATCTTCGATCATGGCACCTCTCTCAACTTTGTTGAAGAAAGGGTCGCCTAATCTGGTTCGTTGGTCTCAGGAATGTCAATCTTCCTTAGACCAGATCAAGAAAATATTTTCTTCTCCTCCCATCCTAAGATTACCTACTCTTGATAGGACTTTTGTTCTTCCAAGTGATGCTTCATCCACTGAGATCGGAGCAGCACTTATGCAGGAATGTGCTGAAACTCTGCATCCTGTTATATACATTTCTAGAAAACTAAATGCGGCAGAGAGGAACTACTCGGTTTTAGACCGTGAGTTGTTGGCTATGGTTTGGTCAATTCTCAAACTACAAAGATTCCTCCTGGGCGCACATTTCATTCTAGAAACTGATCAAAAAGCTCTTACAGCTATTCAGACTAAGAACTTGAAGAGTTCGAGATCCACTCGATATGCTATTGCTCTTCAACCTTTTCACTTCACGGTACGAGCTAACCGTGGGTCGGATAATGTGATGGCTGACATTCTGTCTAGATGCCCACATGATTCCAACTAATACTTCTGTCCTATTTCTAGATATACGACAGAGTCATAACACACCTATATTACTACAATACATTAGCACATCTGTCCTCACTTTAGGTGAACACATACTATTGTGCTTTGTTATCATCTTCTTCTGTTCCCATCTTTAATATAAGAGGAAGACTGAGTAGTTAATATAAGGGCCGAAAGTTTACTCGGCCACAATTATTAATAATAATGTATTGTATAGTATGAAACATAATGGCTATTAAATAGAATTATATTGGTTGTTTTTTTCTCAGCATGTTATTGTTGATCTGAGAAGCTACCTTTCTGGTGTCAAACATGGAGAGTTCCACATTGTACACTTTCCTTGGAACTACAGGAGATGTGTCCTGGATCATCATTTATGTTTAATTTCATTATGTAATGATATTATTAAACGTTTAGATAATATACTATTTAATATTCACTATCAGATGTGTGCATCCATTTAAAAGCGGTAGTAGTATATGACACCGCTATTTGATAACGATTGTATTACACGTGCATATGTATATTGTACTTACATGCTAGTGTAGTGTGTGTTGGTGGCACCTCCCCGATATATTTTTTGAATCAGATTTTTTATCTCTTGAGAAATATTCTCACCAGACACTTTATGTGTCAATTTAGCCTCATATTAGGCAGTGCAACTAGTTATCCCCGCATAATTCGTGCGTTGTTAAACCGCTTTTGGTTTTACTCTTGGATATAAAAAAAAAAAAATGTTGCACATTTTTTTTTTTATCGGGAGGTTGCGGTAATGTTGCGCTAAACTTGTCGCAACTTATTCTGACTATTTATTCTGACTACGTATTCTGACCATGCATTCTGACTATCTATTTAATTTTTTAATGCATGGGAAGTAACTCATGGAATCGTAGTCACTTTTATTTCTTCAGTTGTCTAATCGTGATAGCATCGGCAAGCAGTTGTCTAATTTTGATAGCGACGGTTGCCGATAGTTTGTGTGTGAGCGATTTTAAGTCATAACCATGTATGGAGCGTTTTCATAGAAACAGTTGGCAACTTGCGATGTCATTTCCTTTTAAGGTTCGAAATCTTCAGACGAACATCGTAGAACATTCTTCGTTTCGTAAGTTAGCTGAGCTGTATTCGATTCGCGTGTTCTGCGCATGTCCTAGTTTGTGTCATTGTTTGAATGATTTCCGCCCAGGTCAGACTGGGCAGAATTGCTGGTGAAGCGAGACGTAGCTTTGTGCTGGCGTCTTCGCTTATATTATTCAGGAAGGAGTCCTCATCATTGTTGTTCCTTTTTTGAGATGATATATCTCTATGCTATTCAAAGTGCCGGGAGGCCTATGTGATTTATGTGATTTAATTCCTGATGAACAGGTAATTGAATTTTTCTGAGTAACTTTATCGCCATCTTGTGATGTTGACATTTTTGCCTAGCCTGCCTTATTAAAGAGTCTATGATATGACAAGTTTGCTCAGCTCACGATCCACTTATATTGTCACGCATCGATTGATGCCTGTCCTAAGGACCATTTGCTTCCTGAACTTTATTGATGGATCTAGGTTTGATACCTTTGTTGTTTAAGGAACATAGAGGACGATAATATGACGCTCAGAAGACATGCCTGTCTCTTTGAGGTCAAATATAGGAGACTAGATTTAATCTCCCATTTGATATCTACTAGCTATGATGGAAAGGGAAAGCTTACCACCTGACTACATGCACAGCTGTTTATGATATCCTAAGAAGGCATATAATGTACCATTATTATTGATGCTGTCTGCTGTTCCTGCTGTATTGACTACGTCGATGATATTATGACTATTGTATTATACCTGTGATGTTACTACATGAATCCTGTCATTGTGGCGTACACATTATATGTTACCAACAACATCACTTGCTGTTCAACGATTTATTGACTTTACTCGTTTATGATTTGATGTGACGTCCATGTCTGATACTTGACTCCATAAACATGTCACACATAAACCAGACCACGACACCATAAGATCTTGCCTCATCATCCCTGGTGTCCGAGGGCGATAACCCTCCATGTTGAGTGGTGCTACTACCAAGACACATCAACACTTTATAGCTCCACATCAACATATCCAGTAGAGTACTGCTACACACCTCTAAATAGACACTCTACATATACCTGGTGGATTCTAGCACTCTACAGGGGCACTTGGGTCATGACTCCTAAGTGTCTCAGCCTCCTGTTGTCTTGTATCGAAAATGAAATTCTATATATATACGTAGACATGGTAGTTCAGGAGATACGAGGAGCTGAGAATGATAAGAGGTTGCAAAAAGTAGTGCTGCAGGTCCAACAAGGCCAATGGACTACATGGGAAGGAGCCCTGCAGAGGTCCTTGACATGGAATGATATATGGCATATGGCACTTCTTAGGCTCAGCTTCGTTGTTAGATCAATGTATGACCTGCTGCCGTCGGCCACCAACCTTGTGAAATGGGGAAAGTCGGATGATGAGCAGTGCCCCCTGTGCCAGGGGAGGCAGACACTTGAACACGTGCTATCAGCGTGTAAGGTGTCATTAGGGCAAGGGCGATACACTTGGCGCCATAACAAAGTGCTAAATGAGCTTGCTGCGACAATAGATCTGGCAAGGGTGAAGGCGAATAGCAAACAAAGGCCGAGCACCGCAAATAAATCGTGACAGTAAAAACGCTGCGTGACAGTTTTCTAAGTCCACAATACGCTGAGTTTTTTGGTGTACTAGTGAAAGGGCTGTGGCTGAGAGGCGACAAGCGGTGTATATTATAGAGGTGTCAGTGTCAGAATTTCAGTGGCGAACGCGCAGTGGCGTCGGCTTCGCGATGATGTCTCAGTGTGTGCGACGGAACGAACGGAATAATTTGTCTTCTCTTTGTTACTTTCACAATTGCCTCCACGGCTGGCGGAGTTGTGGATTAAAGTTGCTACCATAAGTGAAATGGGTTCATTTTCGATACAAGACAACAGGAGGCTGAGACGCTTGGGAGTCATGACCCAAGTGGGCCCGCTCCCCTTAGAGTGTAAAGGAGTATGTCGGGCCGAAACACTTGTCGGACGGGGGGGGACTCCTTCTGATGATCAGATTGCTTCCTGTTGTATCGCTCTGTAAAGAGTTTCCTATCATCTTATATATATACATATATATAAATAAATAAATATATATATATATATATATATATATATATATATATATATATATATATATATATATATATATATATATATATATATATATATATATATATATATACTGTTCAAAAAAAGAAACGCATAGCTATCTGAGGGCGCGTTTTTATGAGTTTGTAAGTAAAATTTGGTGCTAGGGTATATAAAAACCAGCCTCAAATGTTCTTTACAGAGTCACATGCACGTGTTGACCTGAATTGCGTTCGTTTTTGTAATCGTTACAATGCAGTGGTCAATAGTGTATATGACGCAATTTTTGACCACAGCTCATGTTGCGCGAAAGTGAAAGCAACAACATTTGGGGTGAACACTATTCACTGACTACGCAACTGAAACCCCATAAAAGGATAACGCTACAAACACAAAATTCAGTTAATTTTCAAGCAGACATTTATGCCGTCTCTATCGATAAATTTAAGGAACATTGCTATTGGCCGTTTGCACGCAGGCGAAAGTCAAAGTCAGGTTGCCAGGCATCTAAACGTGCATCAGAGTACCATCAGTCGACTTTGGCACCGGTTCCACGCATCCATGCCCAGAAGATGCCAGTCGCTGATCGATGCAAGTGGAGGCCACACACCATACTAACGGGAAAGCCCGTACGCCAAAAACTCTCGTGACTCAGATGCAAAACAATTGTCAATTGATTGGTTGAACCCTAAGGTATTCGTTTGTGCAATTTGAACAATTAACTCATTAGATTAAAAAAGTTATTGAATGTCAAAATTATGGCTATGTGTGTGCCTTCAGTAGCTATGCGGTTCTTTTTTTGAACAGTATAATTCAAATGGCGCAAACTCCGTATTTTCGTTGGGAATTTCTCTATAGGCGAAGAGAATAGCGGGTAATATTCTATCCCAATCTTGTGGATACTTAGTCGTAACCTTTCCCAACATTTGTTTTAAACTTCAGTTAATCTTTCTATACTGTCCAAAAAAAAGAAACGCATAGCTACTGAAGGCACACACATAGCCATAATTTTGACATTCAATAACTTTTTTAATTTAATGAGTTAATTGTTCAAATTGCACAAAAGAATACCTTAGGGTTCAACCAATCAATTGACAGTTGTTTTGCATCTGGGTCACGAGAGTTTTTGGCGTATGGGCTTTCCGGTTAGTATGGTGTGTGGCCTCCTCTTGCATCGATCAGCGACTGGCATCTTCTGGGCATGGATGCGTGGAACCGGTGCCAAAGTCGACTGATGGTACTCTGGTGCACGTTTGGATGCCTGGCAACCTGACTTTGACTTTCGCCTGCGTGCAAACGGCCAATAGCAATGTTCCTTAAATTTATCGATAGAGACGGCATAAATGTCTGCTTGAAAATTAACTGAATTTTTTGTGTGTAGCGTTATCCTTTTATAGGGTTTCAGTTGCGTAGTCAGTGAATAGTGTTCACCCCAAATGTTGTTGCTTTCACGTGCGCGCAACATGAGCTGTGGTCAAAAATTGCGTCATATACACTATTGCCCTCTGTGTTGTAACGATTACAAAAACGAACGCAATTCAGGTCAACACTTGCATTTGACACCGTAAAGAACATTTGAGGCTGGTTTTTATATACCCTAGCACCAAATTTTACTTACAAACTCATAAAAACGCGCCCTCGGATAGCTATGCGTTTCTTTTTTTGAACAGTATATATATATATATATAGTTAATTCAATATAACAATTTTGATTAATTCACCTAAAATAGAATATGAAGACCTTGATATAGGCATAAAGAACAACACAAAAAATAACCAAGAACTTAAATACATAACTGGGCGCTTGTGTAGAATAGAAGGATTAAAATTGTATGACCAGATCACCAATGTGGAATTGACGAAAATAACCACACAAATACGAGAGGAACTAAAGGTGGGGGCAAGAGCGTTGGCGTTAGACATGACGTAGATTGAGAAAAACCAACTAATAACATTACAAAACAGTCCGTTTTTCTGGAATCAGCCAGGTAACAGAATTACAAGGAGACCAAACATATGTGAATAACGGAATTGAAGAAAGACAAAGGATAAAGAAGTCATGGAGAATACTTAAACAGATGGCACAAGACAGGAGTTCTTGGCGTAACCTTGTAACCTGATTGAAGGCTTATACGCCAAGGAACATGATCATATGTTCGATGATGCATATTCGTAAAATATAACACGTTAAAGCCTTAAATGTGCACTTATTTCTACCCTTTAGAAATACAATGAATTTATCAATGGAAGGAAAATATTTACCTTCGCTGGTAAGGACAATCTTCATCGCACACGGACAACTCCATCTGTGCTCCGATCTCCTCCTCTCTTAGATCACACAATGAGGATCTCACTAAAGATGAACTCTGCAGCACCGGCGAGAATCCAAATATGTGTGTGGTGAGATTGTCTCCCCAGCTCCGCAGTAGTTGTCCAACAATGGCCAAACGAGTATAATGAAGAGGGTCTCCAAAGGTATCAACCTTCGCTCAAGATTGCTCTTGGCAGAGATAAAAATAGAAGAATGGTGCTTCTATTTTAGGAAGCCTCATAGAATTTGTAAAAAAAGGAAGCATAACAACTGAGATCATCTTAGCTGTCATGAACTTACTATTCTCTCGCCCCTTCTGTGAGGTAATATATTTTTACTTATACTCCTGAACGCCCAGCTGAAAGTGATTCAGCAAAATCTTAATCTAATAGCTCTATCTGGTTATATATTTAGAATAATATGAGTTATCGGGTGCACTCATGCACTTCACTCAATAATGATTAATCAAACTATAGCTTTACAGTTGCAGATAAACAGGTTTAATAATCACTAATATTTTAACAGTGTAAAATAAATAAAGTTGTATATAAAAAAGAAGCGATGATATTTATCATCATCGGATGATTTAAACTGTGGTGAAAATTAGGGAAAATGGGGAAATGTTCGTTGGTTGCGCTGTTATAGTACTTAGCTTCCAGTGTGGGGTCGGTTGGCGTCTGCTTCAGCCGCTGTTGGTTCCCACAGGTGTCTTTGACTGTACTTCTCTACAATAATCAAATCTGGTGGCTGTAACACGTCTAATGCATTAAGGCTAAGGTAATTACAAAGGTTATCAAGTGTCTTCAAGACCCGCCTGATGGTAGTGTCTAACATCGACTGCTGGCAACTTGAACCACAAACCCAAGGTATTTTCGGGCGAGCAAAGACTTTTCGCACAGGAAACGTTCGAATATTGTCATACAACTATTTAAGATGCCGTACTGTGACAAGGTGATTATTTTTCTCTTCTTCTCAATTCCTCCAATTTTTTTTCTTTAAATGTGTAGACATTGTATCTTTTTTTCTCCTAACCTCTTTTCTGTGCAGTTTGGACTGAAGAAGCCACCTACACTCAAAATTGCGTAGTGTATTAAATTTCACTCGTCCGTTCAGACCTCTTGCCAGAATAAATAGAAATGTGTTTTCATTAAATCTTCCCGACACACACATTCCAGTGCTGTCACCAGAAAATTGGATGATAGCATCAATTTCACTCACCTGTGCAAATTGGTTGCCCAGAACAGGTCGCCGGGGTCCTGCAGTCCTTAATGGGAGTAAATGATATGGTGACTTTCTTCGTGGTAGTAGTGAAGACTGAAATGAGTTTTTCACACTGCACGGTATAGTAATGGATATCCCTAGGGCAGAATTCAGATGACAAGAGTGTCCAGGAGTTAATTTAAGATGGAAAATGGTCTAGGAAAATGGGTGTGTGGTCCCATAAATCTGTTTTTAGTAAAATGGGATTTCACTGTTGTTTAATATTTAAGATTTTCACTAACCATTCTCCGGCACCGGTTATGAAAAGAACTTAACTCAAATGAAAGCAGCCTAGCGCGTAAGACTTGACTTTTGATAAAAGCGTAACTTTTTTTGTAAGAGTACAACCAAGTGGGTGAGTGAGATAAATATATATATACAAACGGAAAGCATATTTGCTAACTTTTGGGTGTACGGTGAAGGACTATTAGTGATGGTGGCTAACTGTACATGTAGAAGTCTTTTATGATATATCTGATTTATTGACTTAAAAGCAAACCGGTAAATACCGTTATGATGTGTAGTAAGCTTACATATTGTTTGTCTCACATGTATAAACTGTAGAGCCAGCAGTACAAAAGACACATGTTGGTCTGTACTGTGCATTCTGACGAACGGGCGACACAAAGACTTGATAATTAATCTCTCTCCTAAATGGAGGATTACCGAAGTCGTGTTGTATCTTCCCCAGTTCTTTAGGGTAGTCTACATCAGGAGCTTCCGTCTTCATCGATGACGCGAAACCTGGATCAGGGAAAGAGAACTTCCAACCCCTGAGATAGATCTGCACCTAACACACACTACCCTTTTCTTTCACCTGGAGAAATCAGGAAGTGACCGGGATTGCAGTCATCGATACAGATAAGTTACACCAACAAGAACCAACCACTAAATTCAATCGAACGAGAAATGCCCTTAATGATGAATTATCAACAGTTTTGTAAACCACTTAACTAAACACAACTTCACCAATGTCCTTAATGATGAGATATTAATAGTTTTGGGTACTAAACTCAAGTCAAATTCTATAAGTCCTGAGACAAATTGTCAGTAACTTTACAGTCACTATTGTATTTTTGGAATTTTTGATTATCTTAAATTCTATACAATATTTGATTGATACATATTCTATATAAATGACCGATTTTTATTTTCATCAGTAAAGTTTCATTGTAATTTTCTAAAATCAAGGTTAGTTATTGACTTTCCTTTGGTGTCACAGTGCTGTCTAATACTATAAGATTATGTCATATTTGCATTTAATTAATGGGGGTTCTTTCTAATAATTCAGTACCTTAGGGAAATGTGGCCTGGATACCACTAACTCTTAGTCTACTCAGATAATTCTCAACCTGCTAAGAGACAGTTAATTTCCAGTATCCCTATAAATAGATCTGCCAGTAATTCTCACTCTATTTTCTTCCTCTGCAACTTATATTTACATTTCCTGCAGATTTTCCTCGAGCCAAATTTCAGTGAGATTATCTTGGATAGTCTTGGTACTTATTCATACATTCATTTTCTTCCATCTATCCATCAATATAATCAGCCAGCCACACGTACCTTTCAGGTGTGTTAGGTGTCTAACTTGAAGATCCTAGGATCCTAGAACTTAAGGTGCAAAGTGATGTCTCTGATGTTACTCTCTTCTAATCTTATAATTCACTTCCAGTCTTATGGTCTGTCCTATAGTTGGATGCTAATATTCCGTGTTCCTTGCTGTCTATGATTTCTTCTTGGCGAAACTGGAAGTCAGTGAAGTAGTCTTACAACGCTGTAGAAGATAAGCAAAATGTTTGCCTACACACCCAGGTTGCAGCTTGGAGGAGAAGTTCAATCAGGAGCAGTCTATTGTAGCATCTGAACGCCAAACCAATTGCAAATAAGTGTCTGATTTTGGTAGGGGTCCCCGCTAATCTCGTGTAGAACATTACTAAATGACAACATAAGATATTTCCCTTAATATGTGATTTTCAAACTCAATGACCATATAAGGTCTTGCCATTTTCGTTGTTACTTATCATGTTTACCACTCACTACTTCACAGATCTAACGTTATAATCTCTCCCAAGGTGTTATTTTCTCGTAGTTGACTATCACAACAATTTATATTTGCAGGAAGTACCACATTACTGTACGTGTCTTAATATTTTAACCATATTGTCTTCTTCCGACATCCCAGTGAAATCGGCCGTGTGTTTGGGCACGTCATGTTTGCAAACTGACACCTTATTTCTCAATGACCATCTGTCATCTATATTGTAAAACCTGAACCACATGATTTGTGCCAATTATTTGCTACCGATGTCTCCGTATCAAACGTTTTTTTTTTTTCAATCAGTCCATCTCACTACTTACGGCCACTTTCTCTGTCGGCCTGAAGCTATTACATAATTTAGTACACAAACAACTTCTCCCTGCACAAATAGGAGCCAATGTTGCTTTAGACCGGTCAAGATATCAGGTAATAGTAAGTGTCACAGTGTCATTAAATTCTCTAGATACTCTTCTTTTCTTCACCCGTGTCCTCTATTTTATTATCGCTCTTTTATCCTTTTCCTGTGTTTTTCGCATTCGTACGTTTGCGACTATAAACATTACTATTTTCCCATTCAAACTTTCGCCGAGTGTCTGTTCTCATTTAGAAACGCACTAGTGATGTTATTACGTAGATGCCAGGCTCGTGAGGTTATTGCGTAGTGGACAAAACTGTGAATATTCGCGTTCGCCAGACCTATAGGCGACATTTTGTCTGCATTTTCACCTGCCACAACGAGTTGCATCGGCTGAGCGCTCAGGTGAGGCGCGATAACCGACATCTCCTCGGCGCAGTTTTAGACATTTGTCTGGAAATCCCAGCTTACAAGGCACTCACTGTTGGCCCTGGTCAGCGTGAGGTGTGAAAACGCATGAGTGTCAGTTCATAGTAGTCTTCTAGTTTATGTAAGGTGTTTCAGAATGAGAAGGGGAGATTATTTCGTTTTGCGAAATAAGTTGGGACCCCTTTGTCCTGGTTTAAGATATTTACCGGAGTTTGAAACTAGATTTTCATTCATTCTCCAAAGTCGCAGTAGACAGGTTGCTCGTGAATAGAATAAGCTGTATAGCGAAGTTTCTCAGTTTGTTTCGACAATTTGTCGAACTTCTAGACTTCAATAAATATATCAGCGTATGATTCTAAAGTTGTGCGACCACCTGTAGTTCTGTGTTGAGGTAAATATATATATATATATATATATATATATATATATATATATATATATATATATATATATATATATATATATATATATATATATATATATATATATATATATATATATATATATATAGATTTTGTGAGTGATTAAGTGATAATCGCTTATTTCATATTTCACTAGTTAGATTTGGTGCAGAGTGCTTAATTTATATAGTCTGTATTATTTTATAGTGACGAGTTACAGTGGAAAACAGAAATTATAATTTCTAGCTTAAACTCAGTCGGCTATTAATGAATTAAATTTAACTTCTAAATAATCAGACGAGAGAATATACTTTAAAACTAACTTATAAATGCTAGATGCCTCATGAGTGTTGACGGAATACGTATGTATTCCTAATTCATGATGATTGATTTATATATATATATGACTTATTTCACGGGAAGTTTAAACGTCAAGTCAAGCTTTATGCTTGCAGTTCAAAACGTAAGTTATATTGAGTACATAATATGTAAACTATTTCATATGTGTTTTTCTTTATTCAGTGAATACTGGGGTAACCCAAATTTTGCCGGCGTTTACTACAGAGACATACCTGTGAGAAACATAAACATTTTATATCTTTAACCACGTGGGTTTCTTTCAAGTACCACCTGTCTGACAGTGCGTGTGCCTTCAGAGATAGACAGAATACCAATCCCACGAACAGTTTTTTTTAAAGAATAAATGTTTATACTGGGCCTTTGAGGCAGATCATATTCTCCTCGAACTCTGTGTTGAGGCTACTTTGTGGCGAGAATATTACAGAAATCTAAAACATTAACTTTCCGACATTGTTGACAAAGTGTGTGGTGAACCTAGATTATCTGTTTAGAGAAGTTGTCCACCGGTCATCTCCCTAATTAAGGGAAACCTCGTGTTCTGACACTGTGTGCCCGCTTAAGCCTAATTCTTACCTCGTGAGTCAAGTGACACTAACTTTAGTCTGGAATAACTATCGCATGAAGCAGACGCTCTCCGGATCCATTTTGATGAAACCAACAAACAAATCTGCAGAGCTGGGATCCGCTTCATTAAACGACAGAAACAGATAAAAAGTGTGTGAGTGTCCCAAAGTCTGCGCCAGACGGCGAACAACAGCACGAGTTTAGGTAAGGTTGTGTGAGTCAGTGACCTGATGAAAGAACCGAGTGAAAGTAGACTGAAGGATGTTCTTTGTTTGAGTCACCCACGTTGTAACTTTCTTTATGCAAGTTATTGCTAATTATATTTTCCCTTAGAATAAAGCAGAGTATCAAGTCTGTCCATACCTTAAAAGGGGGAAACCATAGACTCAATCATATGTATCTGTGACTCTTTGGGGTTATCACTTTCTTCTAACGGGACTGTGAGCTATATATCCAGGGGAAGGATCCTACCAACGGGTCTATCTTTTCTTGTAGCAATTCCTTGATTTTTATGACTATTTGTATATGTTTTGATGTATCTTATATGTTGTGATGTAAGTTTACTATGATAATTAAACTATACCTACATTTATTTCAGTGTGGTGGTCAGTTCGTTCCCATAATATCTATATAATCCTTATTATAGTTTTCCCACGTCTGTGTGTCTAACTGTCGTCACTTGTATGTGCGGGCACGTGAGTGGATAGAGATATATTAATATATACATAATTTTTTATAGACTGTCTGACTCCTCTGGATCTGTTGTAGAAGATAGGCGGAAGGAGAGAGAGATTCTCGATTTCCGGGACAGCCTCTATAAATTTCTACCATCTCACTCGTGGAAATCTATTTCTATTTACTACCTCTCACTGTGACTATCACTTATTCTAATCTATTAAGAAGGGACCAGCCCAAGTCTTAATTTTTCTATCAAAAATCTACGACAGAATGGGGTCTCGTCTATCGGGATTTTGAACTTAAGATTCTGTATTCTGATATAGAGTAAGAGTGTGATGTCTTGTGAGTTTGGTATCTTTTAAAAAAATTATCCCCTAGACGTAACGATCTGTTTATGGGCGTGCTGACCACACAATTAATAATTGTTTTTCCACAGCATATTGAGCAATATACGTTTGAGTTACAGGTTGATTTTGTCGGAATATATGTTAACTTATAATTTTGTAATACTAAACGCTGGTAAACTTTGTGAGTGTATAACATTCACAGGGTTCTGAAGAAGTAGGTGTTTGAGCTAAGCTAAGGAGTGCGTTTCAGACTATTTCGTCCAGAAAATTGCCTCCCTTACCCTAACTGTCTTCAGGGGTAAACTTGATAGTGGATTAAAAATTAAGGGAATTTTTTTTCTCTTTAAATTTTTGCAATAATTATTTTGTTTCCACTGTAGCAACTTATTTTTAGTGAGTAAATCTATACTACCATTTAGTTGGCATAGTCGTCTGCATTGGGTGCTTTATTGCCGATTAATAGCAGCGAAAGTTAGATACTTTATTATTTTGGAGGAGGTATCCCAGGTTGAAGTATATTTTCTTTTGGTAATTTCTCGTAATTGGTAGGAACCAGTGTATCCTTTTTCTTATTTCTTTCTTGTCTAAGTCTCAATCACCGATTTACTATGGCAGAGAGGGCGAAGCTTAGGCAGATCCTCAGACAGGAAGCAAAGGAAGAGGGATTACAAGGAGAAGAAGCGAAAGCGTTTGTCAACGAAGAACTTGACAGATATGATGCGGAGCAGAAGGAAAAAGCGGCGGAGAGGAAAGCAGCCGAAGCTAGAGAGCAGAAGAAGATGGATGAGGAAATGGAAATCCGCAGGGCGAACGAGCGAGAGAAGGAGAGGGAGGAAAGAGAGAAGGAGAGACAGCATGAGGAAAGAGAGAAGGAGAGACAGCATGAGGAAAGAGAGAAGGAGAGACAGCATGAGAAGGAGAGAGAAGAGAGACAGCATGAGTTGGCTCTTAAAACTCTAGAATTCCAAAGTCATGGCGCTGCCTCTACCTCCAGCAATGGAGAGTCTTTTCCTCATTCTTCCTTAACTGATCCTTCTAGCACTCATTCTACTCATCTCACTGCTATGTCTTTTGCGCTAGAATCTTTCCCTTGTCCAAATGAGAAGATTGACACGTATCTAGAAAAATTTGAGAAAATTGCAACTCTGTACGGTTTAGAGAGGTCGCACTGGAATATGAAGCTTTCTCAGTCTTTGAAAAGTAGTGCGTATGATGTTTACGCCAAACTGGAAAGCAGTCAACAAGACAATTACGACATGTTGAAGAAAGCTTTGCTTGAGCGTTTTGAAATGAATGCTCGCAAATTTTTGCAACTGTTTCGTAACAGCAGGAAGGAGAGCTCTGAAACTTTTCAGCAGTTCTCATCTCGTTTAAAGGGATACTTGACAAAGTGCCTTGAGCTTTCGCAGCTCGCCTCTACCTATGAAGGTCTGGAGGAATTTGTTTTAACAGAACAAATAAAGAACACTTTGTCTGCAGATACCCGGAGATTTCTAGCTGAGCAAGGTGCAGAAAAGCTTGAAGACATTTTGGAAAAGTCTGAGCGATATCAAAATGCGCTGGCTGAACTACCGGCCACAAAACGTAAACCGACAAAAGAGCATTTTCGGAAAAATAATCTAGACCAATCTTCTCATGCTTCTCACCAAAATAACCATAGAGAAATTGGATCTCAAAACCCCCCTCCTGAAAAATCCAAGTTCTACAAAAACAAGTACCCTAACCACAGTAAACAGTCTGATCAACCCGACCGTCCTACATGGCAGCGCGGCCAGAAAGGACAAGGTGACAAAGGGAGAACTCCTGAGCACGGGACTAATGATCAGAGTGAGCACACCGAGCCTAAACGCATCGGATGCTTACAAACAGTTTCGCACGGCGGAATTATTGACAGTGATTCCCAACATGTTGGGGATACACCCTCAACGCGAGGTACTGTTACATTGAACGGTTCTCAAACTTTTTGTTTATTTGACACGGGGCTTTCTTATGATTGCATTGTCGCCAGAAACCTGGTTAAACCCGGTCAAGAGACAGCAGAGACCGTCCAATTTTGTGGAGTTCGTAAGAGTGATGCATCTACAGCGCTTCTCATCGCACTGGTGGAGATCCACTCTGAATTTGTCAGAGGCGTGATCAAAGCAGCTGTTATGGATGACCCCATCTACCCAGTCATACTTGGCGGTAGATGCGTGTGTATTGGGAAACGGGAAAAGCCGATTGTGGCAGCAGTAACTACAAGAGGGCAAACCAAGAAGGACCGGGAGCCTGCGCCTAATTTGTTACTCATGGAACTTAAAGAAGCGCAACAAAAGGACCCTACATTGGCACCCTGCTTTAGGAAACTGCCCATGGCTAAGGAACCCAGACAGCACGGTTACATTTTTTCTAAGGATGGCGTACTTTATCGCAGAACGGGCAAGCCTGACCAAGGTTACAATCAGCTCCTAGTACAGAAGCCAAATCCTAGAAATGGGGCACTCTCTTCCCTTCAGCGGACATATGGGACAGAACGCCACAAACCAACGGATAACCACTCATTATTGGTGGCCAGGAGTAAACACTGATATTATCAGGTATGTCAAATCCTGTGCCCAGTGCCAACGTGTACCACCCAAGCAACGGACACCCACAGTCCACATGGGTGAAATGCCAATAGTGGGAACACCATTCGAACGGGTTGTGATCGAAATTTTAGGACCCTTAGAAAGGACTAAAAGAAGGAACAGGTTTATCCTGACCTTAGTCGATACATGCACTTTATGGACAGAAGCTATCCCGCTAACATGCGCAGATGCCAAGCATGTCGCAGAAGCCCTCATGCAGATTTTCACTCGGTTGGGATTCCCTCAGCAAGTGTTGACGGATAACGGATCTCCATACCGAAACCTGTTGATGGATGAGATCGTTAAGATCTTGAGGGACCACCACATCTACACTAAGCCTTACACTCTGGCCAGAAGTGGGTTAGTAGAATGTGTTAACGGAAGCCTCAACATGATGTTAAGTAAACTGACACAAGTGAAACCTGAAGATTGGGATTGTTGCATTCAGCCAGCTTTATTTGGCTACAGAGAATCTCCTCATACTTCCACAGGATTTCCGCCAGCTACGCTTCTATTCGGCAGACCCATTAAGGGCCCGCTTGAAGCCTTACTTTGGTCGCTGACAGACCAGAAGGCTGATGAGACAGTCGTCTCAGCAAGTAAATATGTGTCGGATTTAAAGCAAAGATTGAAACTAGGATGGGACCTAGCAACGACCAACTTTAAGCGAGCACGCACAAAGCACGCTAACCGATACAGGAAAGTCGCGAAACAGAGAGAATTGGAAGCAGGAAAGAAAGTTTTGGTGTTACTCCCTACCGGAAACAACCAACTGAGGATCGGATGGCAAGGGCCGTTTACCGTCCTGAAAAAGATTTCTAAGGCTAACTACCAGATCTCTATTCAAGGAAAGGAGAAAGTTTTCCATTTAAATCTGTTAAAGAGATACTTGGAAAGACCGGTGCCAACCTCCGACCATCTCCTGACGATCGCCAAAACTGACGAAGATGACGATAGTGGCAGGGAAATTCCACTGCACACACACGAAATCTTTCAAAAATGTCAGAAGCGGCGACGCTCTTTCAAGCGCGAATGGGAGACATTCCAGAGAAAGGAAACTTTGGGGAGTAGACTTGAGTAATTGGAGAGAGATGGAGGGGGGAGATGAGAGGGAAGAAGACAGACACTCTGAAGCTACGGATATAGGAAATTTAATTCCATAACGTAGACATGGAGTGCTTCCATATCTTAAAGGGGGACGTTCTGTCACAGAGAGTTATGATCATTAAATTCTCTATATACTCTTCTTTTCTTCACCCGTGTCCTCTATTTTATTATCGCTCTTTTATCCTTTTCCTGTGTTTTTCGCATTCGTACGTTTGCGACTATAAACATTACTATTTTCCCATTCAAACTTTCGCCGAGTGTCTGTTCTCATTTAGAAACGCACTAGTGATGTTATTACGTAGATGCCAGGCTCGTGAGGTTATTGCTTTCGCCAGACCTATAGGCGACATTTTGTCTGCATTTTCACCTGCCACAACGAGTTGCATCGGCTGAGCGCTCAGGTGAGGCGCGATAACCGACATCTCCTCGGCGCAGTTTTAGACATTTGTCTGGAAATCCCAGCTGACAAGGCACTCACTGTTGGCCCTGGTCAGCGTGAGGTGTGAAAACGCACGAGTGTAAGTTCATGGTAGTCTTCTAGTTTATGTAAGGTGTTTCAGAATGAGAAGGGGAGATTATTTCGTTTTGCGAAATAAGTTGGGACCTGTTATGGTATATGTTATTAACGCCGTCTGCTAAAGGTTAGCAGACGTGCAATTGTAAAGGTTAAGACATTTAATATATGGCGATAGATGTTTCAATTATTGAACGCTCCATACACGATCGATTATGACGTGTCTAGCGTTGTTTGGGTCACAGTCGGTAACTAGGAGACGCTACCCTTTGTTACTTGACCGCCAAGCTGAATAGCTGCGTTTTCTAACCTTCCAATTCAATGGCATGATATAGCCATTTATATGTGCATTTATGATGGACCAGGGTCAGTCCTAGAACTCTATATGAGAGGAAACTTATGGAGGTTAGTGTTTAACTAGAATCCTCAGAAGGGGGAGAATAATCGTCAAATTCGTATGAAATATTCAGACTCGCAGTCTCACTGTCGGCAGGTAGCCATGTCTAGCTGCGCGTGCATATAGCTGTGATGTTCTGACGACAATACTGCATTGTATCCTTAAACGGACATTGACACGTAAACCAGCAGTCTACGTTATTGATTAATTTATGCATGACTTATACGGACTTATGTTCTGCTCATATTTGAAATGATCATCCTGTGTGTACATGTGATTAAATATTACGGACTCAACCTGAAGGCATTAATTACTTCATTAATGTTGCTGAGTTCAAGTATTACATGTTACTTCTTCATACCATGCTACTGAGTTGTATGAACGCTTCACCCTAATTCGCGTAATGATAAAACAAGCACGATGAACAAGAAATCACTAAAATAACTATACTCAGCACATGATCTTCAACCGGCAAATAACTCAGCAACAAAGTGGCGGCCAATATGGGGACGACAGAAAAAAGAAACAAACTTCTGTTCCTTACGCACATGTTAACCACAATATTTACGATCAAGTTTCGATCACATGATCCAGTCGAAGATGACGTTGTACTCATTATAATGCCTAACAACGTGACGTCACCGAAAGTCGTGTAGGTGAACTGTCGGAGAAACCAAAGCCGTTTTCTAAGTCTAACCAGGGGAAACATGAGCCATTGAAGCAAATTGCCAAGGAAAATAGATTAAGAGAGATTGCTCAACGTGAAAGAGAAGAGCAAAGAGCAATTGCCAGACAGGAAGAAGAGAATAAATTGAAACGAGAGGAAATTATTTTACAACAAGAAATGGAATTGGCGCGTATTAAATTGGAGACAGCAAGATTACAAGCACAAAGTGCTGATGCAAACCAGAATAATAACGCACAAAATGGATCGTCATCCAGCCAAACTAAACATTTCTACAACTTTAAATTACTCACTTTCAACTTAAACGTGGACGACCTTTCATCATTCCTGTCACGTTTTGAACAGACTTGCAAAACAAATCATTTGCCCGAAGAGTCATGGGTACTCAAGTTAAATGAATTCTTGGTTGGAGAACCATTGACGGCTTCTCAAAATGCTGACCCATCAATAGCAAATAACTACGGTGCTATTAAGTCCTTGCTTTTACGAAGGTTTCACCTGGACGAGGAACACTGTAGGTTGAAATTTAAGGGAATTTTACCTGAATCTCCAAAAGATTTTGCAGGATTCATTGCGAACATACGCAATACATTTAATAGATGGGTTGAACTGGCAGAAGTCAACAAATCGTACGACAAATTAGTTGATTTACTACTACGGGATAAGGTATTATCTTCGGTTAGCCAACCATTCTTTGCATATTTGCAGGAGCGTAAACCAGGTACTATTGACGAGTTGGAAAAAATTTCTTTAAACTACTGTTCGGCACATCCGAATGCGAACATTTCTAACTCTTCATTAAGAGAACCTCTACCTGTGGCGTCTAATATGGCCTACAATCATAATAACAAACAAAGACATCACAGTGTAGACAGAAGTAGGTTCCAAAGAAATCACAATGTTAACTTTCAGAAGGGACATAATAATGATTTCAACAATAAAAATGAGTTCAACAGAGGTAGATCACGAGATAGAAATTATTCACCTCAAACAAACTACCACAATAGTCAACATAACACTAATTATAATCGATCACATACCCCCAATAATAACAATAACTGGAATGGTAATAATCATGGCTCGAGACATCGAGATAATAGTTACTATAGAGGACGACGAGATAATTCTAACAATTATACTCGTAATCGATCTCATTCTCGTGGATCGTCTTATTATAACCATAATACAGGGGCGGCAGTTACAAATAATACCACCCCTATAGCTCAGGTCCCACTTGACGATAATACAACACAGTCTTCTGCTGCATGTTTTGCTATTAATTATAATGTGGCAAATAGTTGCCAACAATGCAATCTTATTTTTCAGAAGGCGAAAGAAACAGTGCTTAACTGCGGACATATTACACCAGAGGTAGGTCTTGCAGTCAACGATGGAACAGGCTCACTAATTTTTAACAGGGGAATCGTTAATGGATCCGTCGTCTCAGTGCTGAGAGATTCAGGATCCACGACGATTGGTGTACGTCAGTCGCTGGTACATCCTAGCTGTGCGACAGGAGAATACTTCCGCTGCATGACATTTGGTGGAACTATTGAGTTCTACCCCACAGCTATTGTTCATATTAGAACACCCTTTTTCACAGGGAATGTAAAAGTATGTATGCTAAAAAAGCCTATTGCTGATCTGATGGTTGGTCGTATACACGGTAGTAAAGATTGTACTCCAGATGAGATCATAGAATGGGAGAAACATAACCTATGCACTGGAAACGCCGTGACGACTAGAGCGCAGACTCAACTCATGGAGAAAGTTGGTGATAATAAAATGGATGCAGACAACCAAGAGGAATTTGTAGTCAATTCACCTATTGACAGGGAAACATTTGCAACCAAACAAAAAGAGGATAAATCTTTAAAAAAAAATTTTAAGCTGGTTGATAAAGTTGACAATCTATCCTCAGGTAATAATAACAAACATCGGTTTGTTATTAAAAATGACATATTGATTAGATGTTTTAATGACAAATCACAAATGAATTAACAAGTTATGGTCCCGTATACTTTTAGACGGTACATTCTTCAACATGCGCATGACTCACAGTGCGCTGGACATATGGGATATACTCGAACACGATCTCGAGTACTGTCTTCATTCTTTTGGCCAGGAGTGTCAAGAGATATTTCGCAGTATGTACGTTCCTGTACTACATGCCAAGAAGTGAAAGCACGTGGAGCTTTTCACACGGCGCCTATTCAGGCTTGCGATATCTCAGTAAGACCGTTTGACAAGATGGCCATAGATATTATTGGTCCATTGCTACCATCGGCCAGAGGACATAGATTCGTCCTTACGTGCATTGATTTGTGCACACGATGGCCAGAAGCTATCCCATTAAAGACCACCACTACCACAGATGTAGCTGATGCACTACATCTCATCTTTTCTAGAATAGAGTTTCCTAGAAAACTTTTATCAGACCATGGGTCACAGTTCATATCTGACACCATGAAGGAAGTCATGAAAACCTGGAACATTGATAGGAATTTAAGTAGTATTTATCATCCTATGAGTAATGGTGCAGTTGAAAGACTTAACCGTACACTTAAACAACTACTACATAAGGTTACTGTTAAGCACCCTCATGACTGGGACAGAGCACTCCCAGCTGTTCTATTTGCTTATCGGGAGGTACCGCATGAACAAACTGGCTTCTCTCCCTTTGAATTAGTTTTTGGTGCTCCCCAAGAGGTCCTATGGGACTAATAAAAGACTTATTAATTGACGCGGAGATGACTCAGGACACTCAGTCATCTTACGAGTATGTGATTAATCTTCGGAAGAACATTATTGAGTCTTGCCAGTTGGCAACAGCTTCTTCTGAGGCTGCAAAAGCTAAGGCTCGATCTCTACAAAATAGGTCTCTGTGGTGAAGTGGGATGTTATAAATATTTATAGGGGACTTAGTGTACTGACTGAGATCAGCTGTGAAGGTATCTATATCTAATAAGAGTAGTGTATTATAGATAACCTTACTTGCTGCCACATATATATATATCTCAGTCAGAATTATTCTGGAATAGTGTGATGACTACGTTGTATGTCTAGGGTATGTGTATGATGAAGTGTAAGTCAAAACAACAACAGACAGATAAACAATTTAATTTATTCCACTACACTTGACAACACTGTGACACTCACATACATAAAACACTCTACAAGGATATCTTAAAGGAGTCACTGATAACTTTTCAAATAACAATATGTATTCATTGCTGTCATGAATGTATATGTGTCCTGATTCAAATACAAAGGGAACCAGGAATCACAATCAATTTTAATTACAAGTTATATGTACAGAATTTATCAATATGAATATTGTAGTGACATATATTATTAAAAGTATCCTATGTGTGTCAGTTGTGTAGTAGTAATATGAGGTAATACTGGTTTTGTTTTGTTCAAGCTCTGTTGGTATTTGTCATCACTCAATAACGTCAAGACCACGGTCCCTGAAAACAAGAAGGATGTACCTTCTACGTCATAACTAATTTATACTCTCTTTCTACACTGATCACAATACATCACAAACATTGAGTTCAGAGCGTTAGGCCAACTGTCAGCTTCATCTGAAATACTTTATACCAGTATTAACCTCCTTAATGGTTACTACGCCTCTGCAATTCCAGCATTATTTCTTTCTAGTCAATCATCTAGGTGTCAGTGTACTGTTTGGCCATTCCATGCCGTTTTACTTTCCTCCGACACCTTCTGTTCAGGCTGGAGCATTATAGGCTTTACATCATGTTTGCTACTGAACTACACATATATACAGGCATAAATTAACAATTCACATTCAATTTTCATTAAAAGATACTGAATGTTTCAAGCTTACCACAATTCATGGAAATAAACACAGATACGTTGACTAGCAATGAATTCTGGCACAAATACTGGCACAAATTCCCATCTGCTTATGTTCCAGGCTTTTATTTAGCAAAAATATGAGCTGGCTTCAACGCACTGTTGCTTTATCAAGCTTATTTGAACTAGTGGTCTCGAACTAACGCTCCTAAGTGATTATATCAGCGAGTCTGGCCAATGGAGCCACGTTTCGACAAGTGTTTGAAAAAATTTTACCTTCCTACGTCTCCCCTAACAACCAAGGATAGCATTTATAGTCCGACTAATCGTGTTTAGCCTTACATATCATTCCAGCCAATCAGTTCAAATGTAACTTGTGGCCCATTTCCCGTACAATGGTGGTTTAAAAAATCTACCACTTAGCGATTCTGATTTTGGGTGTTGTCTGACAGCACCATCATTTTATTTTGGCTATTACTTGTTAATTCCTAGACTATTTGCATAACACTTAACATATTCTTTGTCATCAAGCCCTAAGGAACCCAAATATACAAATTTAAAAGAGCCAAGTGGCTGCGTTCAAAATATGCAATTTCTTCTACCTCCTGTTTCGAAGATGTGCTGTCTGGGTACTGTAATGTTTTCAAACGTAAACCCATCTAATGTCATCTTTTCTAATAAGCGTTTTTCAGGATTTTAAAACCTAACTCTGGGAAGGTTAGTGTTTTTATCACTGTCCGTCCGAAAAAAAGTTAGTGCATGTGGCCTTACACGCGTGATAGTAGTAATTGTGTATCGCGCGACGCGTGTTTAGTGTTGCACGTGTTCGGCTTTATGCCTCTCCCTTCTCTCTATCCTTTTTGAGTCCATCTGTTCGTTCGTTTTGGTAACGTAGTATAATTAATGTTAGGATTAATTTAGGTCATTACGCAGTGTGCCTCTCAATGTTTTTCTTAGAAATGCAATACCCGTTTTAATGTGTTGTGGAAACGCTTGTATTTATGCAGTGGCTTTTATTTAACGTGGAAACGTTACAATTTGCAGACGAAGCATAAAACAAAGGGGATTTCGAGTACTGTCATTGTGACAGCACTGTTCTTTACCATTCTTCTTCCTTTCTTTATTATATGTATTTATTAGGCTTTATATTTACCTGATAATTCATATATGTGGATTTGAATATTTCACGACACCTCCCCTCTTAAAACAGACATCCCATCTCACTCCTTTATTCTATATACACATAGATAAATGTAAGTCAACTTGACTTTACTCTGCTGTGGTGCTATCATGGTTTTATGTAGTAGGGTCCATTCAGAGTAGGCACTACTCATGAAATCTGCCTCAGACTTCTACAACCAATAATATATTTCGGTTATGTTACTGAACAGCCGCAAGTGTGAGTGCTTGTCTTAATGCTGCTTCGCAACCCGTATTCACCATTTCTCTTCTCTGAGTCTGCGCAATGACATGTCCAGAGAACATTATATTTCCCTCAAAATGTACGTTATGAGGAGATAACATATACCTGGTGATAGCAGAGTTTTCGTAGTGGATCCCATAATCTTCTTATTATCCTGTATGAAACATTCGGAATATCCTCAATCAAAGAGGCAACTCAGGGATTCATTACGTTCCTCCGAAATGTTTACATCCAACAATTTTCTCATCATTCTGTCTATGTTCTCCAGAGGGCTTCCTTAAGAGTACAACACCGGAACTATACGAAGATTCACTGGGTGAAATAATTCCTTCCTTCAACAGATAGTCTATCTCTTCCTTCAAAGCTTTATTCTTAGCAAACGGAATCGAATATGGTTTCATACAGACAGGTGTGGGGTCTATCAGTTTCATATCATATTCCAATGGGTTTGTATGCCCTGGTCGGTCTGTTAACACCTCTGCATGATTATTTAGAACCTGTTGCACTCTCTCTTTCTGAGTTTTCGTTAAATGTGTACTGATTTTCACCTGTGCTGCTGTCTCACAGGGGTGTAATGGATATTCAAATGATGAATGTGGTTCCTTTTTCATCTCTCCATA